>JAOWBW010002230.1:0-107787 GCA_026119855.1 Campanula takesimana
CTTATCAATTTGGTCAGATAAATTTTTGACAAAATCTGAGGCCAATTCAATCTGGTTTTTCCATGATGGCAGCAGTATACTCCCACTGCTCTACGGTGAATCTATTCACATTTCCGGTTTTGAACACAATTGAAGTATCAACCAGATGCGCTATATGAGCGAGCAGTCACCACCATCCTTTATCTCAACATTTTTGATGTTATTCAGAAGAGTAGGGACTTTGAGATAAGTACGCGCCACTGCATTCTGATCTGCAACTTAGTAAGAGTTCGGTTGACCAGAAACACCCTGAGGGCCAGTAGTGCTAAAAACTCACTATATTCTTGATTGTGCCCGTAGAGATAGTGATAGGAATATTCTGAACTGTGGCGCATATCCCAGTAGCGCATGAATCCATCTGCTGGAGTCTCAACTAGAGGTGCTGTTGAGAAAAATTCATCAACAAGGAGCGGAGAATAGAATGGTTGATCCAGCGTGAAAAGAGGAGTGAGTCCAGCGGTGTGAAGGGTTGAGAGAATTTCAAGCCCCATTGGATCAAGTGAAAGCTCAGCAAGATCTATCGTCTCACCGGGTCTGAAATTAGCAGGATCCTGAAAACATAACAATGATTTAAGTTAGGAGTGTATAAGGCGCATAGAATCATAAAATGAGCTAAGTATAGAATAGGCGCATGACAATATATAGGCGCATAAGAAATAGCATGCGCATACTATTATTAGGCGCATATATGTTGTAGGCGCATACAAATACAAGGGCGCATAATATGGTTCTATGAAATATACCAAGTAAAAATTAAACATAAGAATTTGACTAAGTAAATTTAGGCGCATAAAATGATTAGGCGCATAATGTCTCTAGGCGCATGAGTTGATTGAGGCGCATAACATTTGTATTTGCATAGAGCGCATACAATTATTACGCGCATGAATCAAGTAAGGCGCATAAAGTCATAGGGCGCATAACCGACTAGGCGCATAAATCAACACTCAGGCGCATATTTATGTAAAATTCATACTAAGTATAAAAACACACGAAAACACACACACATATCAAAACATGCATATGTAAGTTTTAAAGATCAAAATATGAAAGTTTTGAAAATTTTGAAACCCAAGTCATGCAAAAATAACGAAGAACACGAAAACATGCTTGAGTGCTTGAAGAACATCAAGAACACCAAGAACACATAATTCGTGAAACTTCACCAAATCAAGCATACAATATATCAAAATGACCGCAATAAGACAAGGATCACAAATATGTAACTCAAAACAAGTAAAACTCAACAACAAATCCAGAAAATGGATTCAAAGATCCGAAAATTCGAAAAGTCAAAAATCTAAGATTTTCAGATTCACAAAATATAATGCATTGATCGTTGAAAAGTTTAGTTATAAAGAATCTAAAACACAATCGAATATAACCTAACAAACGATTTTGAAAACGGAGCACCGAGGCAGATTAACCAAGAGAAATATGATCCGGGTTTTTTTTGAAAATACGAAGAACAGAAAAAAAAAATGACGGGAAAAAATTCAGAAATCTAGGAGATTAAGGGTTAGGAATTCATACCATTTCGTCTTGGGTTATCTTTGTAGATCGTTTAGGACCCATAAATATATATAGAATCGAAAATGAGAAAGAAACAATGAAAATGAGGAGAAAGAAAGAGAGAGAAACCGGATAGAGAGAGAGTAGAGTAGAGTATAGGGAGGCGGAAATGATGAAGGAGAGAGAGAGAGAGAGGAAATATATAAGTTAGGAAAAAAAAAATTTAGCACAAATAAGGAAATAATAGGGATAAAATTTTAAAAAGATGAGAAGTTGAAAGGATGGGCATTAATGAGGGGAAAAAGTTTTTGGCTCATCATGGCTATAAAGGACGACGCATTAATGAGGGATTTTTGGAGATGATGGCTATTTAATGCTGAATGACCCAAAGTACTTTGATGTGACATTTTGGGTAAGGGAAAAACTGCTCCACTTTCCTTTAAGTGTATGAGCAATTTTGACTATTTTTGCACAAACCCCAAAAACATCTATTTTGGTGTAAGTTTGGGGTGCAAGAAATAAATCCCCAGAAAATAAATTTTTTGAAAAACGTAAAACGAGGAAAAATTAATTGCACAAGTTCCCTTGAACAATAATGGAATGTCAAAAGACAAAGATTCCTATAATAAATAAGAACAATCATACCTGGTACTTGTGAAAAATTGAATAAGTTCAATCATTGAAATAATCAATTTTGAGCATTGATTGAGCCGTAATATTAACTGCGCGCATGGGAGGCGCATAACACTTATGGGCGCGTATGAATAATAGGGCGCATAAGGCTTTGAGCGCGCATAAGTATTAGGTTGCATTGGATGCTAGGCGCGCATAAAAGAGTAGAGCGCGCATGAGAGTTGATCGCGCAGTGAGTGTAGGGCGCGCAAGGTATTGGGCGCGCAGGGTTTGCTTGAAACTTGAAATGATTTATCATTTTAACCTAATATACTCATATAACTCAACAAAACATAAAATCATTAGTATTGACAAAAACTGTAATTTTTAGTTGAGTTCAAGCATACCCATTTCACATCTCAAAAATATGAACCGTTTCGCGTCAAGTGCTTTCGTTAGAATGTTGGCGATTTCATAGTCGGTTCCCACGTGTTCTAAATGAATATTGCCTTTCTCCACGTGGTCTTTAAGGAAGTGATATTTGATGTCAATGTGTTTGGTCTTGGAGTGCATGACAGGATTTTCAGAAACCGCAATTGTTGATGTATTGTCGCAGTAGATGGGACAATTTTCTTTGATGATATCATAGTCCACCAATTGCTGCTTCATCCATAGTATTTGACAGCAACAACTTCCCGCAGCGATATATTCAGCTTCGGTTGTTAAGACAGATACAGAAGCTTGTTTCTTACTTGCCCATGACACAAGTCGATATCCGAGGAAATGACAAGTGCCACTTGTGCTTTTCCTATCAATTGTGCACGCTGCATAATCCGCATCTGAATAACCTACAAGCTTAAAGTTCGAATCTTTGGTGTACCAAAGTCCAAGGTTAACAGTACCGGAGAGATATCTTATAATCGTTTCACAACAATTAAGTGCGCTTCTCTAGGGTCAGATTGATAACGAGCGGAAACACAACACTAAACATAATATCAGGCCTACTAGCAGTAAGATAAAGGAGTGAGCCAATCATACCTCGATAGAGCGTTTGATCAACACGTTTACCTTTTAAATCTTTGTCGAGTTTGTTGCCGGTAGCCATTGGAGTATCGTATGCTTTGGCGTTTTCAAGTCCAAATTTCTTGATTAAGTCCTTTGTATATTTGGCTTGATTGATGAATATGCCTTCAATCATTTGCTTGATTTGAAGACCGAGGAAGAATGTGAGTTCTCCCATCATGATCATTTCAAACTTGCTCTTCATTAGTTTCTCAAAGCGCTTGCACAACAATTCATTAGTAGAACCAAATATAATATCATCAACATAAATTTGAACAAGTAATTTATGACCATTATGTTTGGCAATGAAAAGAGTTGTATCGATTTTACCGCGAGTGAAGCCTTTTTCAATGACAAACTTTGATAGTGTATCGTACCATGCTCTTGGTGCTTGTTTGAGTCCATACAAAGCTTTCTGGAGTTTGTACACATGATTTGGAAATTGTGAATCTTCAAACCCAGGTGGTTGAGCAACGTAGACTTGTTCTTGGAGTTCACCATTTAGAAACTCACTCTTCACATCCATTTGATATAACTTGAAGTTCTTGTGAGCTGCGTAAGCCAGAAATAATCTGATAGCTTCAAGTCTTGCTACTGGTGCGAAAGTTTCATCATAATCAATTCCTTCTTCTTGCCTATAGCCTTGTGCAACCAATCTTGCTTTGTTTCTTGTGATGGTTCCATTCTCATCCATCTTGTTTCTGAACACCCATTTCGTACCAATCACTCCTTGATTATTTGGTCTTGGAACAAGAGTCCAAACCTTACATCGTTTAAATTGATTGAGTTCTTCTTGCATAGCAACAACCCAATTAGGATCTTGGAGCGCTTCATCATCCTTCTTTGGTTCAATTTGAGAGATGAATGCAGTGTAAGCATCAAAGTTTGTAGCTCTCCTTGTACGAACACCAACGTTTAATCACCAATGATATTATTGATTGGGTGACCTCTAACTTCACGAATTTCCGGAGGTAAGTTAGGTTGTTCGTAGTGATTGAAGGTCTTCAATTGGTACATCTTCACCAGATTCTAAATCATCAAAGTTTGGGGGTTGAATTGGTGTAGAGTTGAAACTTGGGTTTACACCAGATCAGCTGAAGATATAGGCGCATGAGAGGAATCAAGAGGCGCAACATGTGAGTGAGGCACAACTGATGACTCATGAGGTGTGCCATATGAGGAATTTGGCGCAACTGATGTTGATGGATTTCCTTGAGTTGATAGATTCTGCTCTTGTGTAGGCGCAACATAAATAGGAGCACCTGTATCATTTAGCTCAACAGAATCATCAGCAACATTTGGAGCCAAATATGGCTCAAGGAGAGAATGTTCATCAAATGTAACATGTACATATTCAACTATAACTAGTGTAGTCCTATTAAAACGCGAAAAGCTTTAGAATGTTTGGCATACCCAACAAAAATACCTTCGTCGGCTTTGGCATCGAATTTACCTCTATGTTCATTTCGTTGTAGAGGATATAACATTTGCAACCAAAGATCTTGAAGAATGCAATGTTGGGAGTTCTACCACGCCAAAGTTCATACGGAGTCTTGTTATGAAGTTTGTTGATGAGGGAACGATTTTGAGTAAAACATGCTGTGTTGATAGCTTATTCCCAAAAGTACTTAGGTAATTTTGATTCAGCTATCATCGTCTTTCCCGCTTCAATCAACGTTCTATTCTTTCTTTCCACAACCCTATTTTGTTGAGGAACTCCATCGGTTGAGAAGTTGTGATCTATCCCATGATCGTCGCAATATCGAGCAACACCGTTGTTCTTGAATTCTGTTCCATTGTCGGATCGAACACTAATGATGTCATCTTCTTTTTGGGTTTGGAGCAATCTGAATAAGGTGGTCAAAATGTCGTAACAATCGTCTTTTGAGATCATCATTTCCACCCATGTATATCTTGAATAATCATCCACCACAACTAGAGTATACTTGTTTTTGCGAATACTTGCAGTGGTGACTGATCCAAATAGATCAATGTGAAGCAGTTGCAACATCTAGAAGTTGAAGGATTGGTCTTGCTGGAGAAAGATTTTCTTCGGTGTTTGCCAAGTTGACACGCGCGGACTTCTTGTCATGATGATCAGCAACCTTGGGAAGTCCTTTAACAAGGTTATTCCTGCTGAGTTTAGATAGATATTTGAAGTTCAAGTGACTTAAGCGCTTGTGCCACAGCCAACTATTTTCACTCACACTTTTAGCTACAAAACAAAGATTAGTACTAGAGTTTCATACTATAGAAATTAATAATGTAAATATTTGTTTTACGATATCCCGTGAGTAATGTAGCTCCAGTTTTGCCATTCTTGATAAGACATTGAGTTGAGGTGAAATGGCATTCTAATCCTTTGTCGCAGAATTGAGATATGGATAATAAATTGTGCTTGAGCCCTTCGACGAGAGAGACTCTTTCAATGCACACTTTGTCTTTCTTGAGCTTTCCATATGCAACAACTTGACCTTTGTTATTATCACCAAATGTTACTGAGGGACCTCTTTCTTCATGGACAATCTTCTAATAAGGATTCATCTCCAGTCATGTGTCTTGAACACCCACTATCGAGAATCCATTCATAATTTCTAGCTTTTGAAGATCCAGCCATGAAACAAAGAACCTGAAATATAGACATTTAAGCAGGTCCCCTTTATCCTTTTGGGTCCTAGGGTTAGCAACTTTTGACAACCCACTCTTGCTTGACCTTAGGGTTTTTACGTCCTTTGGCATTGGGAGTGAATCGCAAAAGGAATTCCACGGCCTTGTATCCAGAACAATCACAAATGGAACAATGATGAAAGCCACCAATCACATGAGTTTCACAAACTCTTTACTTTTCTTTTGGATAGCATTCTTCTTTGGGTCAGATGGACTAGCCTTAACAAAATCCTTCTTTTGAAATTTTGAGCGCTTGATCTAGGAGGGCGCATAGGGCTAGGAGGCGCACGGCGATGAGGCGCGTGGCTTCTAGGCGCATAATGAGCACTCGGAGAAGGAGCGCGCTTTGTTTCAAGAGGGATTTTGCTAGAGGATGATTCATCTGTAGCTTTATCTTTCCCATTAGCTTTCCCAAATTTCTTCGTTGGGTAGACATAATGGAATGTTTGTCTCTTGACTTTTCCTGTCCTTTACCCATTGAATTAAAAATGTTTTTCCTTGGGAATTTCAAAGTTTGCTGGTTAGAAATTCACTCTCTCTTTCAGCACAGACATCACATTTAAAGTTGTCACTAGTTGATGAGAATCCCAAGCCACTTTTATCACCACTGACTTTTTTGGGACTCAAATATATTCTCCACAGTGACACGAGAATTGGACCACTCATTTGTAATCTTTTTAAGATCAGTAATTTGAGCAACCATTCATCGTTTTGAACTTTAAGAAGTGAGTTCTGTTCTGTTAGAAAAGTGTTTTTAACAGTAAAAGGAGTCATGCTCTTTATCTGCTCCTTAAGGAGGGTGAGTTCAGATTTAAGTAGATATTTCTCGGTCTTAAGCTGGGAAATTTCATCACATGATAGTGCTAAAGCTTCCTTCATACTATCAAATCTAGTGATTACCTTTTCAGCCTTTTTGAACAATTTTTCTTGTTCAGCAATCATTTCATCATCATTGATTTGGAGATTTGAGCAGTTGGTTCAACTTGAGGTCTAATGTATGCTCCTTTTCTCAACTTGTTCCTTGCACTAAGATCACATCGTGAGAATAACAATCCACCATCGCTTTGAGCCGGAGTGAGAAATCCTTGTTCAATGAGCTCGCTGATGGTTTTGGTCCTTTCTTCCTTTTCTCTTCTTGAAAACCTGTAGATTTCTTGATAGGTTTATTCAAGGCATTCATATCAGGAACATCCTTGGAGAAGTCATCATCAGAATCATAAGTATCAACTTCATCATCATTTGCCATCAAACAACGAGTCCATCATCAGAATCTTCATCGCTCTCATCTGAGTCTGTTTCAATCCAAGTGTTCTGCTCATTTGCTGGTGCTTCTTCTTCCGAAACCATTCCCTTGTGACGAGTGAATTTGGAGAAGAACTTGGGAGTATGGCTGCTCTTCTTTGCATATATTCAAATTTTGGAGTTGGGCAGCTTGAAGCAAAGTGTCCTGGTTTCCTGCAATTAAAACAAACAAGGTCTTCTTTTCTTTTTGAGTCACTGCTCCTCGTGAACTTTGGAGGAGCTCTGCTGGTAGATCCTTGAAATTTGCTGGTTGAGCCGGGCTTGGTAAATTTTCTAAACTTCTGGAATCTCTTCACAAATAAAGCGAAGTCTTCATCGTCCATGTCCAATAGCTCAGAAGTAGAAATTTTGGATCGGAACTTTTCTCATCATGAGTAGGCGCAGGCGCAGAAACATGCGCCTCTTCTCTTTGCGCCACCATTGCTATGGATTTTGATTTTCCTTCAGTTTCACTAATTCGCTGAAGTTTGAGCTCATAAACTTTGAGATTTGCATAAAGGTTCCTTAAAGTCCATACATCTAGAGTTCCAGCGTCTTCAAGAGCGCTGGATTTATGTAGGTATCTTGATCCAAAAGCTTGGAGAAAATTGACATTCAAATCCTTGTTAGAAAACTTCATGCCAAGTGAAATACATAGATTTATAATTTCACAGTAGCGTTCATAAGTTTGTCTTAAAGTTTCACCGGGGAGTTGAGAGAAATTGTTGAATCTCTTTTTTACTTCATATTTCTTGTTCTCCTTGCAGACGTGTCTCTTTCTATATGCTCTTCAATAGCATCCCATAGCTCATTGGCGGTAGCACAGTGCATGACTTGTTGTTTCATAGCCGTGCTTAGAGTGCTTAGAAGAATGTTTCTTGCTTTGCCTTCATTTGCAACTCTTCTTGTTTCTTCCTCAGTCCATTCTTCTTTTGGTTTCTTGACGGCTTGTTGAACAGCATTTGTGCGCGGATTTACATTCGCTTTCATAGGAATGTAAGGTCCATAAACCACGGTGTCATGAAGTCTTTCATCGATTGAGTTGAGATGAGTTAAGATGCTGCATTTCCACACGTCAAAATGATCTTCATCAAAGACCGGAACATGAGTGTAGTTTGCAGTTGCCATAGGTTTTGAGTTTGCCATTTAGAATCGGCACCCAAGCTGTTAAGCTTGAAAAACAAAAGTGTTTTATAAAGGTGTTTGCTCTGATACCACTTGTTGGTCCCAAAGGGCAATAAGGGTATGAAAAATAGCTAGAGGGGGGGGGTGAATAGCTGTTTTAAAATTCTTTTCGTACCCTTGATAAACTCAATTGCAAATGCGCACTTTATCAAGTAAGCGTATGATATGCGCCTAAAGTGAGTAAGTGAAATGCACAGCGGAATTTAGTAATGTAAATAGGCGCAAAGTATGATAAAGGGGGCGCACACACACTCTAAGTATTTTTGCTCAAAGTGGGTGAAATAAGAAAGTAAGGCAAATGATATAACAAACACAACACAATTCAATCAATTAATCTACAATAAATAAACAAGCAAGCAGTTAGATATGATATGAACTTGAAAGGAAATAGCAAGATATGAACAAGAGATATTTGGAGAGGTTCGATCGGGAAAATGATCTACGTCCTTTACCAAGATGGTTAGTCTTGGATTTCTAATGGAGATCTTATATAATGAGTGAGTGTTACAAATTACAACTTTTGAGCTTATACACTAACTCAAGATCTATTTCTATGAATGAACAAATCCAAAACAATAACCGGTGTATCTCTTAAAGAAAGATCTAAGTGATCAAACTTAAAGAGGTGCGTGTGTGATTTTAGATTCAAGGCTCTTTAGATCTTTGAGATTGAAAGCACAAGAAACTAAAGTGTTATAGCTTGAGGATCTGGGCTAAGGATGAAGTTATGAAGATGTTCTTGAGAATTCTGGAAATAACAAAGGCAATCTTCAAATCTTCAACAAATGTTTGAGAGAGAAATTCTTGAAATTCTTAGCCACTTGAAATGGTTGAAGTTATGGGGTATTTATAGTAGAGCCCCAAAACTAGCCGTTGGAAATCCTTGGTGAGTCAGAGAAAGGACGGATGTGCTGTCGCTCATTGAGTGGAGCACGTGTCCTTTTATATCCGTTAGACACATAACACAAATATGACCGTTATGGACAGATGTCCTTAGATGCGAGTGCATACGTGTTATTTAACCACTGTTGGATCATTGGCGTAGTTTGAATCTTCTTCAAGTCTTTGAATCTTCAATAAATCACTGAGTGTTAAAAACATTCATGATGCGCGTTGAGCTAGAGAGGCGCGTAGCGTATGCGCGATCTGACTCATCTGAGGCGCATGAGCTATGCTAGGCGCATACTCATGTGCGCTCTTAAGAGGGCGTATGGCGCATGGGTAAGGCGTATGGCACGTAGCTCAAATTCACGGAGTGATTTTCTTCAATTTTGATCTTCTTGCCCTATTCCTAAGCATGTTCTATTACAATGGACAACCTAAAAATGAAGTATAAATACTTCTTACATGTGGGTCTAAAGTCCATGAAATAAAACTTAGGTGATGGATCAATCAAATCTAATCAATCCTATTACATTGAAAATGAGATATAAGTGGGCATACCCAACAGAAGCCATCTTACATCGCGCGTGAATCACATAACTTTCTCGGTAAACTATGGTGCCTATAGAGGTATAGTCCTCAGGACCGCAGAATCCGGTAACTGGTTATGCCGATTGTCTAGAGCTCGCACGGGTTACGCTTAATAACTTTCTCAACATGAAGGGTTTATGGATGCATCCCACCTTCAATTATAATTTTTTGGGTTTTTGGACGCTTCCGACCTCCAATTATAAATTGATTTAGTTATTAAAGGATTTTACTACTGTTTCCTTAATCCGCCTTAGGGTTTATGGACGCTTCCAACCTTTAATTATAATCTTAGGGATTATAGACATTTCCGACCTTTAATTATAGATTGATTTGGTGATTACGCGGTCTTCCAGACCGGTTTGGTAATTTACGAGGTCTTCCGGACCAATTCATTAAATTTTGTAATTTACGAGGTATTCCGGACCAGATTTGGTAATTTACGATGTCTTTCGGACCGGGTTTGGTCGTTTACGCGGTCTTCCGGACCGAATTTGGTAATTTACGAGGTCTTTCGGACCAATTCATTAAGTATGGTAATTTACGCGGTCTTCCGAACTGGATTTGGTAGTTTACGCGGTCTTCCAGACCGGATTTAGTAGTTTACGCGGTCTTCCGGGCCGAATTTGGTAATTTACGCGGTCTTCCGGACCGGATTTGGTAATTTACGCGGTCTTCTGGACTGGTTCATTATGTTTGGTAATTTACGCGGTCTTCCAGACTGGGTTTGGTAATTTACGAGGTCTTCCGGACCAAAGATTTATTAAATTTATAGGGGTCTTTTGGACCGAAGGAACGGACTAAGGACAAGTCCTAAAGGTTGCTGTGTTTTTGCAATATGTTTTAGTATAAGTGTATGACTGTAACACTTTTAGATTTTTATTATGAGCATTTTTGAGTAATTGCGAGTTTGAGGGATCGAAGTAGAGAGTGCGTAAAGTTTGGAGACTTGTAGATGTAAAGATACCTATTGTTTAGGTTTTAAGCATTGGGAAGTTTGAGTGAAATTACCTATAGTCTAGGGTTTGAGCTTTGATTGTTTGGGTTTAGAGATGTTTTGGATGTGAATTTCCCAATGTGTGGCGGTTTAAGTGAATTTTGTAGAGATTTAGTTGTATTTTACCCATAGTTTGGGGTCTAAATGAATCTTATGTAGATTGCAAAGAGTTCTAATTTATAGATTACCCAAATTTGGGGTTTATTTGCATTTTACTTTGATTGTAAAGATTTTGATTGTGAATGACCAAAGGTATGGGATTTTGATTATTAATTACCCAAGGTATGGGGTTGATTGAACTATCACTGATTTGATTGTAGATTACCCAAATTTGGGGTTTAAGCATGTTGACGTTAGCGGATTTGAATGTAAATTACTTCGAATGAGAAGGTTTGATTGTAAGTTATTTTAAGCGAGAGACTTTATTGTAAGTCACTTTAAGGTATGGGGTTTTAATTGTAAATTACCCAAGGTAGGAGGATTTGATTGTGTTAACGTTAAACATGAGGGATTTTTTTTCAGAATTATTTTGAGTGAGGGATTTGACTGTAATTTACCTTGAATGAAGGGGTTGATTGTTAATTACTTCGAACGAGAAGGTTTGAGTGAATTAAATGTAGAATACAAGGGACTTAGTTGTAAGTTGTTTTGAATGAGGGGTTTAATTGCAATTTACCCAAAGTTATGGGGTTTGGTTGATTAATTTTGTACTTAGGGCTTAAAGACCTTAAATTGGGGTTTTCATGAAATTTGTAGATTTCGACCCAAGTTGATTGATTTATCTGTAGTATGTATAATGTATTGATTTTTGTGGTTTTGTTAAAAAACGCGATTTTTGTGTTAAGTATTTTTGGTCCGAAAATGTTGTAATCTTTGACCGATCTTTTACTTGGTCGACTTTGTTAAAAGTGCTTTCTGTGTTGTTCGACTTTTGATAGGGTATAGGGATGTAATGTACATTAGTGTTTCGTTTGAGAAAGCTATTTTGGATGAAGTCATATTTTTGTCCGTTAATTATTGAAATGCTTCGAAGTTGACTTGTCTTGGATTTGTTTTGAGTTGACTTGTCTTGTCCTAGACTAGGGTTTTGATTGTGAGATATTTATAGTATTCGTTGGGAATTTTGGGGATTCTCCTAATGCAACAGTTTATATTTACACATGTTTATGAAATTAAACTGCTAGGTTAATCACAACCTTTGCTGTGTATACCTGCTTGTGATTGTTGGTAGTATTGCCCCCTTTGAATCGAGGGGCTCATGTAGCATTGTGCATAGCTTGTGGGAGAGGATCCCAGAGACTGTACAGAGCAAGGTGCGGGCCACCGGCTTGGGAGCATTGTTCGAGATCTTGTCCGGTCAGAGAAAGTTGACCAAGAGCACTGACCTGTTCATGGCACTGCGGGATCATTTGTGGGTACCACCCATACATTCCACTTTGGTTGGGGAGAGGTTATGGTGACTCTCTCGGACTTCACGGCTCTGACTGGGTTGTAGTTCACAAGTAGCCCTAGTGTGGGGCAGGAAGTGTCTTCTTGGTGTCGGTGGATCCTCTGTGGTTCATGACTGATCTAATGTCTCTGCATGACTGGGTTAGGTTGACCGAGGGCCTTGATGCTTAGACAGTTTGTTTGTAGAGGGAGCCTCGTATGATGACTTTGTTGGGACGCGCCTTGGGGCTCACGCGCTGTGATAGAGGAGAAACTGCGGAGATGGGGCAGAGGCATGTTAAGTCGGTGGCATCGGGCCCGGCAGGTCCTTCCTTCGATAGGTTTTTTTTGATCTCCTTTGTATGACTATACAGATGACCATGGTAACCCTCAGTGGGTGCATTATGAGAGGGCGAGATAGCTCCGGAGTTTCGGATCCCGGCGGGTTGTATCAGTGTATGTACTTTTACCCCTTCTTTGTCCATCCCTTTTCTTGTCTTTATTCATTCCCTTGTTCGGACTCACTTTGACATACTCGTGCTGCCTTTGTTCTTAGGTGACTAATTAGACATATGAGGTCATGGCTTGCCGCAAGTCGGGTTTGCGGGAGGTGATCCGGAGATTGCACAGGAAGGTGGTGAAGGGCCTCCGCTAGGTGGCAGAATGTGGCGGTTTCTCTTCTTTCTAGTGACAACAGTGGTTCTTTAGGCAGACGCCCTTGGAACTGGATTTGAGGCGATGTCAGTGGATCGGCTTCTTAGATCTGCAGTTTGTTAGCGTAGAGCACAGACAGTAGCATAGCATATATTTATGGATGACTATATAAACATTTATGTTATGTACTATGTAATATGTACAGTAGCAAGTAGCACGTAAGTAGCAAGTAGCATGTAAATAACGTGTAGCACATAGAGTAGCGAATAACACGTAGATAGTATGGCATGTAGACTGATTAGGAGCGTATTGCACAGGCTAAGGGTACCTTAGTTGGGTTCAGAAACTGCTGCCTAAAGGAGATTTAGGGCTTTTGACTTATGGGAGACGGGATGCAGGACCCAAGGGTGTCCTAAGTTTGTAGGGTAAATGGCGTAGGACCGAGTCAGTTAGGACATCACGGAGATGAGACGAAAGAAATTTTGTAAATTTAGTGGAGACCGAGTGCGCGTGTTTATAAATAATGTGTCGTGATAGGAAACACTTTAAAAATGTAATGACTTTATAAAGATGCCTTATAATTTATTACAGCCTAATTAATTCAAGTACTTGTCCTTCGTTGGATTTGTTGATTAGGGTAGCTCTTCGGGTGAGTGAGATTTCATCGGGTTGCCGATGATTTCTGAGTAGCCAGGCAGTTGACCTAATTTATTTTGGGTAAGCCCCAGTTAGATGGGAGTTCTTGGAGGAAGTCAACCATGTTAAACTTTGGTGGAGAGATAGCCTTTCATGGAGAGTGATCCTGTTGGCGCGTCGGTAGTCGGTCCAATTCCATTGGGACAGCCCCAGTTTGGTGAGGGCATTTGAGAGAGGTCATCCACGTTGAGCTTTGATGGAGAGAGATGAATTTCTGTGGGGAATGAATGATCTTGTTGGAGCATCAAATACTCGGCCCAATTCCGTTGGGGAAGCCCTAGTTTGATAGGGGCTCTCGAAAGAGGTCAACTGGGTTGAACTTTGATGAAGAGATAATTTTTCGTGGAGAGCGACCTTTTCGGAGTATCAGTAAGTTGGCCAATTTTTTTGGGGCAGCCCCAGTTTGTTGAAGGCATAAGGTGGGGAAGCTACCTCCTTTAGACGCACCCTATTTTTTCTCTAGACCGCCCTTGTGGGTTTTCAATTTAGGTGGGTATATTCTTTTAGCGTCATTTTTTTTAATTATTTTTATTTTATTTCAGTCGACTCAAAAATAAAGAAAAAGGACAGAAATTGTACAGACGACTTGCAGGAGCCTTTTTGTTACGGTGAGAGAAGAGAGAGAGAGAACAAGAGAGGGAGTTCTCGCATTTAGACCTTACGGGAAGTATGTGTATAAAAGGAAGGAAGCCCTTGCTTTGACAGAAAGTAAGTGTTTAGCTCTTTCCTAGATTGTAGAATAGAAGACTTGTCGAGACATTTGAAAATTGTTTTATTCAGAATTGTCTTTTGATTGCTCGAGAATGGACCTCGTTGATTAGTTATGTATCTTATGATTATGTTTTATACAAGTAGTCTCGAAATAATAAACGCCTTGATGAATCGAGAAAGAGAATAGAAATTATAGTGTATTTTTTTTTTTTTTTTGGCGAAAGGAGACGGTACTCCCTAGATTTTATTAATATGAAAAAAGGAAATTACAAACGAGGCGGGGGACTTGACGGCCTTAACCACCTGAAAAATAAATACTAGGGGAGGAGGCCTTACACAGACTGTAAGGTCCTCTACAATAAAGGGAAGGGTGACTACTAAATAAAGATAGCAACTTATACAAATATCTAGCTGTTAATTCTAGCCAATAAAAAAACTAAGATAACCGGGTGTAAGGGAGCTGTGCTTTGTCAGAGCAAAATATCCCTTGCAAAGATGTGGGAGATCATGAAAGGAGGTGATTTCAGAGTTTCTTTCTTCATTTGCAGCCATATTAGCTAACGAATCTGCAACACCATTGCCTTCTCTCAAGATATGAGTGACCCTAGGGTTAATCCCTAGGGTTTCTGTTCTGACAGCTTGACCGGCCATGGCTGGTCCGACTTCCATCTTCTCTTCTTTGAATTCTAGTGCCCGAAATCCGTATTACAGTCCTTCTGTATTGCAGAATTCGACTTGTCATGCTGCAAACCCTAGTATTGCGGCGCCGCCCTCTAACCCTAATTCCCATGCACTGCCGTCTTCCCCTCATGGAAACCCTAATGGTATTGCGGCACAACTACAGCCCCCCCCCAATCGCAAATCATCCCCACACCCGCTTCGAATCAAATCCCCTCATCGACCGTTTCTAAATCTTTTGCTGACTTATTCTCTCAACCTGCAACACTTTCCTCTCAAGGAGATCCAAATGCTGCTAAGAACAATATCCCTATCTCGGCTATTCTAACTGGCTCTCATAAAGGTTTGCCGGCAATAAAGCTTTCTAAGGAAATTCTTGACGCTTTTGCTAAGCCGTTTCAGTTCACTTTGGTTGGTAAATTCATGAATGGCAGACCTTCCATGGAGGATGCTAGAATTGCCTTTGCTAAATTCCATCTGAAAGGTAATTACAAACTTGGTCATTTGGATAATCGTCATATGCTCATTCAATTGTCCACCGATGCAGATTATCAACGTTTGTTCATGAAAGATGTGTGGTATGTTGATAGATTTCCTATGCGAACCCTTGCTTGGTCACCATCATGGAGGCTGGAGCAGGAGTCTCCTATTGTCTCGGTTTGGGTTGGTTTTCCGGGACTACCAATTCATTTGATGAACAAACCTTTTTTATTTGCAGCAGCCTCTATGATTGGAACCCCCTTTATCTCTTGACAAAGCCACCGCTGAACTTTCTAGACCTAGTATTGCTAAAATTCTTATCCAAATTGATGCTACTAAGAAGCTCCCCCATGAGATTTTCATTGACTGTGGTGATGCTTGCCCGAGTTTTTTTCAAAAGGTAGAGTATGACAATGTTCCTAAGTTGCAAGCATTGCTTTATCTTGGGTCATGATATTTCTGTTTGTCGAAAGGCCCAATCCCTCTCTTAATGCCCAAAAGTCTGTATATCCTAATTCTAAACCTAAGGATTCAAAATCAGCCTTGCAAGTGGAGAAGGGTGAAAAGGTTTATGTTCCAAATCAGGTTGAATCTAATCCTCCAAAGGTCGCATCTAGTAGTGGTGCGAAAATTGATGGTGTTGCTCAAGAAACTGAGGGTGTTGATCTCGATGGGGGGATTGTTCAATCTAATGAGTAGTCAGCCGGAAATGGTAGTGGTGATAAAATAAATGGGTCGGATACTGTGAGAGGTGGTGCTAGTAAACTCCCTTTTATGGCTAAGAGAGGACAACCCATTCCAAAGGCAGTTCATAGGGCTCTTTCGAAGGCTAGTGAGGAGGCTTTTTTTGCTACTCAGGATATCCCTTCAAATGAAAGTAATACTACAGCTTCTGAACAAGATGGTGGTACTACTATTAATTTGGATGCTGTTATTCAAAATATAGCCTCTCATAAAGCTCAAGCTGATAGTATTGGGGTTTCTGCACAGATTGTGAATTCGGTTGAGATGGATCCTCTTGCTAGTCCTAGTTTGAGGACTGAGGGGCTGAATCTCTCCCCTCGAGCCCCTCCTACTACTTCATTTGTTACTGAAATGGCTGGTTCTACTCCTTTTGCTCATATAGCCGATAGTAAAGCTGATGATGATGGCTTTACTAAGGTTATGTCGAAGAGGAAACGTAGCAGGTCTTCTTCTCCCCTTTCTTAACTGCCTCGGGTATCTCTTATTCTGAATTTTATTGTTTTTAATGGCTGCTATGATTTATTGGAATGTTAGAGGTATTGGTAATGGTGCTATTTTCAGACGTGTTAAAAGGCTGTTCCGTCTTCATGGTGCTTCCTTTTTTGCTATGTCTGAACCAAAAGTTGGTAATTTTCAGCGTTGTACTACGCAAAGGAAGTTGGGTTGTGGAGGTAGTGTTGCGAATTGTAATGGTAAGATTTGGTTCTTCTGGAAGCATGAATTTGACTGCCATGTTATTGTTGATTCTTTTCAAGCGATTACGCTCCAAATTTCTCATGCTCTTTGGGAATCTCCTATTCATATAACCGTGGTTTATGCAAGCTGTAATAGATTTGATCGTCGGGAATTATGGGACTCTCTTATGGATTTCAGCTCTTGCACTACTCCTTGGATGGTTATTGGTGACTTTAATTGTGTTTTGAATCAATCTGAAAAGGTTGGTGGCAAACCGATTAATAGAAGGGCGGTTCGAGAATTCTCTGACATGATTCAATTCTCTGGGCTCATTGATGCCGGCTTCTTAGGTAATTCTTTTACTTGGATGGATAAACCTAGAGGTAAGCCTAATATTTACCCGTGGTTGGATAGAGCTCTTTATAATTCTCTATGGATGGATCATTTCCATATAACTTCTGTTTCTCATCTTAATCGAACATGTTCTGATCATTTGCCTCTTCTGGTTCAAGTTAAAGCCAAAAATGAAGTCTCTAAAGGATCTTTCGTTTTCTTAATGTTTGGATTAAGCACAACTCCTTTCGTTCTGTGGTCGAAAAATCTTGGAAGGATTATATGGATGGTAGGCCTATGGTTCGATTTGCTAAAAAGCTTGCCCGGCTTCGTAAAGCTATTTCTGCATGGAATAAAGAGGTTTTTGGTCGAGTGGATCAACAGGTTCGGAAGGCTGAGGATGATGTCTGTCACAAGGAGTTGATTTTTCAGAATGATAGTTCGGATGCTAATAGGGCTGCCCTTAACTTGGCTCAAGCAAATCTTCTTGCGAGGCTGAAAGTTGAGGAGGATTTATGGCACCAAAAGGCAAATATCAAATGGCTTAAGGAGGGAGATCGTAATACAAAGTTTTTTCACTCTTATGTGAAGAAAAAAAGGCAGCAGCTTCATATTCATCGCATTCAAGTTCGTAATGGAATTTGGCTTCAAGCTAAGGAGGATATTCAAGAGGAGGCTGTTTCCTTTTTCTCGGATCAGCTCCAATCCCCTCATGATATTCCTTCCGATGACATCTTGGATGTGATTCCAAGGCTGATTAATGATGATGATAATGATATGCTCACGGCTGTTCCGTCGTTAGATGATTTGAAGGCTATTATTTGGTCCATGAATGAGCTAAGCGCTGCTGGTCCGGATGCTTTTAATGGGGCTTTTTATAGGAGTTGCTGGGATATTATCAAGGATGACCTTTATAGAGCCATTAAGGAATTCTTTTCAGGTTTTCCTTTGCCAAGAAGCTGGACTTCAACCCTTATTGTTTTAATTCCAAAGGTTAGTGCTCCTACTTCTTTTACGGATATGCGTCCGATTAGCCTTTGCAATTTTTCTAACAAAATTGTTACTAAGCTCCTCAATTCTCGGCTTGCTACAATTCTCCCTCGTATTATTTCCCCTCAACAAAGTGGTTTTGTGAAAGGGCGGTTAATTCATGAAAATGTCCTTTTAGCACAAGAGCTTATGCACTCTCTACGGAAAAAAGTGAGAGGGACAAATGTCAGCCTTAAATTGGACATGGCCAAAGCTATGACCGGATATCCTGGTTTGCCTTGATTAAAGTGATGAGAAGGTTTGGATTCTCTGAAATTTGGAATGATCTAATTTTTCGATGCATATCTTCTTGCTGGTTTTCTGTGCTTGTGAATGGGGAAAGTTCTGGTTTTTTTCATTCATCTCGTGACCTTCGTCAAGGAGACCCTATTTCCCCGACTCTTTTTATTATTGCAGCTGAGGTGTTGAGTAGAGGGTTAAATCAGCTTCATTTAGATTTCCCCCAATATCGCTACCGTGCTCACATTCATACTCCTATGATTTCCCATCTTTCTTATGCTGACGACATCATTATTTTTTGTAACGGGTCTAAAGACTCGTTGGAGGCTCATATGAGGTGTTTAAATTGGTACCAAAAATTCTCGGGTCAGCTTGTCAATACAAGGAAGTCTTGTTGTATCACTGGGAAAAATGATGATGTTCGGGATGACATTATTATGGCTGCTACGTCCTTTGAAAAGAAAACCCTTCCTATCAATTACCTTGGCTGCCCTCTTTATGTCGGGAGGAAAAAGATTTCTTTATTTGATTCGGTTCTCCAAAAGATGGCTGCTCGGCTTGCTTCTTGGCAAGGGAAGATTCTCTCGTTTGGGGCCAAGTTAACTCTTATTCAGTCATGTTTTCAAGCTATCCCTATCTACTATATTTATTTGGTTGAACCCCCTAAAGGGGTGTTTAAAGCTATGTACCGTCTCATTGCTAACTTCTTTTGGAGTAATGAAGAAGGTCAAAAGAAATGTCATTGGGTTAATAAGGATCTTATGTTTCGGCCTACTGATGAGGGTGGCCTTGGTCTCCGTCGTTTTGAGGATATTTCTATGGCGTTCGCCATGAAGCTTTGGTGGCGTTTTAGAAGCTCTTCTTCCCTATGGGCTGATTTTTTGAATGATAAATACTGTTTTGGTACCCACCCTATGGATGCGGATAAACCTTCCTTCGCTTCTCATATTTGGTGTCGAATGCTTCAAGCAAAGGATATTGTTGAAGGTCTTATCATTTGGAGAATTGGGCGGGGTTCTATTTTGATTCATGAGCAATGGATGGAGGGGGTTCGGCCTAATATTCCTGGGGACCACATTGAATTCTCTTCTTTATTTGCTGATGGGCTACCCAGTCTAGAGTTCATTTAGAATAATTATGGCATGCATGTTCGTCAATTAATTCATCATCAAAATATTGTTCTTTCTGACGACCGGATTGCCCTTTTTCGACTCCTTCTCCTAAAGGTCAGTTTTCTATATCTTCGGCATGGAAAGTTTGTCGTAAGAAGTTTCACCATAGCCCTATTTTTGAGTTTTGTTGGAACAAGGTGATTCCAACTAAGATTTCTATTTTTCTATGGAGAATGTTGCATAATGGTCTCCCTACAGACTTGGCTATTCAATCTAGGGGAATTCTTCTTGCCTCTTCTTGTGTTTGCTGCTCTCACCATTCTAATGAAGATATAGATCATCTTTTTGTTCATAGTCAAGTGGCGACTGAAACTTGGGAGTTTTTTGCTCGAATGTTTGGTTGTCCAGTAATGCTCTACAATGTTAAGTCTATTCTTGCTAGCTGGTGGTTCTCTTCAAAGTCGGGTGATAGTAAGGGGATTCGTTGGCTTAGTAGAATCCTCCCTTGTTTCGTTTTTTGGAGTTTATGGAAGTGCCGAAATAAAGCTAAGTTTGAAGCCTTACAGATGTCTTCTTGGGAGGTTACTTGAAGTGTTATTGATCAGATTTCAATGGTTGTCTCGGCATATAATGTGAGCTTTAGATATTCAAGCTTAGATGACTACATTTTTCGGATTTTTAAAATCCCTATGGCTGGTCCCTCCTCTCGGTGTCTGAGACTAGTTCATTGGCGGTCTCCTAGTCCGGGCTTCATCAAGCTTAACACTGACGGGGCATCAAAAGGTAATCCGGGTCCAATCTCTGGTGGGGGTATTTTCAGAGATAGTCAAGGGAAGATTTTATTTGCTTTTTCAAAATTTTATGGTCATGGTTCTAATATGGTTGCTGAAGCTAAGGCTATCCTTGATGGGCTGCTTTATGCCTCTCGTTTTGGTATTTCCTCTCTTTGGCTTGAGATCGACTCTGAAGTCCTTTTGAATATCCTAATTCATCAATATCAGATTCCATGGAGTATTTGGTATGAGGTTTTGCATATTAAAAGGCTTCTTTCCCAGATTAGCTTTCGTGCTACTCACATCCTCCGTGAAGGAAATCAAGTTGCTGATGGTCTTGCTAATACTGCTGCGGTTTCAAGAACAAATTCAGAATTCTTCTCCATTGGTGATCTCCCTCTCTCTTGCAAAGGCGCCTACAACCTGGATAGAGCTGCTATTCCTTATGTTAGAATTTGATTGGTTATGGCTAGATTCCTGTATAGGTTTTTGTGTTTTGGTAGCCTCCCCTCCTATTTTGTAGAGGTCCTTACAACTTGTGTAAGGCCTCCTCCCTAGTCTTCTCCTTTCAGTGGTTAAGGCCGTCATGTCCCCCACCTTGCATGTATTTAATTTCTATCTTTAATAAAATCTAGGGAGTACCGTCTCCTTTCGCAAAAAAAAAAAAAAAAAAAAACAAGATATGAGTGACCCGGACTTCCATTTGCTCCAAAAGGCGATGAATATGAGCAATGATGTACCAAACAGACCAGGGAATATGATATTCTTTAATGATGATACGAACTAAAACTTGAGAATCTTATTCCAACCAAACCCGATGAAAGCCACGGTTTTGAGCTAAGAGAAGATCATCTCTAGCAGCACAAGCCTCGGCAAACATGTTAGTCTGAAACCCATAAAAATTAGAGAAACCAAATATGAAATCCCAATGATGGTCACGAAGAATACCCCCTCCTGAGGCAAGACCTGGGTTTCCCCGTGAAACACCATTTGTGTTGATTTAACCCAACCACTACAAGGAGGCTCCCATGAAACCAATCTGATTTTGCGTTGGGAGTAGGGAGAAGGGCTCAAATTTAAAGCATCAAAAAAATGACTATCGCCAAATGATCTTGGGAATGCCAGATTAAAAGATGTAGCAATATTAGAAGTATACAATCGTACCTTATAAATTATGCTGCTGGAACACATTTTCAACCCCTCAAATCTGCTTTTATTGCGAGCAACCCAAATTTCCCACACAATAAGAGCAGGAAGGAGATTAGATCGCCATTTAGAAATGGGGGAATGGGGGTGAGAGGGACCATGCCACCAGCAAATAAGAGCTTGATTTAGGCTGCCCAAAGAGGACCGAATACCACAAAGGTCACTGAAATGATCCCAAACATAAGTAGCACAAGATCTATGCACAAGGATATGATCAATAGAATCCTCACTGGCAGCTGGACAACACTCACACTTAGAAGCAAAAGAGATACCCTTAGTTCTGACCTTGTTATCCGTGGGCAGGCCACCATGCAAAGCATGCCATAAGAACACCGAAATCTTCTTTGGAATAAATTTGTTCCAGCAAAAGCCAAAGATAGCTGACCGCACCCTATGAGTTCGACATTCTTGCCATGCGGAGCTCACAGAAAAATTACCCGATGAGGAAGGTAACCAAACAGGAATATCCGGGTGAGCAGAGAGGGAAATAGAGTTGCGTTGGATTAGATTCAGAAGATGATCTCCATAGATAGTCCGAATGTGATGAATACGGGGCTGACCATTCTCAAATAAGGAGAAGACCTGGGCATGCACAAAAGGGATGTCCCCCATAGGGTCATCAACCCATTTTTCATGTATAGAAATCTCTCCTCTTCCAATACGGCAAGCCATATTCTTTTCAACAAAAGGTTTGGCCTTGATCATTCTTTTCCAAGTGTGTGATGAATAAGAAGTTAAAGTAGCATCCATGGGGTGAATATTCCAGCAATATTTTGCAAGCATTAAACTGCTCCATAGAGAATCCATGGTCCGAAGACGCCACCAAAGCTTCATAGCAAAAGCAAGAGAAATATCCTCAAACTTGCGTAAACCCAAACCACCTTCTTCGACAGGATGACTCATCTTGTCCCATGTGAGCCAATGGCATTTTTAATTACCCTCATTGCTGCTCCAAAAGAACCTTACAATAATCTTCTCTAGAGCACGGGTAACTCCTTTAGGAGGATCAATAAGGGATAGATAATAAAGTGGGATCGTAGCTAAGCAATATTGAATCAATGTAAGCTTCGCACCAAAAGACAAGAGTTTACCTTTCCATGAAGCTAGCCGAGCCTCCATTTTTCGAATGAGAGGACTGAAAGTGCTAATCTTTTTCCTACCCGTATAAAGAGGGCATCCCAAGTAAAGAAGAGGGAGATTTTGTTTGACAAAACCCATGATGGCTGCAATAACATCATCTCGCTCTCTATTGTTCCCATTAATAAAGCCAGCTTTTTGAATGTTAAAAAGCTGCCCCGAAAATCTTTGGTACCAATCAAGATATTTCATGTGACATTCAAGAGATGCTTTGGACCCGTTGCAGAAGATAATAACGTCATCAGCATAAGCCAAATGAGAAACCATAGGAGAATTTATAAGAATACGATACCGATATTGTGGATAAACAGAATGAAGATGATTCAAACCTGTACTCATCATCTCTGCTGCAATAATGAAAAGGCATGGAGATAAAGGATCCCCTTGTCTCAGACCGCGAGAAGATGGGAAAAAACCACAACTTTCCCCATTAATCAGAACAGAAAACCAGCTATTCGAAATGAACCGGTAAATCATATCAATCCACATTTCACTAAACCCAAATTGCTGCATGACTTTAATGAGCCCAAACCAAAATAATCTATCATACGCTTTAGCCATATCCAGCTTCAAGGCAACATTGAAACCCCGGACCTTTTTATTAATAGACTGCATAATTTCTTGAGCCAAAAGAACATTCTCATGAATAACTCTCCCCTGAACAAAACCACTTTGTTGGGGGGAGATAATGCGAGGAAGAATAGGAGCAAGACGATGTGTAAGAAGCGTCGTCACCACTTTATTACAAAAGTTACACAGGCTAATTGGCCTAAGATCGGAGAAGGAAGTAGGAGAATCAACCTTAGGGATAGTGACGATCAACGTACTAGTCCAACTTCTCGGCATAGAGAATCCCATAAAGAAGTCCCCAATTGCTCGGCATAAATCCACCTTGATAATGTCCCAACAGCCTTTATAAAAAGCCCCCGTAAACCCATCTGGACCAGCAGCGCTTTGACCATTCATACCAAAGACAATATCATGGACCTCATCCAAAGTAGGAGTAGCCGTAAGCATAAGGTTATCATCATCATTAATAAGCCTCGGAATCAGAAATAAATATTCATCTGATGGGATTTCACATTGACCTTGGAGCTGATCCGAGTAGAATCTCATAGTCTCCTCTTTGATGTCATTCTTATCCGTGAGCCATTCACCATGTCTATTCCGAATTCTGTGAATGAAAAGACGTTGCCTCTTCTTCTTAACCGTAGCACGAAAAAACCTCGTATTTTGATCCCCTTCTTTAATCCACTTTAAATTAGCCTTTTGGGCCCATAGATCTTCTTCCATATTCAGTTTCTGAAGGAGATGAGCTTGAGCATGTAGGGCTGCCCTTGAATCTTCATTATTCATTTGTTGGTGCTGATTCTCACAAGCAAGGACTTCATCTTCCGCGTTCTTAATTTGTTGTTCCACTCTCCCAAATTTTTTTTTATTCCAGCCCATAATAGATTTACGTAGCCTACTAAGTTTTTTAGCATAGCACACCATAGGCTGGCCCTCCATAGGTCCATCCCAAGAAGTTTTAACAATGTTGCTGAAATCATGATGTTTAAGACAAATGTTAAGAAACCGAAAAGAGCCTTTGGTAACTTCAGATTCAAGCTGAATATTAATAACTAAAGGAGCATGGTCAGAGCAAACCCGAGAAAAATGAGTAACACGAGTAAGATGAAACTGATTCAACCATTGTTCATTGTAAAGAGCATGATCAAGTCGTTGATAAATAGCTCTTCTACCCATCCTTTTATTGGACCAAGTAGCCATATTACCTTCAAACCCAACATCCATAAGATTAGCATATTGAATCATATCTGAAAATTCATTCATCGCCATCTCATTAATAGGTTTACCTCCCATTTTTTCGGTCTGATGAAGCACACAATTTAGATCTCCTACCACCATCCAGGGATATTCCACTTCACTAATAGCCATTAATTCCTCCCATAAAGTAATACGAGAAAATCTGTTACAACTTGCATGCACAAAAGAAATCCAGACTGAATCTGTCCAAGAAGGATGAGAAATTTGTAGAGTTATGGCCTGATTAGAATCTTGAATAATGAAACCATGCAGCCCATGCTTCCAAAGAACCCAAACCCTATTAGAGACATTAGCCATACCATTTTCGCAACCCACCTTTCTAATAAACTGATCCAAAGTGGAACTATCAACTTTAGGCTCATAAATAGCGATCAAAGACGATCCATAAGAACGAAATAAACGTTTAATTCTTCTCACCATAGCACAATTAGCAATGCCATGGGCATTCCAACTTATAAATGACACCATTAAAACACAAATACAAAGAAGTAAATGAAGATGAGAAAAGGAGGGGAAATGGTTACAGCATAGGGGATTTCTCCCTACTCTTCTTCTTCTTATGAGAGACGGTTGTAAATCCATCATCATCATTACCCTTATTCTCCATCTTCTTCTTATGAGAGACGGTTGTAAATCCATCTTCATCATTACCCTTATTCTCCATAAGAGCCTCTCGTTCCCTTAAATCCAGCTGAAAACCAATAACATGATTCAGAGATGTAACTCTTGGAGCCCTCAGAGATAAGTTGAGGGAGCTGCAAGTGTCCATTTTAGTGGAGGACGAAAGCTTGGATCTTATAGCAGAATCATCGCGAAGAGGGGTTTGCAGTTTAAGAAGATCTTGCACATCAGGCATAGCAAGAATCCCCTTATCACTACCCAATCCATTATTCGTTTTAATGGCTTCAAATTTTTTACTTAACACATCATTGATAGCTTCAGGTAAATAAACACCCCGTTTTGCTATGTAAACACCCTGAGAGTTGGAACTAGTAGCGACATCTTTATTTAGGGGTATATTCCCCTTATTTGAGACATCACCACTCTCAAATTTTTCCAAATCAGTCTTAGATTTACCACTCTGAATACCATCCTTTTCCGTAGCCACTTTAGAATCATCCTTCTTTTGGTTCTCCTTGTTCCCAACAATAACCTTAGAACCTGCATTCTTTTTATCATTCTTATGCCCATCCCCATAATGCGGAAGCAAAGGTAGAAGATAATGGAAATAAGCTAATGTTGAGCTCCAAGGGTGTAGATCAGACTTTAGGGGTCAATTGGAGCCCAATCTTTGTTAACATGATTAGTTGGGCTTAAATAAGTGGGCCAAATGTTTGAGCAGTTTCTGGAATAATTTTGTTCGGCTATTATCTACGCAATCACAGTCCAGATGGTGATTATTTCTGCGTTGGGTTGAAGACAAGGTTGTGATCTTTCATATGACTACTTATGGCATGTTTTTGGACAAGTACTTGAAGAGTTGTGGCTGTTTGAATCTGACTGTTCAGATTGGCCGAATTTACATTGTTTTCTTCACCTAGTTCTTATCTTTATTTTTCTTATCTATTAATAATTAATGTCTAGTTTATCCTAACTTGGAAGGATGTTCCAAGAGTAGTATAAATACCCTACAAGATGTAGTTGTAAGGCATTGAGTGATTGAATAAATTTTCCTTTGTGAGTTTGCGAACTTACTTCAATTCTTGCGAGAATTGTTCTTAAGCCTTGCGAGGTTTAAACCCTTTCTGCCTTTGCGAGGACAGGCCCTAGTCTTGCGAGATTAGGTTTTTCTAGTTCTAGCTCTTGTTCCTTACGAGGTTCTTGAGTTAGTCCATATCCTTTTCTTTTTATTCTGAAAATACACAAGTTTACGCATCAAATTGGTATCTAGAGCCCGGTTATAAACATCCTTCTTAGCATTGTTTAGTCCGTGGGAGTTGAGATGGCAAGTAGAGGCATTTTCCATGATAATGAAGAGATGTGGAGTCATTTGGAGGCATTAACAACATCGGTGGAGAGCATGGATGCAATGATGCGTCATTTGATTGATCTTAATCTCCGTAATGCAAGAGGGAGAAGTCGATATGATTCTAATTCAGATGATTCAAGAAGTCCACCAAGGCATCGTTTTACATATGATGATGATCGTGGGCTGAAGTTAGATGCTCCAGAATTTCAAGGTGATTTGGATCCTGAGACGTTTCTTGATTGGCTAAGGCAGATTGAACGTGTCTTTGACTATAAGGATTTCGATGAACACAAGAAATTTAAAGTGGCAACCATCAAGTTGACTAAACATGCTTCTTTGTGGTACGAGAATTTGAAGAATCAGAGGAGGCGTGAGGGTAAGACCAGAATCGATACTTGGGAAAAGTTAAAAAAACATCTCAAGAAGCGGTTCTTACCAAGGGATTTTGAGCAGGAGCAATACTTAAAACTCACTTCTTTACAGCAAGCGAACCTTACCGTGAGTGAATATGTTCGTGAATTTGAGAAATTAATTATTGTTTGTGATCTTGGAGAAAGGGAAGAGATGAAGATAGCAAGGTTTATCAAGGGTTTATCTTCCCAATTATAGCAAAAGGTTGAAGTTCATCCTTACTCAACTTTTGATGATGTTTGCAAGTTGGATATCAAATTTGAGAGACAAGAGAAGAGCAAGAAGTCCACTATGGTACGTGAATATAGTAAAGTCTATAACAGCCATTTGAAGCCTAATGCCGCATCTACTTCGAAGGAGGTCAAGAAGGAAGAGCCAAAGGAGAAGGGTAAGGCTGTTTTAGAGCCTAAATTCAGGAGGTGTTATAAGTGTCAAGGTTATGGTCACATTGCAAATAAGTGCCCTCAAAAGCACACACTCACTTTTCAAGATCTTGATCTGTTGGAACCAAGTTTTGTGGTCGATAAAGAGGAGGAAAAGGTTGCTGATTATGATGTGAATCCACCAAGTGAGAAGGAGATGCTTGTGGTGCGAAACCTTCACATCAAATCTGGTCCGGAGGAGCAAAATCAACGCAATCAGATTTTGTTGCTTGGGAGGCCATGGCAGTTTGACCGAGATGTGTCGCATCAAGGGAAGAGTAATATTTATTCTGTTCTAAAGGGTAAAGAGAAGTAAAACTTGAAGCCTTAACTCCAAGAAAGGACATTCCAAAGCAAGAGAAGATATTCTTTAGTGCTAAGGAATTTATGGAGGAAGTTGAACCAGAAGATAAGTTGTATATCTTGTTTGTTCATGATAGCTCCACTGCTCGGATAGACTCTAGTGATGACTGCAGGTACAAAGGTTGCTTGAGGAGTATGGTGATGTGTTCCCGGATGAGTTACCACATGGTTTACCTCCAAAGCATGGAATTGAGCATCAAATTGATCTTATTCTTGTGCTACACTTCCCACAAACCATCCTATCGTTGTAACCCCAAAGAAAGTAAGGAGTTGCAGAGGCAACTGTAAGAAGCATTTTGGTGAAAAGAAGGATGAAACATGGCGCATGTGTGTTGATAGCCGAGCTGTCAACAATATTACAATTAAGTATCGCTTTCCTATGCCGAGGTTGGATGACATATTGGATGAGTTGCATGGAGCTCATGTTTTCTCAAAGATTGATCTGAGATCTGGTTATCACCAAATGAGGATTCGTGATGGGGATGAATGGAAGATGGCGTTCAAAACAAAGCAAGGCCTTTATGAATGGCTTGTTATGCAATTTGGGTTGTGTAATGCTCCTAGATCATTCATGCGACTTATGAATGAGGTACTCCGACCTTTCTTAATTTATTTTTTGTTGTTTATTTGGATGACATTCTTGTATACAACAAGAACACGGAGGAACATCTTATGCATTTGAGAAAGGTGTTTGATAAGTTAAGAGAGCAGAAGTTGTATGGGAAACTTGAAAAATGCATGTTTATGGTGCCAAGTGTGACCTTCTTTGGTTACATAGTTTCTGGAGATGGTGTTCGTGTGTATCCTTCCAAAGTTGAGGCTATTGAGTGTGGCCTATTCCCAAATCAACAACGGAGGTTAGAAGTTTCCATGGATTGGCATCTTTTTATCGACGTTCATTCAGAATTTTAGTTCTATTGTTGCCCCAATCACCGAGCTTACAAAGAAGGGAGAATTTGTGTGGACTTCAAGTGCTCAAAAGGCGTTTGATGTCCTGTTTTAGGGCTACCAGATTTTGAGAAGTTGTTTGAAGTGGAGTGCGATGCAAGTGGAGTTGGCATTGGAGCTGTTTTGGTACAAGAGATGATACCAATTGCCTACTTTAGTGAGAAATTAAGTGGAGAAAGGCTGAATTATTCTATTTATGACAAAGAGTTTTATGCTATTGTTCGAGCATTGGATCATTGGGCTCATTATCTCCGTCCCAAGCCATTTGTTCTTCATTCTGACCATGAAGCTTTGAAGTTCATACATGGGCAGCGAAAGTTGAATGCAAGACATGCCAAATGGGTAGAATTCTTGCAATCTTTTACTTTTTCTTCTAAGTATAAATCTGGTGTTTCTAATGTGGTTGCGGATGCATTATCTAGGAGACATTGTTTGCTTGTTACTCTTGATGCAAGGTTGCTTGGCTTTGAGCAAATTAAAGAGTATTACAAATCTGATCCAACTTTTTCTCAAGATATAGAGAGTCCTTCTGGCTTGTTCGTTGTACAAGATGGTTTTCTTTTCAAGGGGAATCGGCTTTGTATTCCTAAATGCTCCATTAGGGAATTGCTTGTGAGAGAAACATATGGAGGAGGACTTGCTGGTCATCTGGTGTGCAAAAGAATTACGAGATTCTTGGTGAGCATTTTTATTGGCCTAACATGCTTAAGAATGTGCAGGAGGTAGTGGCGAGGTGTGCTACTTGTCAAAAATCAAAGAGTTTCTTTCATAAAGGGCTCTATACACCTTTACATGTGCCGGATCAGACTTGGGATGATGTTAGCATGGATTTCATTGTTGGGTTACCTAGAACTCAAAGGGGGGAAGGATGCTATTATGGTGGTGGTTGATCGTTTTTCGAATATGAGTCATTTTGTTCCATGTCATAAGACGGATGATGCATCTCATATTGTAGATTTATACTATAAGGAGATTGTTTGTTTGTATGGGATTCCAAAGTCTATTGTTTCTGATCGGGACACTAAGTTCCTTAGCTACTTTTGGAAGACCATATGCCGTTTGGTTGGTACTAAGTTGCTGTTTAGTACTTCCCATCATCCACAGACCGATGGACAAACAGAAGTGACAAATCGGACTCTTGGAAGTTTATTACGTGGTTTGGTGAGTAGAACTACCAAAGATTGGGATGTTAAGCTTGCTCATGCTGAATTTGCGTACAATAGAACTCTTTTATCTACTACCGATCGTTCTCTATTTGAGATTGTTTATGGTGTTAATCCGTATATGCCTATTGATTTGATTCCTGTACCAAAGAAGGAAATAGTGAGATTTGAAGCAAAGGAGAGGTAAACTGCATTTATGAGGATTTGTGAGCAAGTTAAGGCTCGGATTGAGAAGGCAAATGCTAAGTATAAAGAAAGATCCAACAAAGGGCGCACTTAACATGTTTTAAGGTTGGTGATCTTGTATGGCTGCATTTTTGCAAGGAGAGATTTCCTTCAAAAAGGAAGAACAAGCTTATGCCGAGAGCTGATGGCCCATTCCGAGTGTTGGAAAAGTATGGTGAGAGTGCGTATAAACTTGAGCTACCAGATGAGTTTGGTAATGTGAGTGCTACTTTCAATGTTGGAGATATGTCCCCTTACTTGGATGACGAAAATTTGAGGGCAAATTCTTTTAAAGGAGAGGAGAATGATGCAGAAGCAAAGTTAGAAGATAATGGAAATGAGCTAATGTTGAGCTCCAAGGGTGTGGATCAGACTTTAGGGGTCAATTGGAGCCCAATCTTTGTTAACATGATTAGTTGGGCTTAAATAAGTGGGCCAAATGTTTGAGCAATTTCTGGAATAATTTTGTTCGGCTATTATCTACACAATCACAGTCCAGATGGTGATTATTTTCGCGTTGGGTTGAAGATAAGGTTGTGATATTTCATATGACTACTTATGGCATGTTTTTGGACAAGTACTTGAAGAGTTGTGGCTGTTTGAATCTGACTGTTCAGATTGGCCGAATTTACATTGTTTTCTTTTTTTTTTTTTTTTTTTTTTGGCGAAAGGAGGACGGTACCTCCCTAAATTTTATTAATAAAAAGGAAAAATTACAAAAATTATGGGGGACATGACCACCTCAACCACCAGGAAAAGAAAATGGGGGAGTTCTTACACAAATCGTAAGATCCTCTACAAAAACGTGTGGGGGTGAATACTAAAACTAGCAAACAATCTATAAAGAAATCTAGCCATTAAAAATTACATTGTTTTCTTCACCTAGTTCTTATCTTTATTTTTCTTATCTCTTAATAATTAATGTCTATTTTATCCTAACTTGGAAGGATGTTCCAAGAGTAGTATAAATACCCTACAAGATGTAGTTGTAAGGCATTGAGTGATTGAATGAAATTTTCCTTTGTGAGTTTGCGAACTTACTTCAATTCTTGCGAGAATTGTTCTTAAGCCTTGCGAGGTTTAAACCCCTTTCTGCCCTTGCGAGGACAGGCCCTAGTCTTGCGAGATTAGGTTTTTCTAGTTCTAGCTCTTGTTCCTTGCGAGGTTCTTGAGTTAGTCTATATCCTTTTCTTTTTATTCTGAAAATACACAAGTTTACGTATCACCCCATCACTATTCTTCTTAAACTCAGAGTTGAGTATCCGGCAAGAAAAGTTATCATGACCTAACAGAGAACAGTGGCTGCAATACATGGGCAAATTATCATACTCAACCGTTTGAACAAAACTAGGTAAACAATCACCACATTCAATATGAATTTTCTCAGGAAGTCTCTTGAGAAGGTCAACTTGTACCAAAATCTTAGCCACACTTGGCCTAGACAAATCAGCAGTAGCTTTATCAATCGACATAGGTTTTCCAAAGATGCGAGCCAACGAGAAAAAAAATATTTTGTTGAATAAATGAACTTGCAAACCAGGAAGGCTCACTCATACTGGGACAATCGATGAATCCGTTTGAGGCTTCCAAGATGGGGTCCAACCAGAAGTACGCATTGGAAATCGATTAACATACCATACCTCTCTTGTCCAAAGGTGTTGGAAGTCTTCTTTATTAGTAAGTTGGATTAACATGTGACGATTATCCAGATGGCCCAGTTTATAAACCCCCTTCAAATGAAATATAGCAAAGGCAATTCGAGCATCTTCCATAGTAGGATGGCCATTAGGGAATTTACCCACCAAAGTCCAAGCAAAAGGTCTCGCAAAGGCCTCAATAGCCTCCTTCGACAACTTCAGAGATGGGAGGCCTTTATGGGTAGCGGCTGGAAGCAAAGGAATGTCAAGGATCGGAGTAGATTGATTCGGGTTGAGTAACGATGCAAAGGATTTGCTAGGTTTAGGAGCAGGCGGCGCAATAACGGGGTTAGGGTTTGCATGGGAATTAGGGATTTAGATTGGCGGCGGCAAGGTAGGGTTTTCTCGAGGCAAATGAGGAGTAGATCCGGAAGATTGTAGGGGGGGGGGGAATTCACCGGATCAGCCATGAAAAGGATGCCGGCAACAAGAGCCTAGGTAACCCTAGGAGAAGATGAGCTAGCGAGAATTCGCTAGAGAGAGAAAGCTAAACGAGGAGCTTCACCAGAAATTATAGTGTATGGGGAAGCCAGAAATTCGCTAGAGAGAGAAAGCTAAACGAGGAGCTAAACGAGGAGCTTCACCAGAAATTATAGTGTATGGGGAAGCGAGAAAAGAATGAAAGTTGGCTCGAAGTGGGTTGTATATATTTTGTGGACTGGACCATGAGGTTGCCTACGTTCCTCTCGGTGTAAGAGGCTTAGGTCCGTGTAGTTCGAGGATGATCCGGTTTGATGATGATACCTGTATTGAGTGGTGGTTTGCTCCATTATTTGGACTGCTTCACTTGTTGCTTTGGATTGCTTCGCTCGTAGTTGTTGCTTCGGACTGCTGCCGTCGAGTTGAGATGAACTCCTTTGAAAAGGAAGAAAAATAGAAAATAAGAAGTGAAAAGAAAGTGGTACTTTTACTTTTCTATGATGATAGCCCCTTCCATTTTTCTTTGCTTTCATTTTTTTTGTGCACACTCTTATTTTTGCCTAGGTCGCCCTTGTGGGTTTTCAACCTAGCGGGCTTCTTTTTTGTGCGGTTGCTCTAATTTTTGCCTAAGCCGCCCGTTGTGGGTTTCGACCTAGCGAGATTTTATATATATATATATATATATATATTTACATATGAAACTTTGGGCATGATGAGCCCCTAGCATTTTGTTGACATCTTCGAGGAGGACAGACAGTCCCAGTGCATCGTCATGTCGGGAACGGACAACCTTTGTGATTGTACGGGCGCTTCTTCGATGGTGAACAGCTCTGCGGTCATCGTCTTCTTCATGGAAGATGGAAGTATATATGGGGAGTATTTTATGGGTGTACATAGTGGGTGTACACGAGGAGGATATATATGGAGGGTGTACACAATGGGTGTACACAAGGAGGGTATATATATAGAGGGTGCACACAGTGGGTGTATACAAGGAGTGTATATATGGAGGGTGCACACAATGGGTGTAGACAAGGAGTGTATATATGGAGGGTGCACACAGTGGGTATACACGAGGGATATATATGGAGGGTGCACACAGTGGGTGTACACGGTGGGATGTATATATAGAGGGTGTACACGAGAGGTGTATATATAGAGTGTACACAGTGGGTGCACACGTATAAGGGTAGGTATAGAGAGGACATATAGAAAAAACAAAACAATTCGATTGATCAAAGCGTTTGTTATTTTGAGACTAATTGTTTATTAAGTTATGTATGATGGTTTGTGGGTCCATTTACCTTTTAAATGTCTTCATTAACAAATATATTTGGGATTAATTCGTCATATAAAGATATATCAATCAATTGTCAATTAGGATTAATACAATTTTCATGGAATTGATGTAAGTATGCAAGACTATGTCTCAAGTCTAGAGAGAAAAGAAATAAAGACTCTTTTTATTAAAGACTCAAATAGACTATTCCGGGGTGGACTTTAACAATCTAACTAATGACCGGGGTGGACTTTTGCTATTAAAAAGTAAAAGATTAATGTCCGAGGTGGACTTTGACTAAAGGACTCTCTAGAACCTACGAAGACTGAAAGATTCTTTTTTTTTTATTATTTTTTTAGAAGGAGGTAGCCCCGGTGTAACTTCTTCTTCTATGCCCATTTGTTCCCTTGGCGGGTGATGGCTCCGCTATCGATGAGGCTTTGGATCTTTCTCTTCAGATGGAGGCAAAACTCGGTGTCATGTCCAACATACTGGTGATATTTGCAATACTTGGAGGGATCTAAGTCTTGTCTTGCAAAGTTTGGTTTGAAGTCTAGGAGACGAGATAACTTGCCGGCTTGAACTAGACTTTTGAAGCATTTGTCTAATGGCATACCCAAATCATCGTGCTTGTGCTCGTCCTTCTTGTCACGAACCATCTTGGACGGTGGTCTAGGCACCGGTATTCCTTGGTGATGAGTAGTCATAGGAGGAATCCCAACGGGGAGAGTCTGTGGTAGCCCATACATTTGAGGAACGTACGGGTGTTGAAACTGAGCATGAGGGAGAGTGCGGTTGAGATACTCCTAGATGCCACAAATGTTAGACTGAAGATGTTTCTCGGTTTCCTTTAGGGCCTTGTACACCACTTTCTGGAAGCGGTCTGTTCGTTTGAGGAGAACAATCTCAAAAAAGGCTTCTTGTTCATCGAGAAGAGTTCGGGAGAGGGTTGCTTGCTCCTTGAAGATAGTCTCATAGTGGGCCGCTTGCTTGTTGAAGATAGTCTCGTAGAGGGCCGCTTGCTTGTTGAGAGCGGTGTTAAGATGGACCGTTTGCTCGTTGAGAATGGCGGTGAAGTGGGCTGCTTGCTCATTGAGAACGGAGTTGGGGTGGAGAGTTGTCTCGAGACCATGGGTGACAGCTTCGGTTGAGACTTCGATGATTTTCTCGGCAGACATGATGCGGGATTCTGTAGTTGTTGGTGGAGAAGTTAAGTATTTGAATTAAATTAGACTTATAATTAATGACAAGGCATCGTTTATAAAATCATTTTTTATGAAAAGACTCGATCTCCGTGTTTTTTGAAATGTTCTTTGAATGAAAAGACTAAAATTTTGACCGGGTCGGTAGGTACCTATGTTCCCCTTACTATGCAAGAGAGGTCCCACACAATGTGAGGTTCAGGTCACCGTAGTTCGGGTTAAGTAAAACAAGTGAGATAGTGACCGAAGAGGTCGGTGATTTTGAAAACCATAAGTATTAGAGGATGACCATAGAGGTCTAAAAGTAAGGGGAGATGACTCGATCTTTGGTTAGGTAAGGGTGGAGGGACCCCATGTATTTTTTTTCAGCGAAAGGAGGGCGGAACCTCCCTAGATTTTATTAATAAAGTAAAAAATGTACAAACATGGTGGGGGACATGAAAACCTCAACCACCAAGAAGGAAAGCTAAGGGGGGGAGTCCATACACATGGCGTAAGGTCCTCTACAATAAAGGGAAGGGAAGCTAGAATACATAGAAAATAAAACATAAAGGAATCTAGCCATAACCTACTAACCAAGACGAAAATAAGGGGTCTTTGCCTTATCAAGAGCAAAGAAGCCTTTGCAATGATGAGGAAGATCGTGAAAGTGTAACAGTTCAATATTCGTCTCAACATCTGCAGCCATGTTGGCTAACCCATCCGCAACACCATTACCCTCTCTCAGAATATGGGTTACCCGAACCTCCATCTGATCCATCAGGCGAAAAATGTGTGTAACAACATACCAAATAGCCCAAGGAATATGATAATCCTTGTTAAGAATGTGCATCAAGACCTTTGAGTCTAGCTCTAACCAAACCCGAAGAAAACCATGATTTTGGGCATTAATGAGACCATCCATAGCAGCAAGAGCCCCAGCCGCCATATTAGACTGGACACCGTAAAAATTAGAGAAAGCATAAATGAAGTCCCCCTGGTGATTTTGAATGATACCCCCACCTGCTGCAATACCCGGATTGCCACGGGATACCCCATCCATATTAACCTTGATCCAACCATCTCCAGGAAGATCCCACACTACCAATCTAAAATTCTGAGAGGCATGGGGGAGAGTGTGCAGCCGAAAATTATCCACTAAATGATTATCTCCATACGTTCTTGGGAAAGGCACAGAGAAGGATTCAGCAATATTCGAAATGTAGGAGCAAACCTTAAAAATAATTCTATTGGGACTCATCCGAGAGTTATCAAAACGGCTTTTATTTTGAGCCATCCAAATTTCCCATAAAATGATAGCTGGAATGATACCAGTTAACCATTTAGTAACTGAAGATGAAGGATGAGAAGGTCCTTGCCACCAACAAAGAAGGGCCTGATTTAAACTCCCAACAAATAACCGAATGTCACACATAGAATTAAAATGAGCCCAAACTCTACTTGCACAATCACCATGCAAAAATATATGCTCAATAGATTCCTCACTACCAGCATCACAACAATCACATTTAGAAGCAAGAGATATACCTTTACGTTTAACTTTATCGTCTGTGGGCAACCCTCCATGCAAAGCACGCCATAGAAGAATGGAGATATTTTTGGGGATGAATTTGTTCTAGCAAAAACCAAATATCGAAGATCGAGTCCAACTAGAGCGACATTTTTGCCAATCAGAATTGAGAGAAAATTTACCGGAGGAGGAAGGCAGCCATATAGGAGTATCAGGAATGTTGGATACGGTTATGGCATGAGAATTGATTAAAGAAAGCAAATGCATGCCAAAACCATCCTGAATATGCTGAGCTCGAGGTAAGGCATTCTCAAAAAGAGTAAAAATCTGCACGTGAGCAAGGGGAACATACACCCATTTCCCATTTGTACACCCATTTGTTGTCCTCCCTTTTGCACACCCATTTCCCATTTGTACACTCATTTGTTGACCTCACCTTTGCACACCCATTTCCCATTTGTACACTCATTTGTTCACACATTTGTTTCTACAATCCATTTTTTGAATTCTTTGTAGTAGAAATTTCGTACTTGTTTAAGATAGCTTTTTGCTATTCTCTTTTGATGGATATATACACCATCGCATGCAATTTATTCTTCAAGATCCCAAATTATGAGTTTGGTTATGGTGCTATTGAAACCATGTCTTTCAGCAAGATTTTTGTGAATTTTGATGTAACAAATCATATAATTTAAGTATTCTATATTGTTATAATTTAACTGTGTCCAACGATTATAATAGTAAGACATGTCAAAAGGGTATTACCTTTTGAAAGATTTGTTTTGTGGATGAGGATTTGAATGATGAACCTGTAAAAACCTGTAGTCTTAACAGAAAATTTATTAGTCTGGTAAATGTAAATAATCTTGAAGATTTAAATAGTAATCATTGTAAATACAATTTTCAATTCGTTTAAAGGTTGAGATTTCATTTTTGATAAGGATTGAAAATGGTGACGAAGATTTGTTTTCCAAAAGTTGTTGTAAATCACTAATATGAAATCTAAGGATTGTAGTTTTGTGAAGAGGGATTCTTTTGTGAAAGTTTTTACATTCATTTAACAATATTGTTGATTTTTGTAACAAATAATTTATGTAATTAGAATTGTTCAAATGAATATGATTCCCATTAATAAAAATATCCCAAGTTTGTTCTTGTTCAATTTGTGAAATGAGCAAAGTCTCTTCATTTAATTTTTCCATTTTCCTATAGAAATTCTCTGGTTAAGAAGTCAGGGATAGAATTGTCTTTTCCTGAGTAATACCGAATTATCTGATCTTTCCCGTCTATGATTTGTGTCAATATTCCTCCATATCCAATATCAGAAGCATCGGTTGAGACTGTCTTAAGAGCTTTTGGATCACAAATTGTTAAACATGGTAATCTTTTAACATGTAATTTAATTTGTTTGACTACACTAGTATGTTCTTTTGTCCATGGTTTTGGTTCCTTTTTTAATCTATCAAAATGGGGTTTACAGATTTGTCTTAATTTTGGAAAGAAATCTGCTATGTAATTTAATGATCCTAGAAACCTTTGTAATTGATTTTTGTTTTTTATTTCATCCGAAAATTTGTTAGCAAAATCTATTGACCTTTGGATTGGTATTATTGTGTTATTGGTTATTTCGTGTCCTAAAAACCTAATTTTTGTTTGGTATAATTTTATTTTTGTTTTGGATAAGACTAAACCACTTCTTATCATTACTTTGTAAAATATGTTTAAATGTTTGTCATGTTGTTCTAGATTTTTTCTAACAACTAAAACATCATCAATATAAACAATAATGAAAGTGTATTGGTTAAAAATTTCGTTCATTATTTTTTGAAATTCACTTGGTGCATTTTTTAGTCCAAAGGGCATGACATTCTATTCGTACTGGCCAAATGTCACTGTAAAGGCTGTTTTGTATTTTAGGTATTGGATATCTGATCCATTTTAATGCCGTATTTAATGGTTTGTAATTTATGACTAATCTTGGGGCACCTCTTTCTATTTCTGCATTTTTGGATACATAAAAAGCTGAGCAGGACCATGGGGATTTACTTTTTTTTATTAATTTTTTGTTTAGTAAATCTTTGATTTCTGTCTTGCAGTATTCTAATAGTTCTTGGTTCATTTGTTTTGTCTTGCTTTTGAGGGAATTGTTTTTTCATCGAAATCTTTTTCATATGGTAGAGTAATCACGTGTTTCTTTCTTTCCCAGAAAGCTGTTGGTAAATCAGAACATAAGTCTTTTTCAAATTTGTCAAGTTTTGTTGAGATTATGTTTTTGTACTTTTGAAGTTCTAATTTTTCTTCTATTTTGACATTTTGTAATTCTTCTTTAAGGAAGTTCATTTGGTTTTGTAAGTTATTTATTTTGTAAATATCTGTTTTTTGTAAATTGTTAATTTCACTGTCTGTTATTGGATATAAGAAATCAAATATAATATTTTGTCCTAACATTCGTGTTTCTATACCTTTTTTAGAGACTGAAAAAGGATATAACATTTGTAAGAAAGAGTTTCCTAATATTACTTTTGTATTTAAATCTTTTATAAGCATTAAACTTGTTTTAAAACAAATATTGTTGTTACATACATGAGCTTCTGGTATTTTGTATTTAACTTGTAGTTTTGATGAATTGGCTGCTGAAAGATTTTGTTTTGTTTTTTCAAAATATTTTGTTGGTATTAAACCTTGTTCTACGCAATTTAGGCCGGCTCCTGAATCTAGCATAGCTAGTCCTTTGTATTCAAAATCTTTTATTTTCATTTGTATGTTGACATACCATTTTTGGTATCTAACTTTAGTTAATGCATATATGTTTTCTTTTGGTTCTGTGGAAGAGTTTTTTTAGGTGAATTTTGCATTTTTAATTTCTGGTGATGCCAGTGTTTTTTGTATGTCTAGATTGTTTTTTAATATTTTTGATTCTTGTTTTATTCTTTTGATTTTATTTTGTAAATCTATTGAGGAGATTTGAGATGTGTCTGTTTTTTCTTTGTTAATTATTTTTGCTAGTTGTTTTCTTTTTGTTGGTTCATCTGTCTGGTCATATTGTTCTAATGTATTTAATTTGTTGTTACACATGCATATTTTATTATGACAGGATTGGCATTCTTCATTGCTTGGGTTTGGTGGTTGGCTTGAAGAGTTGTAATTATCATTTTTTGTTGATAAATCTAAATTGATTATTCCATTTGTTTTTTCTATTTTAAAATTGTTACTTATTTGTTGTATTTCTAAATCCTCTGGTTCTTTGTAATTGTAATAATTTTGTTTTATGGTTTGAATTGGAATTGTATTTTGTTTGAATTCTTCTTCTGATGAATTAGATTCTTTATCGGATGATGTGTCTGATTCGGAAGTTTTGTCATTGTAATTTGTTAACATCCTTATGTTTTGGCTTAAGGTTGATTCTTCTTTTAATGGTAAATATATTTTTGTTTGTTCTATTAAATCATTTAGGGGATCCTTTAATTTTGGTTTGATTTCTGTATTGGTTATAGGATTTTTAAGATGTGATGTTTGTTTATTTAATTTTTTTTTTATCTTTATTGGTTAATTGATTTGAATTTGTGGTAGGGTATACACCATGAGTGGGTTCCAAAGGTGATTTTTTTGGTTTCATATTCTTCTTTATCTGGTAAAAGCTTTGGTTTTCCTACTTTGTACCATTTACGTATTCTTTTCTCTATTGTTGTTATTTCATATAAGTAGTCATCTTTTAGAAAGCCAAAAAATGGTATATGGCCTCCTTGTAATTTGCAATATTCGTAATATGTTTCTTTTATTAATTTTTGTTCTTTTTGTTATATGTTTGAAAAAATAAGTCTCTGTTTTGTTCATTGTCTTTACTTTGAAAATCTTTTCTCAAAATACTTTTGTTTAATGTAAATTCGTTTTTTATTGTATTTATTGTGAAATCACTGTCTTCAAAAGGTTGTACATTTATTCCTTCTCTATTAATTCTGATATTGTTTGTTTGGTGTGGGGAATTTGTTTCAGTTTCATTTTCAAAAATTGTTTAATTTTTTGATGAACTATCATCTTGATTGTTTGATTGTTGGTATTCGTATCTACCTGATGTAGATTTTCTTGATGGTATTGGTATTTTGAAATTAGCATCTGTACTTTTGTTAAAAGACTTCGATCTTTTGAACTTTAGATCTACAGATCCATCTTCATATTGTATAATTTGTTCTAAATCATTTATTTGTTTTTGTTCTTTAATTGGGACGGTCCTAGAAGTATATTTCCATTTGTCTGGTAAAGTAATATCGTTCCATTTAATTGTTTTAGGGATATTAATATTGGCTTTTGTTTTGTCTACTTCCCAAAATATGGTTTCTCCAATTTTGTTTCTTTTGTTGAATGCATTTGGACTAAGTCCTGTGTTCATTACTTTAAAATGTAATCTGTAAAATATTTCGTATACATGAGATCCTTTTTTCATATGATAATTATGTGTTAAGATATCCAAGGTTAAGATATCTAATATGTGGGGATCCGTTAAGGAAATTGTGAAATTTGGATAAGTATTGAAATGAATTGGTCCATTTGTTAAGCTTGTTTCGATGGCTCCAAATAAAGAGTCTATATAATTTAGATGTCTAGCATCTCTTAGAGCTATTTGTATACTTGTGTTTATTCCTTCTATTGTTAATGGTTTGATTGCGACTTGAACTAGTCCTATGTGTAAAAATTTGTATCCTTGTGAAATATATCTTTTGATTGATGATTTTGAGAATAAACTCATAGTTTGATTGTTGGAATATAAGGGAATGATTGTTTCTTTTGTTTTAATTGCTAGTTTTGACTTAATGTCAAAAATTCCTTTGTCTTTATAAATTTCTGAGTTTGAAATCAGAGGGGGTTTCCAATTTGTTAAACTTTGTGTATTCCATATAATTTCTTTTGATAATATGTTTTGATTATTTTCTCTTTCATCATTTTCAATTTGTATATTATAATCTTCCATTTGATCTTTGTTTCCAGGGGGCCTTCTATTCGTAAAACTACCTAACCAACTCATCGTTTACTATTTTTGTCTTGCCTGTCGGATTACTTGTCTTACCTTTCGGATTTTCGGACGCACGACTTACACTCCCTAATGCGTGAGTTAGACCTACCGACTCTCGGGACATCTCCGACCCTCGGGACTATTAAATAAACGACTAGGTTACTTTGAGTTTTATTGAATAAAAGGCTCTGATACCAATGGATCAGAGTGGATCGATGATAACATATAAAATTGAAGATAATAAATGATGATAATAAATCAAAATATAAAAATCAAACTGAAATTTGCGGAATGAATAGTAACAGTGAATAGTAACTTTCGAAAATTTTTCGAAAAATCGTTTTGTAAAATAATTTGTAAATAACAATTGATAAGTAATTCTAAATACTCGAGGCAGGAGTAGAAGAACTTACTTTGTGTATTGATTTGTTGATGGTTACAACTGATGGTTACAGTGGAATTTGTATGAGAGAATTTTGTAGAGAGAGAAACTATAAGATTGTTTTTATCTAATTTTTAGCCTATTTTGAGCCTGATTGTTTTAGCCTATATTCTATCCTTATATAGGAAAGAATTCTAATTACTAATCTTTTTTGTTGTTGTTTTGTGTAGACAGGGGGCATCTTCTTTTTTGATGTGGGCCACGGCGGCTTCTCTTTTTTGTTGATTTTGTTGAGGGGAATCTGCTTTTAGTTAGTGGAATTTTGATGTGGGCCACGGCGGCTTCTCCTTTGCTGAATTTGTTGAGAGGTATCTTTGCTTTTTTGGTGGAAAGCATCTTCTTTTGGTGGCTTCTACTTTGTTGACTTTTGTTAGGAGGAATCTGGACGCATGCTGAAAGTGGGCATCCTTCTTTTGAATTTTATAAACTTGCTTTTGCTTTGTTGAATTTTGTTGAAAGGAATCTTTGTCTTTTTGATGATTTGATCTTGGTGGTGTCACCTTTGCTTTTGGTGATGATGGTGTGAATGTTGCGGACGTAGTGGGCATCTTCTTTGTTGAAAATTGATGATATCTCCTTTGTTGAAAATTGATTTACTTTTTGTGAATTAACGTAGTGGGCATCTCCTTTGTTGAAAATTGATGAGTGAACCTTTGAGAAATTGATGAACCATCCGGACCAGCTGCACTTTGCCCGTTCATACCAAAGACAATGTCGTGAACTTCTGCCATAGAGGGGACAGCCGTAAGCAAGGCATTATCTTCATCATTTATGATCCGAGGTATAAGAAAAGAGAACTCATCCGAGGGAATATCGCATTGACCTTGTAATTGCTCCGAATAAAACCCCACTGCCTCCTCTTTAATTTCATTCTTATCAGTAAGCCAATTCCCTTGTCGATTTTTAATCCTATGAATACATAACTTTTGCCTCTTTTGCTTAACAGTAGCATGGAAAAATCTTGTGTTTTGATCACCCTCTTTTATCCATTTTAAGTTTGCCTTTTGGGCCCATAAATCTTCTTCCATTTTTAACTTTTGAAGGAGCTGAGCTTGAGCAAGGTGAAGGGCTGCTCTAGATTCCTCATTATTCAGATTTTGGTGCTGGGCTTCATAAACGAGAACCTCATCTTCTGCATTTTTAATTTGCTGCCCCACTCTCCCGAAAACCTCCTTATTCCATCCCACAATACATTTACGAAGCCTATTGAGTTTTTTAGCAAAGGAAACAATAGGCCTACCCTCCATAGGTGCCTCCCAAGAACCTCGGACAATGTTGGTAAAGTTATGGTGCTTAAGCCAAATATTGAGAAAATGAAAGGTACCTCTTTTTTCTTCACCTTGAAGGGTTAAGTTAACCACAAGAGGAGCATGATCAGAGCAAGCCTTAGATAAGTGAGTAACACGAGTAACATGAAACAAATGAAGCCACTTTTCATTGTAAAGAGCTCTATCAAGACGTTGATAAATAACCCTCTTACCCATTCTTTTGTTAGACCAAGTAGCCATATTGCCTTCAAAACCAGCATCAATCAGATTTGCATATTGCACCATATCTGAAAATTCATTAACAGCCATATCATTAATTGGTTTACCCCCTACCTTTTCAGATTGATAAAGAACGCAATTGAAATCACCCACCACCATCCAAGGACAATCTACTTCACAGATAGCCATTAATTCCTCCCAAAGGTTGATGCGAGAAAATCTGTTGCAACTTGCATGCACAAAAGAAATCCAAACAGATTCTGCCCACATGGGATGAGAAATTTGAAGAGTTAAAGCCTGGGAAGAGTCTTGAATAATAGTACCTTGCAGCCCGTGCTTCCATATAACCCAAACTCTATTACTGGCATTAGACAAGCCATTATCACAGCCCGCTTTTCGAATAAACTGCTCTAAGGAAGTACTGGCAACTTTCGGTTCATATAGAGCAAACAAAGAAACCCCATAAGAGCGAAATAAGCGCTTAATTCTACGAACGGTGGCACTATTAGCAATACCACGAGCATTCAAACTTATAAAACTAACCATTAAAACCTTAAATAGAGAACAATAAAAGGGGAGAGAATAAAGAGGGAAGCTCACAAAGATGGGGATTTCTCCCTACTTTTCTTCTTTTTATGCGTGACTCTAGGAGAAAGGTTGAGGGAGCTAAAAGCACTCATCTTTTCTTGGGAAGAAGGCTTGGCTCGCATTGCAGAATCGTCCCTCAAAGGGGTACATAATTTATGAGGATCTTGAAATTCCGGAAGAGGTATATGAGCATCATCATTTTGTGAGGATCCAGCCTTAGTCTTTATTGCCTTTAAGGTCTTTGAGAGCGCATCATTGACGGATTGAGGCAAAACAATACCTCTTCTAGCAACCAAAACCGTTTTAGTGCCATTAGTACTTGGAAGAAACTAGGCATGCAATCTCCACAATCAATATGAATTTTTTCAGGTAACCTTTTAAGAAGATCAACTTGCACAAGAACTTTAGCTACACTTGGCTGGGATAATTCTGCAGTAGCCTTATCGATTGACATAGGCTTTCCAAAAATCCGAGCCAAAGAAACAAGAAAATTTTATTAAATAAATGCACAGGAAGCCCTGATAAACTTACCCAAACCGGGACAATAGAAGAGTCGGTTTGTGGCTTCCAAGAAGGGGTCCAAACTGAAGTTCTCATTGGAAAGCGATGGACATACCACACCTCTCTAGTCCATAGTCTTTGGAAATCCTCCTCATTAGTTAATTGAATCAGCATGTGTCTTGTATCAAGATGACCAAGCTTGTACTCACCTTTTAATTGAAATTGTGTGAAGGCGATTCTAGCAGCCTCCATGGTAGGCCTTCCATTGGTAAATTTTCCAACAAGAGTCCAAGCAAAGGGGCGGGCAAAAGCATCAATTGCTTCCTTTGAAAGTTTTAGAGATGGTACTCCCTTATGCGTAGCAGCAGGAAGAAGAGGTATGTCTTGAATTGGAAGCGTACGAGGTTGTGATACCAATGACGCAAAGGATTTGCTAGGCGTAGGGTTTGTTTGTAGCGGAGGGTGCGAAATCTGGTTAGTAGAGGAATTAGGGTTAGCACCATGCAATGACGGCACACTAACGCTAGGGTTTCCAAGAGGCGGCTTAGATTTATCGGGGAAAAGGGAATCGGGTTGATGATTAGGGATAGGGTTAGGATTCAAAGACTGCAAGGGTGGGAATTCAGCCGGAGCAGCCATGAAAGAGGGCTGCTGGCAATCAAGATCTAGGGAAACCCTAGGAGAACGAAGACCCTAGAGAGAGAAAGCTAGAGAGAGAAATCTGTAATCTTCTTGGCATCGATTCTATCAAGGGACCCCATGTAAGGTGGTTTTTGACTTGAATGAGTCGGGTAAGGTTTGACATGGGTAGGCCAAGAGGTAGGTCATCTAAGGTTGGTTAGCTTGACTAAAGGTGGGGTCGAGAGGAATGATTGACCTAGATGGATCAAAATGGCGGGTTGACCTAGATGGGTTGAGGTAGAGGTTTGACCTAGACGGGTCAAGGTGACGGGTTGACCTAGATGAGTCGAGAGGTAGGTCAGTTGACCAAAGTTGGCCAAAGTTTGACCTAGACGGGATGGCATTGAGTAAGTTGACCTAGGAAGGTCAGAGGTTAACTAGGGTTGACCTAGACGGGTCAAGGGTTGACTAGAGTTGATCTAGGGTAGACTAGGTTGACCTAGACGGGTCGAAGGTTGACTAGAGTTGATCTAGGGTAGACTAGGTTGACCTAGACTGGTTGACCTAGACGGGTCTAAGGTTTGACTAGAGTTGATCTAGGGTAGACACACGCAATATGATGAATGATTTTAGTTAAGATTAGGATTACTTGTTTTGATAAGTGTTCTTAACTCGATCAAGGTGCATGGTTTAGAAACGAACAAGGATTAACCTCAACCGCTCACAAGTGAAAACGGCGAGTTAGATAGCCCGGGTGCCACGAAGATAGAGGCGACAAGATCACCAAAATTTGTGCACTCAACGGAGTATCCAGTAGGGTGTGCAGTGTGACACGGACTAGTGGTAGTGTGCCATTTGATTACGTATTTTTAGGAATGATATGCAATGTTTTTTTTTTGGCGAAAGGAGATGGTACTCCCTAGATTTTATTAATTAAAAAGAGAAATACAATACGAGGTGGGGGACATGACAGCCTTAACCACCGGAAAAAAACCTAAAGGGGAGGCCTTACACACGTCGTAAGGTCCTCTACAAAAATGGGAAGGGGTTCTACAAAATAAGACAGGAAAGAAATTATACTCTAACATTAGGATAAAGAGCTTTATCAAGCTTAAGAGGGCCCTTGCACTTGCGAGGGAGGCTATGAAGATGAGGAAAAACACAATCAGCCATCTTATCCACCACTTCATTTGCTAGTAAATCAGCAACCTTATTTCTTTCACGGTAAATATGAGAGATCCTAATCTGAATTAAGGACATTAGGCGCTTTATCTCTTTCAATTTGGTACCACACACCCAAGGAGTATTATAACAACCATTAAGAATCTTGACCACTACTTCAGAATCAAGTTCTAACCATAAAACGTTATATCCTCTAGCAATAGCAAAGCGCAGCCCATCCACAACAGCCCTTACTTCAGCCATAGTATTGGAAGCATGACCATAAAAGTGAGCAAAAGCAAAGAGAAACTCCCATTATGCCCTCGAAAACCCCCACCACCCACAGCCAAACCTGGATTGCCTCTAGAAGCACCATCAGTATTAAGCTTTTACCATTCCAAAATCTGGGGGGCGCCAAAATGAGTTTCATAGGGACAATCTTTATAGGGCCTGACTTAATGTTAAAAAACTGAGATAAATGAGCATCAATGCTATGAAAAGACAACCCATGGCCTTTGGAAGTGACTATAATCTGCTCTTTCACCGCTGAATAACCCGAGAAGGATTAGGATCAATACCATCAAAATAACACTTATTCCTGTGTTTCCAAAGCTCCCACACAATAAAAATAGGAAGAATTTTAAAATCCACTTCCAAAGGTTCCTCCATGCACGGGTTTAGATGAAAACCAAGAAACCAGCCGATGTGTAGATTGACTCCACGAAGAGGGACACCCATGAGGTTTGCAAGAGAAGACCAAACAAGCAAGCAACTTCACCATGTAATAGAATATGATCGAGGGTTTCTAAATGAGGAGAGATAGGGCAGAAATAACATTTAAAACAGGTGAAATACCTTTTCGCATAATGTTATCGTCCATTGGAACGCCCCCTTTCAAAGCTTTCCAAAGAAAAATGGAATTTTTTTGAGGGATGTGTTTGTGCCAACACCAAGAAAAGACCATACTCCGAGCCTTGAAGCCCTACACTCCCTCCAAGCCGAAGCAATAGAGAGTTTACCTTGGTAGATGGGGTCCAAAAGCCAAATCAGAATGTTAACAATCTGAATTTGAGCAGTTTGAATGGCCTCAAGCACCTGCTCTCCATAAGTATTCCGAATAAAATCAAACCTAGGAATGCCATTATCAAATAAAGAAAAAACTTGAACATGATCAGGAGTGGGCCACGAAAAACCATGCAACCATTTCTCTTGGACAGAAATCTCACCCGAACCAACACCCAAACCATACGCTCTTCAACGAAGTCTTTACCCCAACCATACGATGCAAACATGAGAGCAGCCCAGCCGTGTAGTTGCATCCATAGGATGAGAGTTATGGCAATATTTCCCTTTGAGGAATCCACCCGTAACGAATCTGAAGTTCTAAACTGCCACCACAATTTCATCACAAAGGCCATTGACATATCATGAAAAGACCGAAGTCCAAGACCTCCTTCATCCGTAGGGAAGAAAAATTCCTTAGAGCAATCCAATGACACTTATGGCTTCCATCAACATTACTCCAGAAAAAAATTAGAAATCATGCGCACTATGGACTTGATAACACACTTGGGAGGGTCTAGGAGAGACATATAATAAATAGGAATAGCTTGTAGGCAATGCTTAATAAGAATAAGCTTTGCACCCGGAGATAGAATTTTGCCATTCCACAAATCCAATATTTTTCGAAGCTTTCTCATAACCGGATCAAATAAGGATTGCACTTTACGACCAGAATAGATAGGGCATCCAAGGTAAATGATAGGAAGATCTTTCTTTTGGAAGCCCGTTGCATGAGAAATTATCTGATCTCTACATTATCCATTTTGCCGGTGATAAAGCAAGATTTACCCACATTAATGAGTTGGCCAGAAAACTGTTGATATTGTTTTAAGAACTCCATGTGAGCAAGAAGAGAAGGGCTTCTACCAGCAAAAAATAATGATATCATCGGCATAAGAAAGATGAGAAATCACCGGGACATGAAGATAACCCGTATGATAAGCAAGATGAGGCCTATTAGCATGAAGGGCATTCAAACCCCGACTCAAAACCTCGGCAGCCACTATGAAAAGACTTGGGGAGATAGGATCCCCTTGTCTTAAGCCTCGAGTAGAATGAAAATATCCACAAGCTTCCCCATTGATCAAAATATAAAACCAACTATAAGCAATGCAGCGGTGAATAAGATCAATCCACACTTCAGAAAAACCAAAGCTCCTCAAAACTTTAATAAGGGCAAACCAGGACAAACGGTCATAAGCCTTTGCCATGTCCAGCTTAAGAGCAATATTAGATCCAAAAACTTTATTATTGATGGATTGCATGAGTTCTTGAGCTAATAAGACGTTTTCATGAATTAAACGCCCCTTAACAAAGCCACTTTGCTGGGGAGAGATATACGAGGAAGAATCATAGCAAGGCGATTAGTAAGGAGTTTTGTGATTACCTTATTAGAAAAATTGCATAAGCTGATTGGCCTAAGATCAGAGAAGGAAGTAGGAGCAGCAACTTTTGGGATAGTGACAATAAGGGTACTCGTCCAACTACGTGGCATGTGAAAGCCCGAGAAGAATTCAAACACTGAACAATAAAGATCTGAGCAGATTATAGAATGATAAAATTCTCCGGTAAACCCATCTGAACCCGCTGCACTAGTTCCACTCATAGAAAAAACAACTTGTTTTAGCTCTTCCAAAGAAGGAGGAGCAGTTAACAAATCATTCTCCTCTTCAGTAATAGTGTTCGGAATATGAACAAGAATATCATTAGGAGGAATGTCATGATTTCCTGTTAATTGGTCCGCGTAAAAATCAATGGCAGCCCTTTGAATACCTTCAGAGCTAGAAACCCAAACACCTTGTCTATCACGAATTCTATGCAACATTAGCTTTTGACGTTTCTTTTTGACATATGAGTGAAAAAAATTTGTATTTCGATCACCATCTTTTATCCAATGGAGATTTGCTTTTTGCATCCAAAACTCTTCCTCAATCTTTAACTTATATTGCAGATTAGCATAAGCTAGGTGTAATGTAGCCTGGTTATCATCACAAGGATTTTACTCAAACAAAAGCTCTTTAGCATACACATCATCCTCCGCAATTTTAACTTGTTGATCTACCTTCCCGAAAACATTACGATTCCAATCTTACAGTACCCTTTTAACCCGAATCAGCTTCTTAGCAAATTTAACCATAGGTCTTCCCCCATACAAGGATTCATTCCAAGATTGAGAGACAATAGAAAGGAAATCAGTGTGCTTGGCCCAAACATTAAGAAATCTGAAAACACCCTTTTTTACTTCATTTTGGAGACGAATCTTGATGGATAAAGGAGCATGATCTGAACAAGTTCTACTAAGATGAGTGATTGTAGTAGAAGCAAAGTTTTGGAGCCAAACCTCATTATAGAAAACCCTATCCAGTCGTTGCAAAATAGTAGCTCTCTTTGATCTTTTATTCCACCAAGTATAAATATTACCAATAAATCCTCCATCGATAAGATTTGAAAGTTGAGCCATGTCCACGAATTCAGCCACATGTTTCTCCAGCATCGGACGAGCTCCCAACTTTTCTGATTGATCCATAATGGCATTAAAATCACCCACAACAAGCCAAGCCTCATTCGTATTGCTGAAGGCAATAAGATAATCCCAAAGCTCCCTCCGGACATACTTACTACAGCTAGCGTAAATAAAAGAAAGAAGGACAGAATTGGGCCATAAAACATGAGAAGCTCTGACAGAAACAACTTGATTTTCCTTGTGAATAATCTCACAATTAACCCCATGACGCCAAAAAACCCAAATAGAGCTTTTAGGGTTTGAAATACCACCAATACACCTCAATTTTCGAACATAAGAAGGCAACAAATCAGCAGCCAACATAGGTTCATAAATAGCAAAAATGGAAACATCATGCACTCTCATTAATCTTTTAATACGACGAACTGAGGATGAATTCCCAATACCTCTAATGTTCCAACCAATAACTCCAACCATTAAGAAAGGTTAATATAGAAAAGAAGAAAAAGGGCTTTTAAGCCGAGAGATGGGCAGGAATATCCCCACCCTTGGGAGTCGTGTTAAGCGTGTTAAAATCACGTACCAAATCAGTCCATGGACCCCTTGGAGAAAGGTGAATCTGATCAATAACGTGGTCATCTGGGCCTTTGGGCAAAGAATTATCTTCAACAAAAACCTCCGAGTCAGATTCTTGCTTCTCATCATCTACATCCAGTTTTTCTATAGGATCCAATAACTTTTCTTCAGCATGTAAAATAGCATCTTCAATGTTAATGCAAGGAATTTCACCACCATTACCATTACCAATATCCTTAGAACACTCGTCATCAAGATCAAGAGCTCCATAATCTACAATAACATCTTTACCAATAGGAACCGCCTTTGAAGAGTCATGCAGATTTTGGGTTGAAGCTTTAAGGGAAACGGGGGATACAAAAGGAGCACCTCTTTTGGAGAGGAAACTAAACCCATTAGTGATAATGTTAGAAAAGGAAGGCTTCATACCTTTAGGAGAGGAGGGCTTAGAAGCCGATGAAACACCAACAACAGTTTTTGAAAAAAATTGCTTAGGGGGAATATCATTCTGAATGGAGGAGGGCTTGAAGGCCATAGAATTTCCAGAGAAAGTTTTTGAAACCTCTTTCCCCCTCATACTAACTTGATGGGGCTCTTTAGCAACATAAATACCTTTTTGTTTCCCATTCCCTTGTGAAACCTTTTGAGCAGCCCCTGTAGGGTTTTCTTTTCTACTATTCTGATTATTCTTCTCAATAACCCCTTCATTATGCATTTTTCCAGCCACCATATTTTCTTTCACCATGTTATCCATAAGGTTTTCAGTACTAACTTCTTTGCTGGATTTTTTAGCCCCCTCCTTTGGTAATTCTTTGGAAACTCCATCTCCGTGCTTGGGGCGAAGATAAAAGCAGGAACTCATATCATGGCCCAGCTTATAGCAATGCTTACAGTAGTGAGGAAGATTATTAAACTCCAAAGGCTGATAGAAACTCGAAAATTCATCACCACAATCTATAAAGACTCTAGAAGGCAGCTTCTTTAATAAATCAACTTGAACCAAAACCCTAGCTTCGCTAGGCCGAGAAAGAACGGATGTAGCTTTATCAATAGCTAGGGGCTCACCAAAGATCTTAGCTATAGAAAATAAACAGACTTTATTAAACATATGAATAGGGAGGCCCAGAAGACTCACCCAAACAGGAAATAATGGAGATTCTTTCTCCGGATGCCATGACGGAGTCCAGCGGAATTCTCTCATAGGAAAACGTCCAAGATGCCATGATTCTTTAGCCCATAACCTGTTGAAGTCTCCCTCATGTATCCTCTGATCAGAATGTGTTTTGAGTCGACATGACCCAAAATAAAATCAGCCTTTAAACCAAATTTCAAAAAGTATCTTCCATACTAGGGCGACCATGTGAAAATTTACCAACAAGAGTAAATCTAAATGTTTGGGCAAGCGTATTTATCAGGTTCCCTTCCCCTTTATATGAGGAAGACGGAATTATGGACAGAGGAGGAGAAGGAATAGTAGCCGAATCCTTTAGCAAGGATGCAAAGGACTTCTTTGCCAAAGGGGAGGAAGGATCTAGGTTTTCCTTGTTATTGACGGAGAAAGGATTGCATGCCACATTAGGAATCTGTCCGCAATTCTCAGAAATCCCACTTCCGCTAGGATTAACTTGCACGCTAGGGTTAAGGGGTTGCGCCTGAATGCTTGGAGAAATCCCATGTGCACTAGGAAAAACACCAGATGGATCGTGTCCCATGAGAGGGGGCACAAGACCGGAGGAAACTGAAGCCATTGACAGCCAATAAAGGCCGGAGAAAGAGTTGAAACAAGCTGCCGGCGGCAGCCCAAGGAAGAAACTATCGCCTAGAGAGAAAACGAGATTTTTGGATCCATCCAGGGTTGCTATCTCCATAAAAAATGAGAACATGATGTAACGTAAGGCCTTTCTCAAGGGCCTAGGGCATAATCTCCAACAGATACTCCGTATTGGTTATTATTGGACCACCAATTTGCAAAATGCTCCACCGTCACAACTGTACAACATGACCACACCGTGGCCATTCTCTTGTTGGGGCATAGATATCATCGGCAAATTCCATCCTACGGGAAGCAACGGACAATCATTCATTCTAGTGGTCGTGGATTATTTTACGTAGTGGGTTGAAGCACAAGCTTACTGAGTTCTCAACGCCAAGAAAGTGGCTGAATTCACAAACCTTCATTATCCGGTACTTAGATTTTGATGTTTTTCTCTCTCTAGAAGCTCTCTTTCCCGTCTCTAGGGTTTCTCCCTAGAGGCCTCAGCCGGTAGCTATGGCTTCACCGGCTGCTTGGATTTCATCCGTCAATTCCAGCTCCCATAATCCTTATTACAACCGACATTGCAGCCGTCAAACCCTAATTCTGGTGTGCCGAAACACCAAAACCCTAATTCATGTGTGTCACTACAACCAAACCCTAGTTTGAAGCCTCCATCCCATGCAAACCCTAATGTGCCGCAATCAAATTCCTTACCGCAAACAAACTCGTGTTCATCCCAGCCTCCAAATTCGTCTTTGAGTTCTAAGTCCTTTGCAGATTTATTTTCTGCTCCCTCTCAATTTACGCAATCCAATGCCTTCCCCATTATCCCGTTAGCTACCCATAAGGGTACTCCATCTACTAAATTGTCTAAGGAGGTAATTGATCAATTTGCTCGGCCTTTCCAGTGGACTCTTGTTGGGAAATTCTCCCATGGCAGACCTACGATGGAAGCTACTAGGTTAGCCTTTGCTAAATTTCAGTTAAAGGGTGTGTATAAGCTGGGTCATCTTGATTCCAAGCATCTTTTGATTCAATTGACAATGGAGGCTGATTATCAAAGATTGTGGATGAGGGAAACATGGTATGTCGATAAGTTCCCAATGAGGACCTTGGCTTGGTCACCGGCCTGGCGTCCAGAACAAGAATCTCCCATTGTTCCACTTTGGGTGGGGTTGCCAGGATTACCTGTGCATCTTTTCAACAAATCTTTCATATTTTCGTTGGCAAAGGTGATTGGTACTCCTTTATCTTTGGACAAAGCAACTGCTGATCTTTCTAGGCCAAGCATCGCCAAGGTATTAGTGCAAGTTGATGTTACTAAAAAATTGCCTTCTGAAGTTTTTATTGATTGCGGAGATTTTATTCCTAGTTTTTATCAAAAAGTATGATAATTTACCCCGATATTGCAAGCATTGTTTTGTTCTTGGCCATGATTTTAGTTCATCTCGCCGTGCAAACCCTAATGCTGGAATGGACAAAAAGAATGGTCATGGGAAAAAGGTGAATGATCCGACTTATAAAGAGAAAGTACATGTGACTGCTGATAAGAATAACGAGGATGCCAATACTTCAGGTTCAAAGGTGAATGGTATCTCTAAGGAACCAGAAGTGATTGATGTCGTGATGATGATAAATCAAAAGGAAATAAGGTTTTTGTCCCAAAGATGGCTGTTCGTGGACAGCCTATTCCTGATATTGTTAACATGGTTTTGAAGAAACCTAGTGCCGAGTCTAATAGTAACCCTCAGGTTGGTTTGGTGAATACTCTTGATACGTTCAAGAATCAAGCTAGTGGGGTGGATGGGGATAGTGATGGTTTAGAGAAGGTTCTTGAAAAAGTGCAATTGCATAAAGAACAACATAATGGTATTGTGGTTGATGCTAATGAGGGTGTCCAGCAGGTGGATCATGTGATTCAATCCGGAAATTTAATTGAGGGGTTACACCTATCTCCTCGTGCTCCTTCTTCTACAAATTTTGTCACTGAAATGGCTGGGTCTACACCTTTTGCCAATCAATCTTCTTCGAGTGTTGACGCTGAAGGTTTTACTTTGGTAAAATCTAAGAGGCATCGAAGCAGATCTATTTCACCCTCTCATTAACTCTTTGTTGAGTACCTTTTATTTCTTTTTATGAGTTTTATAATGGTAGCTCTAATTTCTTGGAATGTGCGTGGCATTGGTAATAAAGCATCGTTCAGACGAGCTAAAAGGTTGCTGCGTTTGCATGGAGCTTATTTTCTTGCTATCTCTGAACCAAAGGTATCTTCGTCTCAGATTATGGATGCTCAAAGAAAGTTTGGTTGTACAGGTAGTGCTTTTAATTGTAATGAGAAAATTTGGTTTTTTTTGGAGGAATGGTTTTGATTGTAGGGTGGTGCATGATTCTTCCCAAGCCCTTACATTGCATGTGTCCCATACTCAATGGGATACTCATATTCTCCTTACTATTGTTTATGCAAGCTACAACAGGTTTGATAGAAGGGAATTATGCGATGACTTAATGAATTTCAGCTCTTGTCAAAATCCGTGGATGGTTATTGGTGATTTCAATTGTGTCCTTGATCAGACAGAAAAGAGGGGTGGGAAAGCTATTCGAGAGAGTGTTATTTCTGAATTTGCGGATATGATTCAATTCTCGGGTCTAATTGATGCTGGTTACTCTGGGAATATTTTTACATGGGTAGATAAGCCTAGAGGTAAACCTACTATCTACCAGCGTCTGGATCATGCCATTTATAACAGTCTTTGGGTGGATAAGTTCCATATTACTTCGGTGTCTCATATTAGTCGTACTTGCGCGGATCACAACCCCCTTGTGGTCCAAGTTAAAGTTAGTGCTGATGCTACTCGAAGTGCCTTTCGATTTCTTAATGTGTGGCTCAAACATCATACCTTTATGGAGTTGGTTAAAGAGTCTTGGAATCTTCCTATGGATGGCCGGCCTATGGTTAGCTTTGCTAAGAAATTAGCTTGTTTAAGGAAAGTGATCTCTGTATGGAACAAAGAAATTTTTGGTAGAGTAGATCAACAAGTTAGAGATGCGGAAGATGAAGTTACTCACAAAGAATTGATATTCCAATCTGATCCCACGGATAGTAATAGAGCAGCCCTCAATCTTTCTCAAGCTAAGCTCCTTTCGAAGCTCAAAATGGAAGAGGAATTCTGGTCTCAAAAGGAAAATATTTCTTGGTTAAAGGATGGTGATAGAAATACAAAGTTCTTCCATTCCTACATCCGTAAAAAGAGGCAAAAGCTCCATATTCACAGAATTAAAGGCAGTAATGGGCAATGGCTTTCGGGTAAGGATGATAGAATTCGTTCTAGAGGTATTCATTGTGCTTCTAAATGTGAATGTTGTTTGGTGCCTAGTGAGGAAACTCTTAATCATGTGCTGATCCATGGCTATGTTGCAGCTAGTGTGTGGAATTATTTTAGCATGATCTATGGTATTCGTATGGTTTTTGGCCAAACTAACCAATCTCTTCTTTGTTGGTGGCAAGGACCATCCCATCTAAATGCTCATGGTGCTACTCATTGGCTCTCAAAAATTCTTCCAGCAATTATTTCTTGGGAAATATGGTTGAGCCGAAACAAAAGCAGATTTGAAGGCATTGCTATGTGTTCGACAACCATTATTACCAAAGTTTGTGATCAGGTATCCAATTTAGCTATGGCATTTTCTTTAACTTTCTCCTGTCTCCCTAATGAAGATCACTTGTTTAACATCTTTCGGCTGAAACAATCTAGCACTACGATCAAAAAGCCTAGATTGGTTGTTTGGGATTTTCCTCCGAGTAATATGATTAAGATCAATACGGATGGTGTTTCAAGAGGTAATCCAGGGATAGCTTCGAGTGGGGGTATACTCCGAGATTCTAATGGGGATTTCATTCAGGCGTTTGCTAATTTCTATGGTATTGCTACAAACATGATCACCGAAGCATTGGCTGCAAGGGATGGTCTTCTTTTAGCTCAATCTCTTGGGTATCAAAATGTTTGGTTAGAAGTGGATTCTCAAGTATTAATGAAGATTATTTTGTGGGAGTATCACATTCCTTGGTCTATATGGTACATAAGATCATATTAATCGCCTTATGGTTCATATGGAGGTCCGGGTTACTCATATTCTTAGGGAGGGCAATAGTGTGGCAGATTTTTTGGCTAATATGGCTGCTGATCGAGGGTTTAGCTCACAAGTTTCTCTGATATCCAATCTTCCCCCACAATGCAAAAGCTTGATTGCATCGGACAAGACAAAGATTCCTCACATTCGGTTATCATAGTTTATGGCTAGATATTTGTATAGGCTGCTCTCTTTATTTAGTAGTCACCCTTCCCTTTATTGTAGAGGACCTTACAGTTTGTGTAAGGCCTCCTCCCCTAGTATTTATTTTCAGGTGGTTAAGGTTGTCAAGTCCCCCACCTCGTTTGTAATTATTTTGTTTCATATTAATAAAATCTAGGGAGTACCATCTCCTTTCGCCAAAAAAAAAGGGTAAGGATGACATTCAGAATTAAGCAGTTAGTTTCTTTGCGAACTAGCTGCAATCTCCGCATAATAATCCCTCTAATGATATTCTTGATGTTATTCCGAGCCTCATTACTAACGAGGATAATGATATGCTTATAGCCGCCCCTTCTATGCAAGAAATCTATGATACTGTGTGTTCTATGAATGGTCAAAGTGCAGCAGGGCCGGATGGTTTTACGGGGGAGTTCTATAAAGTCTGTTGGGATGTCATTGGTATAGAATTTCATAGGGCCATTCTTGAATTCTTTGCTGGCTTTCCTATGCCGAGAAGTTGGTCCTCAACTACCATTGTTCTTATTCCTAAGGTGAGCGCTCCTACTACTTTTTCTGAGATGAGACCGATTAGCCTTTGCAATTTTTCAAATAAAGTTATTACCAAACTTTTAACTTGTCGATTGGCTCCAATCCTTCCAAGGATTATTTCTCCGAAGCAAAGTGGTTTTGTAAAGGGTCGTGTCATCCATGAAAATGTGTTGTTGGCTCAAGAGTTGATGCAATCTATCAAAAAAATGGTTTGGGGTTCGAATGTCAGTTTAAAGCTTGATATGGCTAAGGCTTACGATAGGATTTCTTGGTTTGCTCTTATTAAAGTTTTGAGGAAGTTTGGTTTTTCGGAAGTGTGGAATGATATGATTTTTCATTGTATTTCCTCTTGCTGGTTTTCGGTACTTGTTAATGGGGAAAGCTCGGGGTTTTTCCATTCCACTAGAGGCCTTCGTCAAGGAGATCCTATCTCGCCTACCTTATTTATTATTGCAGCTGAAGTGTTGAGTAAGGGGTTGAATTTATTGCATACGGATTTCCCTCAATATAGATACCGGGCTCATATTCATACTCCTATGATCTCTCATTTATCTTATGCGGATGATATTATTTTTTTCTGCAATGGTGCTAAAGACTCCTTGGAAGCTCATATGCGATGTTTACATTGGTATCAATCCTTTTCGGGTCAACTTGTCATTACCTCCAAATCGTGCTTTACCACAGGGGTTCATAATGATGCCAAGGATGCCTCTATTTCTGAAGTCACGGGGTTCATGAAGAAAGATTTGCCTATAACTTATCTTGGATGTCCTCTTTACATTGGGAGGAAAAATATTTCTTTATTTGATCCGGTTCTAAGGAAAATGGAAGACCGTCTAGCATCATGGCAAGGTAAAATTTTGTCTTTTGGTGCAAAGTTAACTCTAATTCAGACTTGTCTTCAAGCGATTCCCCTTTATTATATTTCCTTATTGGATCCTCCAAAAGGTGCTACTAATGCTATGTATAGATTAATATCTAATTTCTTTTGGTGCAATGAGGATGGCCATAAGAAATGTCATTGGGTTCGTAAAGAATTGATGTTCCAGCCTATTTCGGAAGGGGGATTAGGGCTGCGAAAATTTGAAGACCTTTCTTTGGCTTTTGCTATGAAGCTGTGGTGGCGCTTCCGTGGTACCCAATCTTTATGGTCTGAATTTATGATGGATAAATACTGTTTTGGTACTCATCCCATGGATGCAACTAAACCCACTTATGCGTCTCACATTTGGTCCCGAATGATACAAGCTAAATATTTTGGTGAGCCTCATATTGGTTGGCGTTTGGGGGCGGGTCTCATTTCTGTGCATGAGAAGTGGCTCGAAGGTCCCAATCTCTCTCTTCCTGGTAATCATGTGGAGATTGCTTCCCTTTTCAGTGACAACCAGATCATAGAAAACCATGTTCAAGAACTTTATGGTAATCATCTCCTCTCTCTTATGCATGAGCAAAATATTGTGTTGTCTAATGGCCCGGATCAGATTTTTTGGCTTCCTTCTTCTAAGGGTCAATTCTCTATTTCTTCGGCATGGCAAATTTGTAGGATGCAAGGTACAAAGAGTTTAACTTTTTATCACTGTTGGCATAAGCATATTCCTCTCAAAGTCTCAGTCTTCTTATGGCGGTTAGTGAATAATGGTCTTCCTACGGATTTGGCGGTTCAGCAAAGGGGCATTCATCTTGTATCTTCTTGTGTTTGCTGTACTAGCCACTCTATGGAGGATATTCCTCACTTATTTGTTCATGGTTTGGTTGCCTCAGAGACGTGGCTATTCTTTGGTCAGAAGTTGGGGATTTCGCTTGCCATGTATAATGTTCGTTCTATTCTTTCGTCTTGGTGGTTTGGGAAGAACCAGCGGAAAAATTCTGGTATTTATTGGCTTTGTCGACTCCTCCCGTGTTTTATCTTTTGGGAGCTTTGGAAACATAGAAACAAGGCCAAGTTTGACAATACTCCTATGACTTCAAGGGCTGCTATTAGGGATGTTTTTTCTCATATTGTTGCTGTGGTTCGAGCCTTCAAGGTTAGCTTTCCTTATTCTGTGGACAACTTTCTAGTGCTGGAACAATTTCAAATTCCTGTGTGTACTACCCCCTCCCGGCCTATGAGGTTAGTTCACTGGCATTCTCCTTTGGTTGAGCAATGTGTTGGGTTTCGATCAAGCATGCGCAGCGGAAATTAGCATTTAAAATTTTGAAACCCAAAGCCATGGATCCGTTCATATGATTAAATCAAATACAACATAAGAATAAAGGAATAAACTAACCCTTGATGGCTATTAAATTCTCTTGGTCTTTGGTGGAGGTTTGAAGACTTGATCACGATCACAAAGCTTGAACACGAACTTTGAAGATGATGATTTTCACCCTCTAGCGGTATCCACACTTCGAACGAATATCAAAGGAGCTTCTTTGATCTTGGTTGCTAGACCAAATTGTGAAACACTTTTTCACAATCAAAAGAACTATATGGAATTTATTTTGTTTATTATTTTGTTCCTCAACCAAGAATGTCTTGGAACAAAATAAACCCTCTCTCAAACTCTTTGAGACTCACAAAATCAATTAGTCATGAGTGCTGGCCGAACTTGGTCTTTTATACACAAGTATGACCTATTCCAAATAGGAAACTTGTGTCAAAATCCGTCTAAAATTCGTTTCCCAATCAAATTAGGAATCTGCCACCCGACAGTACTGTGCGGCCGCCCAAAACCCTCTGTGCGGTCGCACAATATTCTGAAACAAAACTGGTACATTTCTGAGCTAAGTGTGCGGCCGCCCAATCCATTATGTGCGGTCGCCCACTTCTCAGAAAGTCCAGAATTTCCAAAATTCCAATGTAGTCCTTTTTAAAGATTCGTTCTATTGTGTGTGACCCTCTAGGATTATACTAAGTTGGCAATGAGCTCAAACATGATCCCATAAGATATGATTAGGTTCTAGCAAACCGTCATACCTACCCAAATAGTATAACTAGATACAAGTTCGCATTCCTTTAGAATATGTCACAATCCCTTTGTCCACGATGTCATTGAACACAAGTCATGGTCAAACAGTCAACTTGTTTTGTTCAATACTTTCTCGATTCCGAATATGTTGACAATCCAAATGACATTGATCCAATCAATTCATTTGAGTCCGGCCGAACATTTCATCAACATCATTCCTACGAGAGGCCCAAGCTTGACATCTCTCCGAGGAGGGACAAATCCATTTAGCTTATTATTCTTCCCTACGTGAATTCGATTATGCCAATCATACCCTTTATAACTTCCCGGTTAAAGGTAGCGTTTGAATATGTCAAACATAATGTTCATCAAGTGGAAGACTATAATAACTTCATGTCTAAGGATTCAAATGACATAACTAATATGAGATATATGTATGACATAGACCATGACATAAATCTCATAAAGCGGGTCATGTCCAGTACTTTGTTCTAAACAAGTACCCATAAATCTAACATGATCATCCCATGATCATTTAGCCTTTATACTAGTGCTTAACAAGTACTAGGGATGGAGATTATTATAAGTAAACATGAACAACAATAATAATCAAAACATCTCTTTATTGATATGAAATAAATGATAACAATTACAACGTTTATTAAACGTGCCTAGGGCACCACTACCAACACAATGTAAGTTGAACACGGATGGGGCTTCTAAAGGTGATCCGGGGCCTAGTTCAGGTGGTGGGATTTTTCGAGATAAACATGGTAATATTATTTTTGCTTTTTCAAAGTATTTTGGTTTTGGAACTAATCTCATGGCGGAAACAAAAGCTGTGTTGCATGGCCTCTCTCTTGCTTTAAAGTTTGGCATCACTTCTTTATGGCTTGAGATTGATTCAGAGATTCTCCTCAAAATTCTAATTCTGGATTACCACATACCTTGGAATATTTGGTATGAGTTTCAACATATCAAACGTTTGTTGGGTCAGTTTTTTGTTCGAATCACGCACATTCTTCGGGAAGGTAATAAAGTAGCGGATGGGCTTGCTAATATAGCTACAGTTTCGAGAAGTGACTCTGAATTTTATGATTTTCATCACCTCCCCCATGTTTGTAAAGGAGCTTATCGTTTAGATAAAGCATCTATCCCATATATTAGAATTCATTAGTTTTCTCTTGGCTAGATATAGACTTTTTTCTATGGCTTTTAGACACCCCTTCCTTGATTGTAGAGGAGCTCACAACTTGTGTAAGTCCTCCCCCTAGGTTTTTCTTCCTGGTGGTTTAGGTTGTCATGTCCCCCACCATGCTTGTATTTTTTGCTTATTAATAAAACCTAGGGAGGTACCGTCCTCCTTTCGCCAAAAAAAAAAAGTGGCTGAATTCATGAAAAACAACATCATGTTTCGATACGGTATTCCTCATGAGATCATCTCCGACAATGAATCACACTTTGAGAAGGAAATGGATGCGCTTTTGGTTGATTACAAAATTACCAAGCACAAGTCATCCCCGTACCGCCCCAAGCTAATGGAACGGTCAAAGTAGCAAGCAAAACGATTGAGGTCATCATTCGAAAAATGGCTTCAACAGGAAGGGATTGGCCCGAGAAGTTACCACTAGCATTGTGGGGCTACCGCACATCAATCCGGTCTGCAACGGGAAAAACCTCATATTCATTGGTTTATGGTTCTGAAGCCGTACTACCAGTCAAACTTGAAGTTCCCTCTTTACGAGTCTTACTCGAGAACCAAGTCAACGAGGTTGATTGGATGCAAAGTCGATACGAGCAACTAGCCCTACTCGACGAAAAAAGGCTAAGAGCATTTGAGCGCACTAGAGCTTATCAACACAGAATGGCAAGGGTTTTCAACAAAAGGGTGAAGCCCCGAAACATCAAGGTGAGAGATTTAGTCCTAAGAAAACATCCTCCCAATTCTCTGAGCGCACTAGAGCTTATCAACAAAGAATGGCAAGAGCTTTCAACAAAAGGGTGAAGCCCCGAAACATCATGGTCCAGCAAGAAACAAGCGTCGGTTTCAGTCTCAACCGCTGAAGATTACGGCTGGAAGCTGTTGCTCTCAAATTCTCTGGATGAAATAGCAGTTGGAAGACTATGAAGTATTTGAAAAGAACTGCCCTATATACTGTGATAGTACTGCAGCAATATCTAACTCCAACAATCCAGTACAGCACTCAACAACCAAGCATATTGACATAAGATATCATTTCCTCAAAGACCATGTTGAAAAGAAGAACATTTTCTTAGCAAAGGTGGGAACTGATGATCAAATTGCTGACATCCTCACCAAACCGCATGAAAATTCAAGGTTCTTTCATTTACGAGGAGAAATGGGTATGCTGGAACTAACTTAAATTATTTCATGTCTATTTATTTCTTGGTCTAATAAATTTTGTTAAGTATTTTGGCTCTAGTTAGAAAATGCAAAAATAGCTTGCGGTTCTATCAAACATTTGAACCGCATCAATAAAGGTTCGGTAGAAGATTCTAATCAAACCGCAGAGTCAAGAAGGATGATTTCGGTTTGCTCCAAACCGTATCAAGAAAACAATTCATCGGTTTGACCTAGTGAAACCGAAGACAGAACTGAGAGATATCAGTTTCATCAAAACCGATAGTGAGAAAAAGGTATGTCGGTTTACTGAAACCGCTCAAGTATGTATTATTGCAATTTAGTCTATACTTTATGTCACTTCAATCTTTAAGGACCTTTGTGAAATTATTTCTGCCGCATTAAATGCGAAAGATAGGTACGCTGATGGTTAAGTTTTCTGCAGCCGTCATGGCCGCTCCACTACCTGAGGTGGTTAATTGGGTATAAAAGACAAAGTTTAATTCATTTTACCTTTTTACTTTCTTCCTCATTTGGCAAAAACCCTTTCTCTCTCCTCTGTTCACCGTACTCTTTCTCTCTCTCTCTGTTCTCTAAAAAATTTTCTTACTTAAACAAATTTTCGAAATGGCACCTAAGAAAACCATTGATCTTGCTTCTACTTCTACATCGTCTAAACCAACGAAGCCCGATATGGTATGATTTCTTGAACCCTAACTCAGTATATTTTATTGTCCGCCATTGTTCAAACTTGAAAAAGCTTCTTCCAAACTTTCATCAAAAGGTGGAATATGACAACCTTCCTCATTATTGTCGACATTGCTGGATGTTTGGGCATGATATTCTTCAATGTAAAAAGGTTAACCCAAGTCTGAATGAACAAAAAAGCAATAAGGAGTCAAACCACAAGGTTCCTTTGGAGAAGGTTTATAAACCAAAGGATAACCCCAAAAATCCTGTTGATATTAAATCTGATACTAAAGGCAGTGATAAGGCCACCAGCAGCAGTCCCAAACCTTCTAATGATGATGTTCAAAAAGGGAACAAAGGCTCTAAATCTCAAGATCAAGTTCCAGAACCGATAAGGAATGTGCCAAAAATGGCTAAGCGTGGTCAACCCTTACCTGAAGGTATACATATTGGTCGTCAGCAAGTTCATGAGGGTGTTATTGTTATAGATAATGATCTTCATGCTGAAAGTGTTCAAGATATTGTTACTCATGCAGCAAATACTGAAAGTCTTACGGTTGATCTAAGAATGGTTCAGCAAAAGGTTGATCAATTTCGTAATCAACACAGCCATGTGGATGTGGTTATAGAAAATACTAATGTCGAGGGAGAGAAAAATGCCCCCCCTCAAGGTGATAAGGTTTTCGAACTAAATCTATCTCCAAGAGCTCCTCCAAGTAATGTTTTTGTCACAGATATGGCTGGATTAACCCCATTTGCTAATAAATCCTCTCAACTTACTGATGCTGATGGTTTTACTAGGGTGAAATCTCGAAAACACCATGGTAGATCATTATCCCCCTCGGCTTAGCTCTCTTCCTGGGTGAGTACAATTACTTATTTTTGTATATTTTCCAATGGTAGCTTTGATTTATTGGAATATTAGAGGTATTGGTAATAGGGCTTCGTTTCGTCGTGCTAAAAAGTTGTTCCGGCTTCATGGAGCTTCTTTTTTTGCCATCTCGGAACCTAAGCTTATGCATGGGCAGATTGTTTCTTTTCAAAGAAAGTTTGGTTGTGAGGGAAGTGTCGCTAATTGTAATAGTAAAATTTGGTTTTTCTGGAAGCATGGCTTTGATTGTAGGGTTATCAGAGATACGTCTCAAGCGATTACCCTTCAAATATTTCATAACCAGTGGGATTCTCCAATTTGTGTTACGGTGGTTTATGCTAGTTGTGATCAGTATATACGTAGGGAGCTTTGGGATGAAATTATGGAATTCAGTTTCTGTCAAAACCCGTGGCTAGTTATAGGTGATTTTAATTGTGTGCTGGATCAATCTGAAAAGCTGGGTGGCCGTCCTATTAAGGATAAAATTGTGGCTGAATTCTCGGATATGGTTCAATTTTCTGGGCTTATTGATGCTGGTTATATGGGTAATGTTCATACCTGGGTTGATAAACCTCGAGGTAAGCCAGCAATTTTTCAGCGTTTGGATAGGGCCTTTTATAATCGTCAATGGATGGAAAGATTTCACTCAACCACGGTTTCTCATATCAATTGTACTTGTTCTGATCATGCCCCGATTGTTGTGCAAGTTAAGGTGGAGAAGGAGGTTATTCAGGGAGCTTTCAGATTTCTTAATGTCTTGCTTAAGCATCCTCAGTTCAGTTCAATTGTTGATAATTCTTGGTCTGAGCAAATGGATGGGAGGCCTATGGTTCGTTTTGCTAAAAAGCTTAATAGACTTAAAAAGTGTATTTCCACTTGGAATAAAGAGGTGTTTGGGAGGGTAGATCAGCAGGTCAAAGATGCCGAAGATATGGTCAGTCAATGTGAGCTAAATCTCCAAAATAATCCTACAGATGAGTCAAAAACTGCTCTTAGCTTAGCCCAAGTGACTCTTCTTGCTAAGCTGAAAGTAGAAGAAGATTTTTGGCGTCAAAAGGCTAATATCTCTTGGTTAAAAGATGGGGATCGAAATACAAAGTTCTTTCACTCTTATGTTCGGAAGAAACGACAGCAGCTTTTTATTCATAGAATCAGAAACAGTGAGGGGGACTGGATTTCGAATAAAAAGGATATTCAGCAAGAGAACATTTCCTTTTGTTCGGTTCAACTTCAAAGTTTACATGAGAATCCCAAAGATGATATTCTGGATGTTATTCCTAGATTATTAAATGATGATGATAATGATGCCCTTACTGCAGCCCCTACAATTGAAGAAGTGCAGAATATTATTTGGTTAATGAATGGCCAAAGTGCAGCGGGTCCCGATGGTTTTACCGGGGAATTCTATAAAGGATGTTGGGATATCATCAAATCAGATTTTTATAAAGCCATTACTGAATTCTTCTCGGGTTTTCCTATGCCTAGAAGTTGGACTTCCACTCTCATTGTGATGCTTCCTAAAGTCAGCGCTCCTACGAGATTCACTGAGCTGCGACCTATTAGCCTGTGTAACTTCTCTAACAAGGTAATTACGAAGTTGCTTACTTGTAGACTTGCCTCTATTCTTCCAAGAATTATTTCTCCTCAACAAAGTGGCTTTGTCAAAGGTCGTCTCATCCATGATAACGTGCTCCATGGTCAAGAGCTCATTCAGTCCATTATAAAGAAAGTGAGGGGTTCTAATATTTGCCTTAAGCTAGACATGGCTAAGGCGTATGACCGAATTTCTTGGTTTGCTTTAATCAAGGTGATGAGGAAATTTGGTTTTTCAGAGGTTTGGAATGATCTGATTTACAGATGTATTTCTTCGTGTTGGTTTTCTATATTGGTTAATGGTGAATCTTGTGGGTTCTTCCCTTCCTCGCGTGGTTTGCGTCAAGGTGATCCGATCTCTCCTACTTTATTCATCATTGCGGCGGAAGTGTTAAGTAGAGGTATTAATTTGCTGCACACGGACTTTCCTCGTTTTAGATATCGTGCTCACATTCATACTCCTATGATTTCCCATTTGTCCTATGCTGATGATATTGTTATTTTCTGCAATGGATCGAAGGATTCTCTTGAAGCTCATATGAGGTGCCTGCATTGGTATCAATCCTTCTCAGAACAGTTAGTTAACACATCTAAATCGTGCTTTGTCACCGGTGTTACTAATGAATCTAGAGACTCTATTATTGCAGAAGCCACGGGTTTTATTAAGAAGACATTCCCTATTACTTATTTAGGGTGCCCTCTTTATGTCGGAAGAAAGAAGATCTCCTTGTTTGATGGAGTTATTGCCAAAATGAAGGATCGCTTGGCTTCTTGGTCGGGTAAGATTCTATCCTTTGGTGCCAAATTGACCCTCGTTAAAACTTGTTTGCAGTCTATTCCTTTGTACTAGATTTCCATGCTCGACCCCCCCCCCCCCCCAAAGGTGTCATCAATTCCATGTATAGACTGATTGCTAATTTCTTTTGGAGTGATGAAGAAGGAAATAATAAGTGTCATTGGATTCGTAAATCTTTGATGTTCCAGCCTACTAATGAAGGAGGCCTTGCCATTCGTCGCTTTGAGGATATTTCCCAAGCCTTTTCAATGAAACTTTGGTGGAGGTTTCGAAGTACTAATTCCCTATGGTCGGATTTTTTGCTTGCTAAGTATTGTTTTGGCACGCACCCTATGGATGCCACAACAACTACATACTCTTCTCATATATGGAGTCGTATGCTGCAAGTTAAGGACATTGTTGAGGCAAACATTGGTTGGAGAATAGGCCGAGGAGATATTTCTGTATTCGAGAATTGGATTGATGGGTTCCGGATTATTGCTCCTGGCAATCACGTTGAAGTGTCTTCTCTATTCGTTAATGGGATACCTAGAGAATACTATATTAGAGATGTTTTCGGTCATCAAACTCTCTCCTACATTCAAAATCAAAACATTGTTCTTTCAAACGCTCCTGATAAAGTTTATTGGCTCCCGTCTAAAAAGGTCAGTTTACTATTTCTTCTGCATGGAATATATGTCGGACTAGTAGTAACTATAGCTGGATTCATGATTTCTGTTGGCATAAACACCTCCCGCTTAAAGTCTCTATATTCTTGTGGAGGTTATTACATAATGGTTTACCAACTGATAATGCGATTCAGAGAAAAGGTATTCACCTTGTTTCATGCTGTGTCTGTTGTTCGGCTGGAGCGGTAGAGAATGGGGATGATCTTTTTGTTTTTAGCAATGTGGCAACCCTGGTTTGGTCATTCTTTGCACCTTTGATGGGAGTTAAAATTTCATTTCAGAATATCAGATCTCTCCTTTGTAGTTGGTGGTTATCTAAATCTAAAGAAGAAGGTATGGGTATGATTTGGCTTTGCCGTCTCCTCCCAGGAATTATTCTTTGGGAAATTTGGAAAAATCGTAATAAAGCGAGGTTTGATTCTGTTGCTATGGATGCTCGTTCTATAATTGGTGTTGTTTTGGATCAAGTGCGTGGTATTGTAAAAGCTTTTCAAATTAGTTTCCACGGTCCCTCTTTTGATGCCCAGATTTATCGGCTCTTTTCTTTGAGAATGGCTGGACATATCAACCGAAAGGTGCGGCTAGTTAGCTGGAAGTCTCCATATATCGAGCCTTTTAATCTAAACACCGACGGCGCAGCCAAAGGCAATCCGGGTGTTATCTCGGGTGGCGGTATTTTCAGAAACATGCAAGGTAAAATTTTGTTTGCCTATTCAAAATATTATGGCATTGGTACTAATATGGTAGCTGAAGCAAGGGCTGTTTTGGATGGTCTTTTGTTTGCAATTCATTTTGGTATCCCATCTCTTTGGCTCGAAATTGATTATGAGATACTTCTTAAGATTTTAATCTTAGATTATCATATTCCTTGGTCCATTTGGTATGAAGTGCAGCATATCAAAAGATTAATGAGCCACATTCATGTTCGTGTTACTCATATTCTCCGAGAGGGCAATGGTGTTGCTGATCGACTTGCGAATGAAGCGGCCTCTACTAGATCTAACTCGGTCTTTTTTTCACTTGAAGACCTCCCCCACAGTTGTAAAGGTGCCTGTAAGTTAGATAGGTCCTCTATCCCTTACCTTCGTCTTTAAGTTCTTATGGCTAGATTCTTGTATAGCTTTATTATGTTTTGCAGTTATCCCTCCCTCGTTTGTAGAGGACCTTACAACTTGTGTAAGGCCCCCCCTAGTTTTTATTTCTCGGTGGTTGAGGTTGTCATGTCCCCCACCTTGCTTGTACTTTATTTTCTTCATTAATAAAATCTAGGGAGGTACCGTCCTCTTTTCGCCAAAAAAAAATAAAATGAAAAAGCTTGTTCATCTTCCTTGATCCTTTTATGCTTTTTCTTCAATTTTTGGTTGGATTGTGTTTGCATTTACTTATATATACTATGTGTTTACTTTATTTTGTGATTTGTGTTCAATTTTTGAGCAAAATCAACTTTTGGGTTTTTCGGTGTTCGTTCGTATTTTCGCAGATTCTGGGTTAATGTGATGATATTTGTTCTTGCTTATTTAGAAATTTGTTAGAATCTGCCATTTGTGGTCGTTTTGATATACTTCATTCATATTTTGGTTAAGATTTTGTTTTGCATGTTCATACTCTGTTCTTCGTGTTCTTCGTGCATTCAAACTCTTTTTGAAATTTTTTCTCTTTGATCAGTTTTTCATTCTTGGGTTTATTTATTCATGTTTTTACTATTTTACCCCTATTTCTTTTCTTAGTTTTCATTGTTAGGATTCCTTGTTACAGTTTGTAAGCCTCATTCAAACCCCTACGTTTATTCATTTGAACCGCTCAGTTTGGTTAAGTGTTATGAACCTCACGGTTTGCTTGGTGTTTCAAACTGTTGATTTTTAAATTTTATTCTAACTTCGATTATTTTTCAGGATCCTTCAAACTTTGTGCACGGTTCAAGGATTGTAGAAGAGGATTTCAAACAAGATGCATTTGGAAGAAAGCTACTACAATTGCTTGAAAACGCTAAGCTTCTACCTCTGTTCCTCATGGATGAACCCCAGTTCGTGACCTTCATATGTGCTGAATTTTTCGAGAATGGGATACCAACAAATGCTGCATTTTTGAATGTAAGGGGTAAAGTAATCAGATCAAGTCCACAGTTTGTGGAAAATCTGTGACCCTAATCGCTTCAAAGATCACTGTGTTAGCTGGACTTGAAAATTCTGGAATTCTGGGGATAAAACCGGAGCTTTTGAACAGCACAACAATGGAATTGATTGGGATAAACTCCTTCCACACCAAGTATTCCTTCAAGAAAGATTTTGGAGAGGTTATAGCGCTGCTGTGTGATCTTGTTGATTCGGCTGTGATGTGCAAGAATGGAAACCACAACAATTTCACCTCAGAACAGTATGCTTACTGTGTGGCTATTTATAAGGGAAAGAAGCTTCACTGGCCAAGGATTTTGATGAAGGAAATGATCAATGCTTTAAACTGCCACACTGCTACTAAGACGCTGAGGAAGTCAAAGATCAGAACCCACTGCAGGCTATTAACTAGGTTTCTGCATCAAGAAACTGAGATCTTCAAATTCTCTGCAGCTCACAAAGACTACTGGATGGATCCAGTTGAAAAATCAATCTTTGGTTATCCAAATTCGATGCATTTAGAATTGCATTTGGATGGCGGTAAGCACAGGCAGTTTGGACTGTGGATCCATTGCCTGAAAATGAAAGAGGAACCTACCCTGAAGCGCGGCTCAATAAGTCAGGTAAACCTTACGCTGGGGCGTTAGCAGATATAGCCGCTGCTAGTTTAGCAAGGGATGATCTTCAACGAAGAACCTTAGCAAAAATGGGGTTAAGTGGTATTGATAAAACCGTTGCACAGGCTGAGGGGGGGAGCCTGCGGTTCGGCCGAAGAAAACCGCCGCTCCAAGGAAGAAGAAAGGAAATCTAGTCATTCCCCCTTCCAAAACCAAGGCAGACATAACCTACCTTGCTCCAAAACTCTCAACCAAACTGCCTTCTAAACCCTCATCCTAACCGACCTCCAAACCCTCAACTTCTTCAACTTATTTTCCCCTATCAAACTTTCACCAACTCTTTTAAAACCTACCATTTCTCAGCCTTCCTTTCCCAAACCTCAAATCAAACCTCTCTCTCCCATAAAACCCAATGTTGAGAAATCCATTAAGTTTGCAATGGATGCCCACGCTCAAAACCGCCAAATCCAAACCCATTCTTACCAACCCGCTATCCCCTTCTAAACCTTCTCCTAAGAAAATTCTCTCTGACTTTCTTTTCTCTAAACCTTCATCTCCTCTAAAACCTTTACCTTCTAAACCGCCCTCTGTTCAGTTCACAGATAAACAGTTGGTTGAAATTTATAAGGCATTTCCAAACCTTAAGCCCTCTACTCAAACCGATCCTGAGCAGACCGAAGTGTTTGAGGCTGCGGTTCAGCCTGAGAAAACCAAAGAGTTTGAGGCTGCGGCTGTGCCTGAGCAGACTGAAATGTCTAAGGCAATTCAAGGTGAACCTGAGCAAAAGGAAGAAGTTCTTGAGGTTCAACCATTGAAGAAAAAGAGAAGGTTGGTAAAGAAAGGTGATTTTGTTGAGCACTGGCAGTCATGGCCACCTGGTGCAGTGGACTTCAGTGAGGCACATGACAAGAAAGATCATTCACCTCAAGAAGGAACATTTGCAAAGGAAATGCGGGAGCGTGCCGCAATGAGGAAGGCTGGCATAGAACCGATGGTAATTGAGGACTCTCCTCCAACTCTTAAAAGAAAATTGGACTTTAACTCACCAGAGCATACTCCATCTCCGGTTCAGTCATCTCCATCTTCATCTCTGGTTCTACAGTACGCCGCTACTTCTGTTCAACCTTCAATTCAACCCCTGTTTCAACCTTCGGTTCAAATATCTCCTCAATCATCAGTTTCATTCATTAAACCGAAGTCAAAGAAAAGGAAGAGTGCAGCAGAACTGGCCTCCTACCTAAAGCGGTTCAAAACTGAAAATTCAAGGGAAAGAAGAGCTGGGGCCATTGCTCGTGCCGCCGCCAAAACCGAAGAAAGATTCCTTAAGTCAGGCCGCCCCAATCCCTTTGCTATTTATCCTGCTGAAGATAGTGCCGCAGTTGCTGATCAGATTATTCTAGCCGCTGCAGAATAGATCATGGCTGAAATTGCATATCAGGTCATAAATGACCCTAATCTTGCCTCCCAATTCTTTCTATATGTTAACTATTTATGCATTCCCAACTTGTATAGACTGTTCCTTGTCCCTAATCCTTCCATTTTCTTAACCATAGATCAGTTTCAAACTTTTTGTCCTCTTCCTCCTCCACCTAGTCAAACTCCACTTGTCCCTTATTCACATTCTTTGCAGTTTGACCCCATTAAATTTGAAACCGCCCTTAGGGTTTCTATGGGTGAATCCTTAAAAGATGCACATACACTTCTTAAAGGAAAAGCTAAAATGCATTCTTCTCCTTCCCATCAAACCAATGATGCCATCTCCATCTCTGATGATGATGATGGTGATGATGAGCCTATTCCTGACTATACCCCTTCTGATGAGCCTCATACTTCAGTTCCTTCTTATCCAATTCTGCCACTTCGTCCCTCAACCGCCAATTTGATAGATGTGGTTAGGAACATTCAATTTCATCAGCAGGCTTCAACCCTTTAGTTTGACTCTCACCTCCTCACTATACAATCAGACCTTGATGCCATTAAGGGGGAGAGAGAAAATGAGAGATATGATGATAGATCAAGACATCAACAATTAGATGAGAGGATGAACATCATTTTGGTAAATCAGCTGGCCCTTCAAGATCTTGTCAGAACCAACAATGATCTTTGCTCCTTAAAGTTTCAAGCCGTTGATGAAATGATGAAGACAGTTGTTGAAAAACTTGATATTTTGGCACAACATTCTTTTGACAGCACTGAGCTCATCTTGCATAGAACCGGCAAATTGATCAAGCAAACTGCTGGAATTGAAATGAAGATCAATGAACCAACTGAAGTTCGGCTTCGTGCAGCAGACTTTATGTTAGAAACCGTTCATGCCTCCAGTTCAAGGAACGTTGCTGAAACCGAACAAGCTGCTGAAGATGCTCTAACCGATCAGGACCATACCGCAGAAGATGCTGCTGCTGTAAGGGGTTCTGTTGCTGATGAAGTAGACTAGATTTTAATTCTTAGTCTTTTTACTCTCTTATATTTCTTACTCTTTGTAAATTCCTAACTTTATGATTGAAATATAATGAGAATAATTGCATGGCATTCAGTTTCCAAAACCTTGTTTATTCAAACTGCTTGTTTGTGGAACAATGCTTGCATTTTTCAAAACTCATGCACTATATTCTTCAAGAAAAATATATTTAAGTACATTTTGTTTTAAACATTCAGTTTAAACATCCATATCTGATTTTTTAAAATCATATCATTTTATATGCATCTGAATGTATTTCTTTTCTATCTGTTCTTCATTTCCTTTATTTTTGATAGATTAGAAATCTATGATTTAGCATAGTGTGTGCATTGACATGGGACATGCAGTTCCATGAAAATTTATTACGGACATGTTTTTACCATGTACAATGTTTTTTATTATCATAGTGTGGTAATGGCATCAATCAAATAGGGGGAGATTGTTAGGATTCATTGTTAGTACACCTACTTAATTTGATTGATCCATGCCACGTGTCTTTTTATGGACTTTAGGACCACATGTAATGAAGTTATACTTCAATTTTTAGACAAGTCCATTTCTATATTTTTTGTCTAGGCTGATTATATAGTTCAGTTAACCTAGCGGTTTAGTTCTTAAAACCGCATTCATGCTATCTTAGAACCGCTAGCATGGAGTCACTTAATTTTCATCAAACTGCATTCTGTAGCTTTGATGAAACTGCTCTTCAAATCTCTCTTGAAACCGCTGATCACAACTTGATGGAAACGCAATCATGTAACCGTGTGCTTCAGTTTCTTATGAAACCGCTCATCAAGTTCATCCTTAGAACCGCTCCTATGCCTAGTGAAACCGCCGATCAGTTATTGAAGAATTTAAGAGTAGTCATTATTTATTCCTTAGACAAACATTCCCTTTTCAACCATAAAGGAATGTGTTATGTCTTGTCAAAATAACTCCGAGTTAACTTGGAGTTTCTGCAGGGAATGTCGGTTTGTCTAGCAGTTCAAATTCTTTACCATTAGTCCTTTCTCTGCAACAAAGAACAGTTGTCAGGTAGTGGTGCTACAACTACCTAAGACTATAAGACAAAACCAAGGACGAAAATGACAGCTCCACCAATGGGATTTCGACAGCAATTGTACCCTCAGATTTAATTCAAATCTTTGTCCAACGGTCACAAGGGTGCATTGCCTATAAATAGCCTTCATTCATCAACAATGAAGGTTGCTGAGCTTCAAGAGAAATATTCCCAAGTATTCAAATTTTCTTTGAAGATTGAAGCCCATAAATTCAAACCTTCAAACATCTCCTTAGCAAACCCATAATTCTAAGGCATCAAGCTTCAAGCCATACAACCTTCCATACTCAGCCTTTACACAGAAAGTTTTTCATTTGCTCAAACCATCATTTAGATACTTAGAGCATTTGATTTCTTTCCACACACACACCCGATTTATATAGTCACATAGATTATATACTTCGAATACACCGGTTGTTTTAAATAGCTTTATAGGTTAGATTGATTAGTTAGAGTTTAGATTCATCTTGTAAAACCTCCTCTAATTAATACAAGTCTAGTAGCTATAAAAAAATCCTAGACTAACCATCTAGGTAGAGGACGTAGTTCATTCAAGAACGAACCTCTTCAAATTGTGTGTTTGATCTTTTATTTTTGTCTCGATATTTACTTTTCTGTTTGTGATCTTTTTAACTTACTACTCATACGAAATGACTTGAAAAGTGAATTATGTTTTTCTTTGATCTTTAAGTTGAACTTATCGGTTGCATCATAGTGTTTTCAACCCGAGTCAAACCGCCCAACTCTTTAAGTATCCTTTTGGACAAACCGCTAAAATTCCGCTGTGCATTTCATCAGTTCGGTTTAAGTGCTTTAAACCGCAGTTGACCAAACTGATAAGTACTCGGTTGATTTTCAAGGGTATTTTCAAAAAATTTTGGACCGCTATTCACCCCCCCCTCTAGCAGTTCTATACCCTTGTTTCCCTCTGGGAACAACACCCCATTTTGAACACTCTCTCATAATTACACTACTTCTGTGTCTCGCCTTTGATTTGGGTCGAAACTCGTTAATTTTGACATGTCTCATTAAGTTTCTGACTGACTTCGTTAGTTAGGGGTCAAAATGGCTGAGGGCAAAATTATGATTCCAGCACAAGATGCCTCGTACGAGACATCCCCCTTGACAGGCGGGTTTTTTCAGCAGTTTCCTTATAGAACTCAACCCCGTTTCTTGGAAAACACACCACAATCCAGGAAAGAAAGGAATGACGGTCTGATAGTCCAAAAACAACTCATTGGGAATTGAGTCTTTGATTCCCATCCAAATTTACCTCCTTGGCTTGATCCCTAAGTCACCAAAATCATATAAATATAGGGGTTCTTGAACTAAAATCCCTAATGGTCCTATTAATGAAGGTTCCTTACGCCTCCTAATCACTCAAAATCTGATCAAAACACCCTCATATTAGCCTCACCAATGGAACCCACCAAATTCATCAAGCCATAACATAATTCAAGTCAAGCTTTTTGGATCATCAAGGTCTTTTTGTTAAGGCCATTCGTTGGATTCTCGAAGAACGCTTAGGTATATTCCTTTGTTTTCTATCTTCCCATCTCCTTCTTTGCTTTGAAATATTGTGATTATTAAAGGATCAGCCTAGAGCCTCTCCAATTCATGGAGATGGTCTCGAAGCGTATGATCCGACATTCCAAATAAATAATACATTATTTACATTATTTATTTGGTTCTCTTTGTACACAATTTGCATAATTTGAAGACGATGATGATATTTTCGTAGCAAGACCAATCCTAGATTGGGTGCTCCTTGACCTTCCCAATCCATAAATTAACCCCCGAATCCAAGATCTCACGGTCCGTGTTCCATTAAACATGGTGGCGACTCTCAACAAATTGAGCAACATTCAAGTCCTTACAAACAATCAAACCAAAGAAAACCGACCTGAAAAGAACGCGCGCTCACAGTGGAGACTCCGCTGGGGACTATCAGCTAAGAGGGTTAGACTTGCGTTGAAAATTCATTGTCGTTCTTAAAATTCTGCAGATTCTGTACTGTTTCTGATCCCAGAAAGGGATGTCTCGTCCTTTCTTCTGTTAGACGGTCCGCTATTCTGGTTTGAAAAAGGGATTTCCATCCGGTTCAAACACGTAAACAAAGTTTCAGATCTGTCCTCCCCCCTATTTCTGAGTCTTAGGACCTTCCTAACGACGAAGAAACTCCCCATATATCATAAAGCTAACCTTTGTTTTACAGAAGTATTTGCTAACTTGAATTTCCTTGCTTTTCATATGTTATGCTTTATGTGTGAACTACGAAGGCCTGAGTTCCTCCACAAGAGGGAAACATAGGCAGCCACTTGGCCCAGCCATTGCATGTTTTTGTTTCATTTTCAAAAAAAAAAAAAAACTTTCTATTTTCACCTTTGACACCTAGAACTTGACTCTCACACACGTGCACGCATGTAGACAAGTTGCACTACATAACCTACAACCCGGGTCCCAATCGCAGGACGGATGTTGGTCAGCATTTCCTTGACGGTCTCTCCAAAGATGGTGTACCCACTCCATGCCACGCTCCTACGATCGTGCCAATGGGGACCCTTAGCTGTAAGCCCTGCATCAACCTCATGCATACATAATAGTCAATAGGACACTCCTTGAGACCGGTCGGTTCGATTCTTAGGATTGTTTTAATCTTTGCCTAAAATAACGCTTCTTCTACAATATATAATACTCCCTTCATGAATTCTTGACGATTGTCCCTTCGGAAAATTGTTAGACAAGAAAAGGTTGTAGTAATGGCCATCCGAATCAGCAAAGTAGCTCCATACTCCCAACACAATCGCTTCGGTAGTCTACATCCGTGATCCCAAGACCAAGAGACTAGAAAAGGTTGCAGTAATGGCCGGTACCCCCATCACCGACTTGGAAACCGCTAAGGCCGTCATTGCATGACTCGAACAGCAAGTAAAAGAGCAAGCTAAAATTTCTGCCCGTGAGAGTGATCGTCACGCCCAAGACATACACTCTGTCCTACAAGAGCTCCAAGAACTCAAAAAGGGTAATAAGAAGTCGAAATCCTCCTCCAAAGATGAGGAATCCCATGTTAAGAAAAAGAACAAAAAGGATGATGACTCCGACTCTGATTCAAATACATCCGACTCTTCCTCCTCCGATGATGATGAGGATGCCAAGATAAATGATAAGAAAAAGAAAACTAGTGATGACACCAACATCATCAACTCCGCCACTGCCGAGTTTCTCAAAAAGAGGTTTGTACATCTTGGTCTAGCAAAGGGCTCTATCGTTCCGTTTGACCCCATTGCACTCCGCAAGTCAATCACTAAGCTTCCACGAAAGTTCCGCACTCCCGACATTGCCAAGTTCAATGGCACTGCTTGTTCTCTTGTTCATGTTGAAACCTACACTTGGGCCATGCTTCCAATGAAAGTGGATGACACTGTACTAGCCCAAAGCTTTCCCCAAACTCTAGAGGGGGCGGCAAGGGATTGGTACATGTCTCTCCCCTTAGCAACAAGAACCAATTGGGCTACTGCATGTGAGGTCTTTCAAAGGCGTTTTAAGGACAATACTACTTATCGTCCCACTAAAAGAGACCTCGAACAAATCCAACAAGGTGCTAATGAGACATTTATTGACTTTGTCAAAAGATGGAGAGCCAAGCTCACCGAGATTGTTGATAGACCAACTATGGAAGATCAAATGCACATCTTCCTAAAGTCACTTCGTAATGAGTATGAGGACCGTGTCTCCGGTACTTTCTTCCCAATCTTCTCTGAACTTCATAAGGCCGGTCTTCAACTAGATGACATCTTCAAAAAAAGGAAAGAAGCTAAGTAGGATAATGGGTACCATTACACTAGCAAAGACACATCCGTCAACACCATTGCTTTCAATAACTAAGGGAAGAGCAACTATTCCTCTGTCCCTCCACCAAATAAAGAAATGAAGAAAGAGAGAGTCTACAACAAGATAGAAGGTGTCACTCAAGGAGAACTCTTTGACATACTTGTGGAAGCCAGCAAAGTCACACCAAGGAAGCCTCCTACTTCTCCAAGGGAACTCTCTGCAAATCATGCTCACCACCTCTACTGCAAGTTCCACCAGTTTAGTGGCCACGACACCGACTCTTGCAAACACCTCAAAGATGTGATCCAATATCTCATAGACTCTAAGAAACTAGGGGTTCCTAATGTAGTGAAAAAACCCCTCCCGACTGCGGGAGGAAGGATTAATGTAATAGAGATAGCTAGTGAGAAAGAGGAGACTGCTCGCCTAGTCCCAAATGTGGGTGAGAGCACTCCAAAGTTCAATAATGAAATTTATATCTGTTACATGTTGTCTTGGGATCAAGTGCTAGATAGGAAAAAAACAAAGAAGATGTTAACTTGCTTACTCGGTCCGGTCGAGTCATAATCAACAAAAATTCAAGAGTGGAAGATCCATCATCCTTAAAAGAAAACACTGCTTCAAAAGAGCCCGAACTCGTTGAGCTCGATGATCCACTCCTCAAGCAAATAAAACGAACACAAGCCAACATCTCCATATGGGATCTCATAGGTTCCTCTCATAAGCACCGACTCAAGATCTCAAAAGCATTAGCCTAAGTCGAAGTACCAAAAGAAATAACTCGCGAAGAGTTAACACAAATGGTAGGCTAAATCCAATTTGACAATGTGATCACATTAACCAACTTAGATCTACTGCAATATGGTGGAGGACACACCGAGGATCTTTACATAACCGCCAAAGTCAATGGGCATCGAATCCCCAGAATCCTGGTAGACAATGGATCCGCCATAAATGTCTTGCCAAAGAAAGTCATAGTAACGCTTGGCCTTACCTCTAGAGATCCGAAACCATCAAATCTTACTGTACGAGGGTTTGATTGCACTGCGCGTTAACCTATGGGGACGATCACTCTGACGGTTGTAGTGGGAGAGATAACCACAAAAGCAGAATTTAAAGTCATTGACATTCCCTCTTCCTTCAACCTTCTTCTAGGGCGTCCGTGGATACACCAAACTGGAGGAGTACCATCAACTCTCCACCAATGTTTCAAGTTTAAGCACAATGATATGATAGTCACCGTACTTAGAGAACTGGTCACTGCTAGTCCAATCTTGGAGATTCAGCATGAGGCGGCCGACCACCTCTTTAATGGATTCGAAATCCAAAAGCAAAGCAACGTAGAGATGATAGAAGTACGTGATGAGAATGACAATTCAAAGGAAATTCCATTTTCTAGAACGGGCCTCGTACTCAACATGATGCTAAAAGAAGGATACTTCCCTGTTCTTGGACATGGCAAAAATTTGCAAGGGATCCAAGAACCACCACCCGTCATTCTATATCCACCAGAATATGGCCTAGGATATGAGTCACCACTCAAGAACATCCCTGAGGAAGAAAGGTATTGTGTGAGCGCGCGCCCCTCCTGTGGTCCCCAGACCGCTCGGCTTGGATCGTGAGGGTTTGAATGTTTCTCGTTTGTTGTGAGTCGCCACCATGTTTGACGGAACACGGACCGTAAGATCTGGATTCGGGGGTTAAATTATGAATTGGGAAGGTCAAGGAGCACCCAATTCACCCAATCTAGGATTGGTCTTGCTAAGAAATCATCATCATTGTTTCAAAATTATGCAAACGTCCAAAAGGAACCAAATAAATAATTTCTTATTTATTTGGAATGTCGGATCATATGCTTCGAGACCATCTCCATGAATTAGAGAGGCTCTAGGCTGATCCTTAATGGAATCACACTACTTCAAAGACAAAGAAGAGGATGAGAAGGTAGAAAACAAGGAGTTTTACCTAAGCGTTCTTCATGAATCCTATGGATGGCCTTGACTAAAGGCCTTGATGATCCGACGAACATGGCTTGAATGGTGTTATGAAGGTTTTAATTTCGTGGGTGAGGGAGAAAGGTTGATTATGAGGACCTATTTAATCAGATTTGGAGTGGTTTTGGGTGAATGACCATTCTAGAGGTTTTTAGGTTCAAGAACCTCTATATTTATAGGAGTTCATGACCTAGGGTTTTAGCCAAGAAGGTAAGTTTGGATGGGAATGAAGGAATTGATTTATAAGGAGGTATGTTTGGACTCTAGGATCGCCCATTAAGTTTTTCCCGGATTGCTTGAGTGTTTACCAAGAAAAGGGGTTGAGATCAACAAGGAAACTGACCAAAACCCGAGTGTCAAGGGGGATGTCTCGTATGAGACATCAATGTCTCGTATGAGGCATCTTTGTGCTGGAATCACATTTTGCCCTTCTGCAGCAGTTTGAATGTTCATTTTGGCCCATAACTAACGGAGTTAGTCAGAAACTTAATGAAACATGCCAAACTTAATGAATTTTGACCCAAATCAAAGGCGAGACACAGAAGTAGTGTGATTATGAATGAATGTTCAAAATGGGGTATCTACAGAGCCCCTCGGTGATGATACTTATGAATGAAGTAACGTCGTCGATAGAAAAGAGACCATTTAGAACTTTGGGTATGGTCGTGCTAGAAAGCTGCCTACGTATTCCTTGGAAGGAAATCAGACCAAACGTAGTTCGACTCCGAATATACGCAAAAACCCGTTTAAGGTATTTTGAAAATCATTTATTTTAAAACAATACTTGCGGTAACTAAAGTTTAAAGTTTAGAGAGTAACCCATACTGAGGAACCAACCTCTTTGACCCCAATTCTGAATATACTCCTTTTGTTGATGACGAACTGTCTCCAGTTGCAATCCATACTGAGGAATCAATCTCTTTGACTCCAATTCTGAATATACCCTGTTGTTGATGACGACCCGTCTTCAGTTCTGGGGTGAATCCTATGTCATTAGCATACACCTTGATGACAATTATGGGACTCTGAGGGGTGTGAATCCTATGTTATTAGCATACGCCTTGATAACAATTATGGGATCACTGAATGTGGAGACACCAATTACTCGGACTTGTTTTCTCCTTCCAACGCAACTTCCTTTCCGTTGGAAAAATGAATCCTATGCCATTAACATACGTCTCGATGGAAATTATGGGACTCTAAATGGTGGGATCCTGTGTTATTAACTTACATCTTGATAACAGTCACGGGATACCCGGTTGTAAATCATGTGCCATTAACATACGTCTCGATGACAGTTGTTGGATTAGAGTTTGCTGATGCAGATTTTGTTGCTCACCCATGATCTTGGATGCACGGTGAGAATAGATTCGTACTGAGAAACAACTTTAGTTGTTCCAATTCTGAAAATATTCTTTTGTTGATGACTCAATGTTCCATCTTGAACCGGGTTCAGATTCGACTTTTCAGTCAAAAGCAGGGCTTTTTCTGACATTTCTTTTAAAAAGCAGGGCTTTTCTGGAATTTCCCAAGAAAATAGGGTTTTCTGAGATTTTTTTGAGGATACCTCGTATGAGGGATAGATGCCTCGTACGAGTAATCCCTGATTTTACGCAGAACAGGCGCATATCATGCGCTGAAAGTGGATTTTCAAATCACTTTTCTTATTTCGTTTGCGAGAGTTCTCAACCCTAGGCGATTTTCTTTCAAAAAAAACTTCATTTTCACCAAGCTCTAGCGATTCTCAACCCTTCTGATGGCCGGTGCTAATCAATCCCACAAAGAACACCTCTTTGGTAGGCATATGAAGGGGAAGAGGTGGGAGACGGATGAGTTATGCCCGTTCCCTGAGGACCACATTTCTTACGCCGTTTGGACCAGGCGGGTAATTATTTCTTCCTTTGACTGAGTTTCCATGTCAATTTCGTTGTTGCATGTCTCAATTGGGTGCCTTCGCAATTCGACTTTTGTTAATTTTCGCCTAGAATTATCGCTGCTAGGGTTTATCATGCATGGCTGATCTTTTGATGGGATTTTTCCCTTGTTGATGTTGAAAATCATTGTAGTATGGTAGTACATGATTTCGACTGTTGTTCTAGGCAATTCTATGATTTTTCGAGTAAAATGCTTAAATGAGGATTTTACCTCTTTTCTGACATCCGTCTCTTTTGTCTTTGTTGCTTGCAGTCATTCAGAGTAATTAACAACTGTAGGGGCAGTGTGCGGGCAGTTGCCGACAGGTGGGAAACTCTAGATGCTGAGTTGAAAGACAAGATTGAGAATATGGGACTCAGGCCTTTCTTTGATGGTTTGGTGGGTGAGAGGAGAAACACCCATGTGCTCCAAGTTATTAGGGAGCGTTGGTGGGACAGCACCCATACCATGCATATGCGGTGGGGTGAGGTTACCATGACCCCTACTAGTTTTCATGCTATCACTGGGCTCTCTATCGCTGGTGAGCCAATCGAGGTGGATCCTGACTTCCTCCCTAGTAGTGATGACATGAGACAGCTGTTGGGCTTCACAGTGCGTACCTCAGGCAGGGGCGTCCTTCTCAAAGTCTTGAGGGATAGGGTGGATGCTTACGCTGCTGCCAATGTCGGTCAGATGGGTCATCTCGGCACCCGTATTGTAGCTGTCCGTGGTTTTCTGTGGTGGGCTTTCTCTGAGATGCTTTTTGCTAATCATGCATCGACTGCCTTGTTCACTCTTTTGAGCGTGTTGAGGGACATTCAGCATGTGACCGATGCTAGTTGGGGTTTAGCCGGCTTGGCTCACTGTTACATGGCTATGGATGAGAGTTCGCGGGATCGGGCGAACGCTGGTTTGGGTGGCTACAACCATGTGTTAGTACCCGATCTGAAAATGAGTTTATTAGGGCTTTCCCAAATTTACAAGGACTTTATAGGAATTAGAAACCTTGCAAAGACTTGTCCCGGATTCCTAAAATATATCTCATCATTCTAGAGCATCTTAAAAATGGACAAAATAGGGTTTCCATAAGCCAAATCAAATCCTAGCTTAATAATCATGTCAGCCTGGAATGATGGCCACGCGGCCACATTTGCATCAAGGTCGACCTTGGCCATGCGGCCACACCTGCACTGTCGCGCCCCAGACCCGTGGTCCTACTTGGCCCCACGCTCGGGACACGATTGGAAGACGTCATAAAACACTTTTAGAAAAATTTTCGAAATATACTTTCATAAAAAAGTTTAACAAAATCCACACTCGAAGTTCAAAGACTTCCATTTAACTTTCAAACAAACTGTACAAACAACTTTCATAAACGAAAGTACTTAGCCTAAAGGCTTACAAACTCTTATACAAATGTACAATTACCACACTTTAACAAAACAGGTGATACACGGATACAGTCTCGGGTACACTACCCCAAAGGTTATACATTTATATAATGCAGCCTTTAAACCACACTTAGTTTCAAAAATGGATTATCAACCCGATGTCCTCCCTTGTGAAGTGACCTATCCCCTGGACTCGCCTTTATCTAAAACAGTAAACAAATAAGGGGTGGGAATGAATCTCAGTAAGCTACTAAAATGCAACTACGTTACATGTTGAAATGATACTCGTAATTGAACAATGTCAATAAACATTCATTTAGCACATAACATGAGAGGCGAAGCCAACTCATCACACCACACATAAGGCGGAAATAAACACTCATAAGTGGATACTGAGCCAAGGTTTTTGAATCAAACATATAACCATCTGAGAGGTATCAACTGAACAGCATCAAAGAGCTGAAGCCGGGATCCCGAAAACCAACCATAACCATAAGAACCAAAGTAACAACGGGGGGAATATGACACAAAGCCACTATAATTCTTTCCACCTCCACTCGATAACACAACACCAGCTGGACTTTCAAACAAAGCACTGTAATGAATACTTGCTTAAACAATAACCGGGGGCAATGATTCCAAAGTAGGGAACCAAGCTAAACGCATCACAATGAACCCAAATAGTTACATCAATTCAAACTCGATCACAAAGGACCAACTCCACCACTTTGGTGTTCCACAACAACCATCTAGGTACACTAGGATATTACCTAAGACCTAGACCAAGATTGAACTCTAATTCACTTGGATTTAAACAACTCAAACTTTTCAGCAGCCCTGGGCGGTCGCCCACACCAGACTGTGCGGCCGCCCAAAAGGCCCTATTCCAAGACAAAAACCTTCCAGATAAGTGTGCGGCCGCACGCCCTATTTGGGCGGCCGCCCAACACACTCGCCAAGCCCAAAACTTTCTAATTTTACTCCCTTCGTTTCACCGTCCCAAAAGTATTAACACACTTATACTTCTTACATAAACCTTAGCCAAAAGAACCCAAGAAACACTCTTATACTTTCCTTACCATTTCAAAACCAACTTTCCAAATACTCCCTTTGTCCCAAAATTACAAGTACCACAAAACTAATTCAAAACATAATTTCACAACACATATAGCACATATAACATATTTATGACCATTTTAACATTTAAAGGGGAATTAGTAACTTACCTATTTCCGGAAAAAGTATCGCAGAAATAATATTTGATCGGGTAGAAATGACCTACTCAACGCCCTGATCATTTTTATATAATTAGTTTTTAAAACGGAGAAGTAATTAAAAAGATAGAAATTAAAATAGGATGAAACTTACCTTTTCTTCTTTCATCAACCAGGGAAAAATGAATTTGGGAATATGTATGTGAACGCAGAGAGTGAGGGAGGGAGGGATAAGTATGAGAAGATTTTTTTATAATTTTCACTGAAGCCCCTCTACTTTCACTTTGAACCTATAAACCCCTGAATTCCAATTTACACTCAAGCCGCTTAAAGATTAAACTAATTAAATTAACTCCCTTAACCCTTATTACTACTAACCAAATAAATAGCACATTTAATCATACAATATGTGCAGGTCATAAAATATGACGCAACACATAAAATACACACATAAGTTCAAATTAAAATTCCCAAAAATATAAAATAAATTGGGACGGGTTTTGGGGTCGTTACATGCCCAATCTTCCATCTTGGCCACGTGGCCACTTCTGCCCTTTTTAATCTCAACCGTCTGATCCCTCCATTAGATGGCTATAAAAGGCCATTCCATTCTCTTGGTTAAAGGTCTGAATTTTGAGAGTTGGAATACCATATTTTAGAGCTCTTAAGCACGAATTTACTCCCTAATCAAGCATTTCAAGAACACCCTCAAGAATCCCAAGAAGATCAAGGTTTATTTCTTGCCAACATAGGTAAGTTTTCTAACTTTTTCTTCATATTCTCGCCATATTCTTAGTGTAGATCCATAATATTCATGGTCTTAGCATGTTTATTCATATGTTCATCATATTATTCATATGTTCATAATATGTTCCTCGCCTGTTCATCATATTCATAGATTAAAACCTTATTTATGCTATATTTAGGGTTGCGATCTTCATGTTTACATGTTATTTCATAGCCGATGATGATCTAGGGTTCATCAACCCGAACACGATCTAGGAACTACTTCTAAACCCTAATCTTTAGGTAATTTCCCCCTCATTATGCATGATCCTGATTCTTCTGCCTATTCTAAATTTTTCTCGAACTACGCTGACCTGAGCTTCTCATATTGAGAGGAACGTAGGCAATCTTCGGATTCCGACTCTAAACATCGCACACAACGTACACCGCATCATGATAGAAAGACCGATCATTCGGGTGATAGGAGTGATAACGTTTAATATTCTTCTCTTGTCGTAATTTGACCCCCGAACCCATTAACATGCTTTTTTCAATGTTTTGGCTATAGTTAAAACGGCGTGGCGACTCTCATAATTTTAAATGTCATTATGAATATTCCATTTGTTAATAATAATAATTGTAAGATACTTCCCATGCGTTGCTTCATCGGAAAGGGGTATTCACAGTGGCGACTCTGCTGGGGACTGCTTTGAAACTTTTTCAAACTTAGTGGGTCTAACTTTCGTTTACATCATGATGTTTGCCATGTTTACACATGCACCTCACACTTTTCCATGTTTACACATGCACCTCACACTATGCCATGTTTGCACGTGCACCTTCTATATTTTCCATGTTAATACGTGTGCCTTGTATCTTTTCAATACATGTATTTTTTGTACTTTCACCATAATACTAAGGTCAAACGAGACTTTGCTATGCTCCCTTGTACATTCTTATCCTCTCCCTCTTCTCTCTCTCTTGCATTGCTCTTCTCTCTCTCTTGCATTGCATTGCATCATTCAAAACATTAAAACTTCTCTTTTTTTTTTCTCCTTAAAAAGAATTACCTTCTTGCCACACACTACCACTAGTCCGTGTCAGCACTGCACATATCCCTTATTACCCCCGGAGTGCGCGATGTGCAGGAATTAGTGGCGCTACTGCCGCCCTTTTTTCGAGTCACTCGTTCACTCCACTCACCGTGTACGCTCCGCGAGCGGTGGGAACCTTTATCCTACCCGTGTTAACCTACACTAGAGGTTAGGACACTCCAATTTTTGACCAGTTGGTTTGGATAGCTTTTTCTTACTAGACAAATAACATGTTGTCTATGTCGAGTCATCCCCAAGTCAATGATGAGTCGAGATCTTTTGACAGAAAGTGCAAAAAAAATTGATTTCCCTACAAGGGACGTGCCATGGTAAGATGAGTGTTTGTTGTCAAGATCTCCGCCCATCGTTAACTTGTGCAGGATGTAACATAGACATCATGTTAAATGCCTTTAAGGAAGGGTTAGTCGTAGGACTCATTGGTTGGTGGAAGCAGCTTGCCCTATAGGACCCTCGCCAGAATTGTCCGTTTGGGATGTGCAAGACAGGTGAAAAACGAGGGGTCTATAGACGTAGTAATGGCCTCCACTAATCATAGTTTTTAGGTTAGTTACGAAAAAGGGTACCCCTTCCAACCAATTAGGATGTAAATAATGTAAAAATTTCTGTAAATTACAATGTACTTTGCATGAGCCGCTCCTTTCCTAAACCTTGCCTCTATCCGACCTTTCAGCAAATCAAGTTTGGGTCCGTTCGGGTGGTCGACTGCAACGTGAAGCTTTTGATCCTTCCCGGTTCTCAGTCTCAACATCAGGAATGGCAACTCTTGCCTCATCTTCAGTCTCTGCAGCCTTCGCCACTCCCACTACTAGCACTGCCGAGCTCAACACCGAGGCCAATCTCAATGGCATCCCTCCAAGCCTTCAGAGCTTCCTCTTCAGTCTCGAAGCAAAGATCAAGAACCTCGAGGAGAGTAACAAGACGTTGGAGAATCACAACCAGCAGTTGAGGAGCCACATCCAAAAGAAAGGAGCCGATCTGATACCTGATGGTGAGAATTTTATCCATATCGAGGATGAAGAGGTTGATACCAACTACCCCGTCAACACCGGTGCCCCTACCTTCCACTTGCCAAGCTACAGAAGTGTCCCGCTTCCTTATCTCTATGCCTAAAAGAGGTCCACTACCATGAGCAAGAACAAAGGCGTCTATTAGCCTTCCCCTGAACTGCTTGGTGGCTACCTCTCCGCTAGCAAGTTGCATGCACCCTCATTGCCTCTTAGTATTGCGATGGCCGTTGCCACCACCTCAATGACTCCTCCTGCTCTGCCGGAATCCATCCCCGACATCTCCAATCATGGTCATGGCTATGCAAGAGAAAATGCGCAAGTTGATTGAAACCGTGGATAAGCAAACTGCACCGACTACCAAGACTATCAACCCTAGCCAAGTAGGGGCTCTCCCCAAGGATTTCAAGATGCCTAAGGTGGCGATGTTTCATGGTGATTCTTGTCCTAAAACCCATTTGGACAGTTATGTATTGGCTATGAGGGCTCGTGACTGCACCAACGAGCAAATCAGTGCCATTTTCTGTGAAAGTATCAAGCTAACTTGGATTGGCATGTCAACCCAACCGATCTTGAGAACACCATGCAGAAGCCCGGCGAGGCTATTTATGACTTTTAAAAGAGGTGGAACCACCGACTGTGTGAGGTCCAATAATCACCTAAGGCGAAGGAACAGAAACAGATTTTCTACAAGTGTTTGCTTCCTGAGGTGAAAGCGGCTATAGGTAATGGTTACTTCCCCGATTTGCGGGAAATGGTTGACGCCGGAGTGAGGTATGAAGCTGGGATCACCGGAATTGCGCCGTCGAAAGACAACACCAAGACCAACAACAACTCCTTCCGCTACAAGGCTCCCTCAAACCCCACGTCTCCTAAGGGTGGGAAAGAAACCGTCGGACAAGTCAAAATGATCCAAAATGATGCTCCATTTGATGTTCAAGTAGTCACTAGAAGTGGGGCCCCACAACAAAGAGAAAAGGAACATTTTGATGATTTTGGCATGCCTATGGGGAAAGTCTTTGATGTGCTAATCAAAAGAGGTCTCATCAAGCCGCTAGAGAATTATCAACCCACAAACCAAAGGGCCGACGTGGATGCCTCCAAGTTCTGCAAGTACCACAAGTGTATAGGGCACACAACTGATGGGTGTATCCAATTGAAGCGTGTAGTGCAAGGGTTGATCAATGACAAGAAGATTGAGAAGCTAAAGGGTCCCAATTTAGTTAATAATCCTCTTCCCGATAATGGTGGGGTTAACATGGTGCAAACAAGTGAAATCAGCATTCTAGAGCTCATGGATTCCTTCGCCAAAAACAAGATGACAATGTCTAGTGTATTTGAAGTGCTCGTGAAGATGAAGATCCTCGAACCATTGGAGGGACATCTCCCACAACTAGGCTGCGATCTGTCGAAGTTCTGCCACTACCACAGATGTACCGGTCATACTACCGAGGAATGCTTTGCCCTCAAGAAAGCCGTGCAAGAGCTCATCCATGCAGGCATTATTGAAGACCCTAGAGGTTCCGTAGCTAATGATGTACTCATGGTAGAAATTAGCGAAATCACTGATCCGACCGAGCCTGTTGTGGCGGACTGTGATGAGACAAGTTGTATTTCAATGATTAAGGACAAATGAACTTCTTGCTACTTGTTGTCTTTAGATGAACTAACTAGTGAAATTGGGTCTTTAAACAAGGAAGGTTCCAAACCCAACGAACCTTTGTCTTGGGACGAAATCTTGGAGGAGGCCGAGAAGATCGAAATTCCACCCTCTCAACATGAGGCGCCACTCTCTTTAGATGAGCTATGAGCAGAAGTTTGTCTACTCACGAGATCCGGCCAAGTATACCAATCCGATGCGAAAGGTGCCAAGAAAATCTTTGGGAAAGAGCCCGAGCAAACCGACCTCGAAAAGGAAGAACCCATCCTTACCCAACTCAAACAAACCCAAGCGCACATCTCACTTTGGTCTCTACTCACCTCTTATCTTACCCATCGCCTCATGCTTGAGAAGAACCTCACCACTACTATGGTCCCGTCAAACACTACCGCAGAGAATGTCACGCACATGATTGGAAATATCCACTATGGGAACATCATCACTTTCTCGGAGCTAGACAAGCCAATGTTCGGAGTTGATCACAATGAACCCCTGTATATTACTGTAGAGGTGGAGGGCAAGAAGATTCCCTGCGTATTCATTGACAATGGTTTTGCTATTAACATCTTGCCGTCAAGGATGATGGATGTAGTCGGTGTCCATGGTGTTGATTTGAGCTCGTCTAAGAAAACAATCAAAGCTTATGACTCAACATGTCGCACAGTTATAGGCGTTGTCACCCTGCCTATCACGATTGGAACCAAAATCCTACCCACTGAATTCCACGTCATAGACATTCCCGCAACCTTCTCACTCCTCCTTGGACGGCCGTGGTTACATCAGTCAGGCGCAGTACCCTCTTCCTTCCATCAATGTGTAAAGTTTCAGTCTGGTAGCGAGGTGATTGTTATCTACAGTGATCTAGTAACTGCCCAAGGGACGTATACCAAGGGCATCCCCGTTTTACAAATATAGCATGGAGAGAAGAGTAGACTGTTCAACGGCTTTGAAGTAGTCGCTCAGGCACAGATCTACGCAATTGACCTCACAAAGACATAAGACAGGGTGGTACCCGTTGTCAAAATATTGCGGAACATGGGCTTCATACCGGGGCTGGGACTAGGTAAGAACTTGAAAGGTCCCACGAATCTGATTAAAGAAGTTGATCACCGAGGGTTGTTTGGTCTTGGATACACTCTCACTCCCAAAGACAGAGCAGAGCAGCAAAGGATAGAGTTCCTTAAGAAAGTGAGGCTCCCCCATAAAATGCCTGAAATGCGGCCATACCGCCTCTCCCTTAGTAGTTACTTCGTTAAGGAAGGTGAGGAGTTTTCATGTTTTGAGTTTGCAGAACCATGGTTTGACCACACCGGCAAGTTGCAGAAAGGGTTCGAGATCTTTAGGGATGTAGAATTCGACAGATCCAACATAAAGCTGACTTACATGGAGCATGACAAAGCCACGGACAAAATTACAAATGACTTGGTAGATCAACTCGAATCTGTAACCCTCAACAAGCTAGTAGCGGAAACCGCAGAAACTCTAGGTTTGACTGAGACGTGGGACGGCCAATATCTACTCCAACATCTGGGTAATCTAGGGCTGAACGACGACATGGTAGCCGCTATTGGGGATGAATCAGAGAAATACATTGATCCGAGGACATTGGTGGTACCTATGAAGGGCAAACTGAAGAATTGGTGCACGCTCGGAGGATCCATAGCTACTCCTGAGTTCATGGTGGGGACATTGGGGCTTACTCATTCTCCTGCCGTTCCTCCCGCAGCACCTCCTGTCACTTCTTCAAAATCCCCTTCCCCCGCCGAGTCTAGTGGTTTTAGTTTTGAAATTGAGTCTTCCTCTAAGTCCGACGACCTCACGTCTGAAGACTATGACCTTGTTGCAAACGCTATATTCCCTTTTGCCATGAATGAAGCCCTCGACCTTTCTGAGTATCCCTCTATAGCCACTCTTTTAAATGATAAATTAGCTAATAATCAACCTAATGATATACACTTAGTTAATAATGACTCATTGGAAGAGGCGGACACAGACACACTAAATGATGAATACATAAAAGAAATTTCAGAACAGTTTATTAATCAAAGGGAATCTCGAGCCCAAGCTACCAATGAGGTGCTAACGTGCGTGAATTTGGGAATCGAAGCTGAGCTAAAGGAAACGCAGATTGGGAGCTTCTTCAGCGGAGCCGAGAGGGAAGAATTGATTAAGTTACTCATGGAGTACGTGGACGTGTTTGCATGGTCTTATAAGGACATGCTGGGGCTTGAAAACTCGATCGTAGAGCATAGAATCCCGACAGCACCAGATGCCAAGCCAGTCAAACAAAAATTGAAAATCTACTCCGCGTAGGCTTCATTAGGGTGATTGAATACCCGAATTAGTTTTCCAACATCGTGACTGTCAATAAGTCCAATGGTAAAGTTCGAGTATGTGTGGATTTCAGAGATCTCAACAAGGCTACTCCGAAAGACGACTTCCCCTGCCCAATATTGACATGTTGGTGGATGCGACTGCCAACTACGAGGTCAAGTCATTTGTAGATGGGTTTGCCGGCTATAACCAGATTAAGATGGCCGAGGAAGACCAAGAGAAGACAGCCTTCACCACTCCATGGGGTACTTTCTGCTATACTGTCATGCCGTTTGGGTTGAAGAACGCTGGGGGCTACTTACCAACGCGCAGTTACGGCTCTTTTCCATGACATGATCCAGAAAGAGATTGAAGTATATGTAGACGACATGATTATTCATTCGAAAGGCTCCGATGGTCAGCACTTGACAGATATAAGGAAGTTCTTTGACAGATTGAGGGAGCACGCCATGCGTTTGAACCCCGCCAAGTGTACGTTTGGAGTCAGTCGAGGGAAAGTGTTAGGCTACATGGTCACCGAGCGTGGAATCGAAGCCGACCCGAGAAAGATTCAAGCCATCTTGAAGATGAACCCTCCCCGTACTGAGATAGTGGTGAAAGAACTCACAGAACTACTCCAGTACCTCGGTCATATTACGACCGTAGGAGAAGCAATGTTAAGAGAAATGGAGAAATGCACGAATCAAGGCTGGAGTTTGAGGTGCGAAGCTGCATTTAATTACCTCAAACAAAACCTGACGAACACCCCCATCCTGCGCACGATGCATGGGAAGAAGATCCAACCCGTAAGACCAATGGAATGGTAGCCGCCGCGCTATGGAAAGAGACCCAGTGAAAAACTGCAGAGATTTTTTGATAATAATCCCATCTCAGCCCAATGGTACACAAACCTAGGGGACCCAAGAGCAAAAATGTTCGAAGGACTGCAAACCATAGGCAAGATGCAACCCCTTGGAGAATACTCACTTCTCTCCGAACTACCGCCTCTCCAACCATTCGAGCCCACCAAATTTTTCTCGTATCATCAAGATGAAGGTCATAACATTAACAATTGTGTGGCTTTGCAAAGAAAGATCCAAGACCTTATAAATAAAGGCAAGCTTACCACAATCGAAGGATTCTGGTTCTACATGGAGGATGGTAACCTCGAACTCGTCGAGTTCGACAAACCTAAGCCCAGAGGTGGAGACAACATAAGGGTGCCCCCATACATGACTACTGTTAGGATTCATTGTTAGTACACCCACTTAATTTGATTGATCAATGCCACGTGTCTTTTTATGGACTTTAGGACCGCATGTAATGAAGCTTTACTTCAACTTCTAGACAAGTCCATTTCTAGATTTTTTTATTTGTCTAGGCTGAGTATTGAGTTCGGTTAGATTAGCGGTTTAGATATTAAAACCGCATTCGAGCTATCTAAGAACCGTCAGCATGTAGTCGCTTATTTTTTCATATTCTTCAAGTCTCTCTTAGAACTGCTGATGACACTTGATGGAACCGCAATCATGTAACCGCATGCTTCAGTTTCTTATGAAACCGCACATCAAGTTCATCCTCAGAACCGCTCCTATGCCTGATGAAACCGCCGATCAGTTAATGAAGAATTCAAGAGAAGTCATTTATTCCTTAGACAAATAGTCTCTTTTCAACCGTAAAGGAATATTTTATGTCATGTCAAAATAACTCTTAGTTAAACTTGGAGTTACTGCAAGGAATGTCGGTCTTGTCCAAGCAATTTGAATTGTTTACCGTTAGTCCTTTCTGCAACAAAGGACGGATGTCAGGTAGTGGTGCTACAACTACCTAGGACTACAAGACAAAATCAAGGACGACAATGACAGCTCAACCAATGGGAATTCAACAGCACTGTACCCTTCAGATTTGACTCAAATCTTTACCCAACGGTCACAAGGGTGCACTGTCTATAAATATGCTTCATTTCTCAACAATAAAGGTTGCTGAGCTTCAAGAGATTTATTCCTAAGTATTCAAGTTTGCTTTGAAGATTAAAACCCAGATATTCAAACCTTAAACCATCTCCTTAGCAAACCCAGAATTCCTTCATCAAGCTTCAAGCCATCAACCATTCCATACTCAGCCTTTACACAAAAGGGCAACAAGTGAGTCCTCACATGCTTAAAATGAAAGGTTATGTGGAGCATCTTGAGAAACTTGGCTATCCAATCCCATTGGAGCTAGCCACGGATCTCATTCTTAATTCATTGCCTAAAAGTTATAATCAGTTTGTGATGAATTATAACATGCATGGAATGGATAAGAATCTCTCCGAGTTGCATGGGATGCTTAAAACTGCGGAGATGAAGATTGTGGAGAAAGGTTCTCCTGTGCTCTTGGTTCATGATGGGAAGAAAGCTGGTGCCAAAGGAAAAGGTAAGGCAAAAGTTGTCAAACCCAAGATAAGCAAGGCAAAGGTTGCCAAGGCTTCTGAGGCAAAACCCGATTCACAAAAGGATGCAATCTGTTTCTATTGTCAAGAAATTGGTCATTGGAAACGTAATTGCAAGGCTTTTTCGGAAGAGCAAAAGAAAAAGAAGGGCAGCAAGGCTGTGTCGACTTCAGTTTATATGATAGATATTCTCCTTTCTACCACTGATTCTTGGGTATTGGATACCGGATGTGGTTCTCACATTTGTTTAAATGTGCAGGGACTAAAGAATAGGAGACTACTTAAAGAAGGTGAAGTAGACCTACGCGTGGGGAATGGAGCAAGAGTTGCTGTTTTTTTTTTTGGCGAAAGGAGACGGTACTCCCTAGATTTTATTAAAGATAGAAATTAAATACACGCAAGGTGGGGGACATGACGGCCTTAACCACCAAAAGGAGAAGACTAGGGAGGAGGCCTTACACAAGTTGTAAGGACCTCTACAAAAAAAGGAGGGGAGGCTACCAAAACACAAAAACCTATACAGGAATCTAGCCATAACCAATCAAATTCTAACATAAGGAATAGCAGCTCTATCCAGGTTGTAGGCGCCTTTGCAAGAGAGAGGGAGATCACCAATGGAGAAGAATTCCGAATTTGTTCTTGTAACCGCAGCAGTATTAGCAAGACCATCAGCAACTTGATTTCCTTCACGATTAGCCGTAGGGACTTATGAAGTCACTTTACCTTCCGGTTTAATACTTGTTTAGAACAATTGCTATTATGTACCGGATTTAAGTAGAAATATTATTTCAATTTCTTGTTTGGATAATGAAGGTTTTAAGTTTCTTATTGAGAATAAGAAATTTTCTATTTATTTAAATGATGTGCTTTATGGTATTGCTAATTCATTTAATGGCCTTTTTTTTGTCTTGGATGTCAAGAATGAAAATAATGAAAATGTCTATCATATAAATAAGAAATCTAAACCTAATGATGTAAATCATTCTTATTTATGGCATTGCCGTCTTGGTCATATTAATGAGAAGCGTATCTCAAAACTCCATGGGGACGGTCTCTTAGGTTCATGTGACCTTGGGTCATATGACACTTGTGAGTCGTGTCTTCTTGGAAAAATGACTAAGACACCTTTTACCAAGCTAGGTAAAAGGGCAAGCGACTTATTGGGGTTGATAAATTTCGATGTATGCGGACCATTAACTAGCAATGCTAGGGGAGAATTTCAATACTTCATAACCTTCACTGATGATTATAGTAGATTTGGGTATGTTTACCTAATGAAACATAAAAGTGAAGCATTTGAGATATTTAGAATATTTCAAAATGAAGTAGAAAAACAACTTGGCAAAAGTATTAAGGCACTTTGATCAGATCGAGGTGGAGAATACTTGAGTCATGAATTTGATGATCATCTAAAGAATTATGGAATAGTTTCACAATTAACTCCACCCGGAACACCACAATGGAATGGTGTGTCCGAGAGGAGAAATCGGACTTTGTTAGACATGGTTCGATCAATGATGAGTCAAGTTGATCTTCCAATATCCTTTTGGGGTTACGCTCTAGAAACCGTTGCTTTCACACTAAATCGTGTTCCAACTAAATCGGTTCAAAAGACTCCATATGAGATGTGGAGCGGAAAGAAGCCTTGTCTGTCTTTCATGAAGATTTGGGGTTGTGAAGCTTTTGTCAAAAGACTTGTCTCAGACAAACTTGCACACAAATCTGATAAATGTATTTTCGTGGGATATCCTAAGTTAACTAAAGGATATTACTTTTACAATCGAACGGACAACAAAGTGTTTGTTGCCCGAACTGGTATCTTTCTAGAGAAAGAGATTCTCTCCAAAGAAATCAGTGGGAGTAAAATAAATCTTGAAGAAATTTGAGACCCAGTATATGACATCGAACCGATAGTGGAACAAGAACAAAAACCACAAGGAGATGTGGAACCTGTTCAAAATACACAAGTAACTCGCATATCTAGTAGGTTACGATCCGAGCCCGAGAGATATGGATTTCTCGTAACGGATAGTAATGAGGTGGAAATCATTGAGAATGATGAACCGACAACCTACCAAGAGGCGATGTCTTCTCCTGATTCGGATAAATGGCTTGGAGCCATGCAATCTGAATTGCAATCCATGCAAGATAATCAAGTTTGGAATTTGATTGATGCACCCGAAGGTGTAAAAACCATAGGATGCAAATGGGTCTTCAAGAAGAAGACTGACATGGATGGGAAGGTTCATACTTACAAATCTAGACTTGTAGCAAAAGGTTATATGCAAGTTCATGGTATTGACTATGATGAAACCTTTTTACCCGTAGCAATGATCAAGTCTATAAGAATTTTGCTTGCCATTGCCGCATATCATGACTATGAAATATGGAAAATGGATGTCAAAACCGCTTTCCTAAATGGAAAACTACAAGAAGATGTGTCTATGACACAACCAGAAGGTTTTGAACAAGATTCTAAGGTATGCAAATTGCAGAAATCCATTTATGGATTGAAGCAAGCTTCTAGGAGTTGGAATCTCCATTTTGATGAATCGGTCAAAGAGTTTGGTTTCATCAAGAATGAAGATGAGCCTTGTGTATACAAGAAGATTAGTGGGAGCATAGTGCTATTCCTGATTTTATATGTGGATGACATATTACTCATTGGAAACGACATTCCTACACTTCAGTCCGTAAAGACTTGGTTGGGAAAGTGTTTCGCAATGAAAGATATGGGTGAAGCCGCATATATACTTGGCATTAAGATCTATAGAGATAGATCAAGGAAGCTACTTGGTTTAAGCCAAAGTACATACATTGACAAGGTCATTAGAAGATTCCGTATGGAAAATTCTAAAAGAGGTATCTTGCCGGTGTTACATAGAGTTTCTCTAAGCAAGACTCAATGTCCCAAGACAAAAGATGAGCGTGAGAAAATGAATGATGTTCCATATGCTATGATTTGTACAAGGCCGGATGTATCTTACGCTTTGAGCATGACAAGTAGATACTAATCCGACCCCGGAGAGAATCACTGGGTGGCTGTAAAAGCGATTCTTAAGTACTTGAGAAGGACTAAAGACTCGTTTTTGGTCTATGGAGGAATGGAAGATGATCTCGTTGTAAATGCTTACACGGATGCAAGCTTCCAAACCGATAGAGATGAAAGTCGATCGCAATCGGGTTTTGTGTTTATATTAAATGGTGGAGCTGTAAGCTGGAAGAGTTCCAAGCAGAGTACAACCGCTGATTCTACAACGGAAGCTGAGTATATTGCTGCATCAGATGCTGCAAAGGAAGCTGTTTGGATTAAGAAGTTCATCACTGAACTTGAAGTGGTTCCTAGTATTGCTAATCTAATAGACCTTTATTGTGATAATAATGGTGCTATTGCTCAAGCAAAGAACCAAGGGCACATCAAAAATCCAAACACATACTTAGGCGTTACCATGTCATTCGAGAAATCATTGACAGAGGTGACGTGAATATATGCAAAGTACCTACTGATGACAATGTCGCGGACCCGCTAACAAAAGGACTTCCACAAGCTAAACATGAAGGTCATGTTAGGTCCATGGGTATTAGATACATGGGAGATTGGGCCTCCGGCAAGTGGGAGATTGTTGGTAGTGGTGCCCTAGGCACGTTTAATAAACGTTGTAATTGTTATCATTTATTTCATATCAATAAAGAGATTTTTTGATTATTATTGATGCTCATGTTTACTTATAATAATCTCCATCCCTAGTACTTGTTAAGCACTAGTATAAAGGTTAAATGATCATGTTAGATTTATGGGTACTTGTTTGGAACAAGGTACTGGACATGACCCGCCGTATGAGATTTATGTCATGGTCCATGTCGTACATATATCTCATATTAGTTATGTCATTTGAATCCTTAGACATGAAGTTATTATAGTCTTCCACTTGATGAACATTATGTTTGACATATTCAAACGCTACCTTTAACCGGGTAGTTATAAAGGGTATGATTGGCATAATCGGATTCACATAGGGAAGAATAATAAGCTAAATGGATTTGTTCCTCTTCGGAGAGATCTCAAGCTTAGGCCTCTCGTAGAAATGATGTTGATGAAAATGTTCGGCCGGACTCAAATGAATTGATTAGATTAATGTCATTTGGATTATCAACATATTCGGAATCGAGAAAGTATTGAACAAAAACAAGTTGACCGTTTGACCATGACTTGTGTTCAATGAGATCGTGGACAAAGGGATTGTGACATATTCTAAAGGAATGCGAACTTGTATCTAGTTATACTATTTGGGTAGGTATGACGGTTTGTGATGAGACGGATTTTATACACTTTACTCCTAGGATTTTATGAGCTTAAATGGTGGATTTTATGTATTTTAGTTTGATTTTATGTAATTTTGGGCATTTATGTAATTTTGGGGTTTAATTGTAATTTGGGGGATATTTTAGTATTTTTATATTTTTACCCAAATTAAGTATTTTATTATTCAAAAGAAATTCCAAAATGGAATTAAATTGTAAAGCCCAAGATTATTGAAATGAAGATGGATCAATGGTTGGTGGAAGAAAAGAATTAAAGGAAGCCCAGAAGCATGGAGCTCCAGCCCAAAACACCAACACAGGCGGCCCAACAATTAAACTGGCCCAGATCAACATGGCGAGGCCCATCTCAGCGAGGCCAGAACAAGAAACGCACCTGGCAGACGCGTTTTTGGCCAAACACAACAAAAGAATCAGTACGTGTGAAGGGGGAAAATCCGACTTGGAAGCACGAGTGAGAAGGCGCATGTACCAGGTGCACTTCTTGCGTTTCCTAGCGCGTGAACAGCAAAGCTGGCGCGTGAACGAGGCTGGACCGAGAGTGATGGCGCGTGATAGCGCGTGTGGCGGCTAGAAATTCATATTTTTGGTTATTTTTGTTTTATTTTTAATTCTTTTTCATTCCTTATTCATTTAGGACTTTCATAGGCTATTTAAATTAGGTTTTTATCTTTCTTTTGGGAGACTTCTACATTAATTTTAGATCTAGGTTTTTATTTTCTTTGTTGATGGAGATTTCAAAGCTCCATATGAGGAACTAAACTCAAGCTTTGGGTTTGAATCTTGAACCATCTTTTGTCAATTTGAGGTATTTTTCTTTCACAATTTGATTTCTATTCATAATTTTACTTGTTCTTAATTCTAGATCTGTTACAAGGGTTTATAAACCTGATCAATTTATTTATCTTTGTGATTGGATCTTTGCTAGAATTCTCTGTTCTGTGCCAGAATTAGAGTTTTCACTGTAGCAATTTCATGATTTATGCATGTGCCATGGTAAATTGTGATTAGGGTAAAATTAAGCAATTATCTATTTTAATGAATAGAAAGTGTTCTTGATTTATGTTTCTTAATTCATTCATGCAATTAATTTTTGGATCTAGACTGTGCCAGTTAGATTTAATTATTGATTAGGGTTTCTAGTGATTGTGCCACTGCTAGTAACTATTCTGAAAGAAGAAACAGAGATTGAAATAAATCTCGGATCAAGTGAATAGGGTAAAAAGTGAATTGATGTACCGATGATAATTGATTAAAAAGGTGGGGACGGAAACAAATCTGAAGTATTCTTTAATTATTGTTTTTGCTCATATTTAGTTTAATTTATGTTCTTAGGATTTAATAATTATAATTTTCCCCCAATCTTGTCAAGTGACAATTACGTAAATAAATAACCGTTCTTCGTGGATCGATTCTGGACTTGCCATAGCTATATTTTTAGAACCTAGTCCAGGTTTAATTTGTAGGTGTGCGATTAAGCCTATCAAATTTTGGCGCCGCTGCCGGGGAACGGTGTTTATTTGTTTACGTTCTTATTTTAATTCTTATTCTTGTTCTTTTTATTTTCTTTGTATTTTTTTTTTAGTTGGTTCAGTTTAGTTAATTTAATTTTCTTTTTAGTTATTTTTAATTTTGTTATTTGTTTTTAGTGTGGAACCTTGTAAGGTCCACATCTTTTTTACTGACAATCTGCTAGGAAGTCTTGAATTAGTAAACAGATGGCAGATCAGACATTGAGGCAGAAAACTGCCCCGAATTGGAGTGAGCAACCTCATGCAGTTCAGTTCCCCACTCTGCCGACTGGGGTTACATTTGAGTTGAAGCCGGGTTTGTTGAGCCAGTTACCGCACTTTACTGGGATGCCCGGTGAGAACCCGAATCAACATATATCCCAGTTTGTGCAGATTTGTCAGAGTATGAAGCCAGCAGCACTTCCGATTGAGCATCTCCTCCTTAGACCGTTCTCTTTCACTCTGAAAGATGATGCTAGTGCGTGGTACTATCATCTCCCACCTAACAGTATCACCACGTGGCAGGAGATGAAGGAGGTTTTCTTGGATGAGTTCTTTCCTCCAGATCAGATCAATGTGATGAAGCGGGACATTAGCAACATGGAGCAGAGAGCCGATGAGACTTTGTATGAGTATTATAACAGGTTCCATAAGCTATGCAGGAGTTGCCCGTATCATGGGTTTGATGATAATCGGCTGATAGTATATTTCTATGGAGGGTTGACAGTCATGGATAAGCGGTTGGTGGATTCTTGCTGCGGGGGCAGTATACTCAACAAGACTACTGAGGAGGCTAATGAGATAATTGATGAGTTGGCTAAGAGCACTCGGACACATGGCAGGAGATCGAGCTTAAGACAGGTCAGTGCTGCGAATTCTAGTAGCGGTGTGACAAATAAGCTTGAGACTGATGTTGAGGACCTTAAGGGGATGATGAGACAATTGTTGATGGGTCCACCACAGAGTCAGCAGTACCAGACTAATCAGTATCAGTACAGACCACCATATGGGCAGCAACAGCAGTATCAGAGTACCCCTTCGAGACAGTCTACAGATGACATGATTCACTCCTTAGCACAATCGGTGAGCATGATGAATAGCAACTTCCAGCAGTATCAACAGAAGACCGATGCGAGTATCGGTAATCTAGAGAGACAGATTGGTCAGATAGTGGATGCAGTTGGGAGACTAGACGCTAGAGAGGTAGAGAAGGTACATTCTAGATCAGAATCGAACCCTAAGCAGAGTGCATGTGCCATGACTTTGCGTAGTGGTAAGGAGATTGAGAAGGAAGTTGTACCGGAGGAGCCAGTGACTAAGGTTGAGGAGGTTGTGCCTACTGAGAAAACCCCGGAGGAGGAGAAGAAAGCTACACCAGAGCCCACAGTTTTTGAACCGGATGTTCCATTTCCTGAGGCATGGAAAAGATCGCGAGAACATGAGCCTGACAAGGCTATCTTTGACACTTTCAAGAGAATTGAGGTAAACATCCCATTTTTAGACTTGTTGCAGACTGTCCCGAGATATGCCAAATTCCTTAAGGCATTGTGTACGTTGAAGAGGGATCAAAAGGCGAGAAGTCAGAAAAAGGTGAAGATGAAAGAGCATGTGTCTGCAGTCTATCATGAGAAGATGCCCAAGAAGTGTAGTGATCCGGGTATGTTCGTTATTCCTGTGTCTTTGGGTGATAATTCTGAGCATATGGCCATGCTTGACTTGGGTGCTTCAATCAATGTCATGCCTTATGCATTGTTTGAAAAACTCAAGTTGGGACCGTTACAGGATACACGGGTTGTTATTCAGTTGGCGGATAGGTCGAATGCATACCCTAAGGGGAAGGTTGAGGATGTGCTTGTCCGCGTTGGTAAATTCATCTTTCCGCTGATTTTTATGTGTTGGAGATGGATACGGATCCTAAGGCTCCCATTTTGTTGGGAAGACCATTTATGTCTACGGCTCATACTAAGTTGGATGTTTCCAACGGTTCTTTGACCATGGCGTTTGATGGGGATTTGATGGAGTTCAATATATTTGACTCCAAGAAAGACCCTGAGGATGTTCGTGGTTTATGTTTCATGGGTGTAGTTGAGCCAAAGGTAGAGGATGTGTCCAATATTTGTAGTGGGGAGGATGATGTAAAGATTGATTTGAAAATACCGGCAGTAAAACATGGACCAAGAAAGGTGAAGAATCTTCCTGAGCACCGAAAGCATGCATTTAGAGGTGAGGAAGAAGTGATGATGGCTAGTGGTCCGATGATGGTAGAGAAGCATGGAGGTTTGAGAACGGTGACTAAAAAGAAGAAGGGATTCATGCAGACGATTCGAGCTCAAACGGGGTGGAGTGTGCACTAATGAGGTACCATTTACTCCCTTACGTTTAAACTGTCCTTAATTTTATTCACTTTTACACACTAAGGACACTGTGTAGTTTAAGCGTGGGGGAAGGGTTTGTAGTTGTATAGTACGCATTTTATTTCTAGATAGTTAGTTTTTCTTAAAAAAAAAAAAAAAAAAAAAAAAAAACGCACAAGAAAAGAAGCCCGCTAGATTGAAAACCGAAAGGGCAGTCTAGGCAAAAACCAGGGTGTGCATAAAAAAAAATAAAAAAAATTGAAAAAAAAAATGAGTGGCTAAGTGAAAACCCGAAAGGGCGCTTAGGCAAAAGGTGAGGATTGAGTAATAAAATATTTTACATCCACCGGAGAGAAGACATAAGGGAGGTTTGGAGTTTTGGGTAGGATTTACACTATTGGAGTAGGAGGTCCGGATAGTGGAGTTTAGGTTAGAAATCCTCGTTCTTTTCTGGAGATATAAGGGGGTGTTGGTGTTTTGTTACGAGGTAAGTTTTGTGTTTAATAATAAATATTGCATAAACTTTATTTTCATGAGGGAGATTGTAGTGTGAGATAAGCGTGGGGGAAATTTAGGACATTTTTAGTTTCCCTTTGCTTTTGAGTGGACATTTAGTTTGGATACCGTTTATTATGGTGCTGGTATCGAATTAATGTCATTTTTATTATGTCTTTGAGGAGTTATAAGGAGACGGAGTTTCTACACTTCGATTTTTATTTATTGATTTATGTTTGATGGATTAGAGGAGACTAGGAATCATTTTTCTCCATGCTACGCTATTAGACCGGTGTTTAGAGGGGAGTTAGGATTTTACTCAGGGACGAGTAAAGGTCTAAGCGTGGGGGAATTTGATGAGACGGATTTTATACACTTTACTCCTAGGATTTTATGAGCTTAAATGGTGGATTTTATGTATTTTAGTTTGATTTTATGTAATTTTGGGCATTTATGTAATTTTGGGGTTTAATTGTAATTTGGGGGATATTTTAGTATTTTTATATTTTTACCCAAATTAAGTATTTTATTATTCAAAAGAAATTCCAAATGGAATTAAATTGTAAAGCCCAAGATTATTGAAATGAAGATCGATCAATGGTTGGTGGAAGAAAAGAATTAAAGGAAGCCCAGAAGCATGGAGCTCCAGCCCAGAACACCAACACAGGCGGCCCAACAATTAAACTGGCTCAGATCAATATGGCGAGGCCCATCTCAGCGAGGCCAGAACAAGAAACGCACCTGGCAGACGCGTTTTTGGCCAAACACAACAAAAGAATCAGTACGTGTGAAGGGGGAAAATCCGACTTGGAAGCACGAGCGAGAAGGCGCATGTACTAGGTGCGCTTCTTGCGTTTCCTAGCGCGTGAACAGCAAAGCTGGCGCGTGAACAAGGCTGGACCGAGAGTGATGGCGCGTGATAGCGCGTGTGGCGGCTGGAAATTCATATTTTTGGTTATTTTTGTTTTATTTTTAATTCTTTTTCATTCCTTATTCATTTAGGACTTTCATAGGCTATTTAAATTAGGTTTTTATCTTTCTTTTGGGAGACTTCTACATTAATTTTAGATCTAGGTTTTTATTTTCTTTGTTGATGGAGATTTCAAAGCTCCATATGAGGAACTAAACTCAAGCTTTGGGTTTGAATCTTGAACCATCTTTTGTCAATTTGAGGTATTTTTCTTTCACAATTTGATTTCTATTCATAATTTTACTTGTTCTTAATTCTAGATCTGTTACTAGGATTTATAAACCTGATCAATTTATTTATCTTTGTGATTGGATCTTTGCTAGAATTCTCTGTTCTGTGCCAGAATTAGAGTTTTCACTGTAGCAATTTCATGATTTATGCATGTGCCATGGTAAATTGTGATTAGGGTAAAATTAAGCAATTATCTATTTTAATGAATAGAAAGTGTTCTTGATTTATGTTTCTTAATTCATTCATGCAATTAATTTTTGGATCTAGACTGTGCCAGTTAGATTTAATTATTGATTAGGGTTTCTAGTGAGTGTGCCACTGCTAGTAACTATTCTGAAAGAAGAAACAGAGATTGAAATAAATCTCGGATCAAGTGAATAGGGTAAAAAGTGAATTGATGTACCGGTGATAATTGATTAAAAAGGTGGGGACGGAAACAAATCTGAAGTATTCTTTAATTATTGTTTTTGCTCATATTTAGTTTAATTTATGTTCTTAGGATTTAATAATTATAATTTTCCCCCAATCTTGTCAAGTGACAATTACGTAAATAAATAACCGTTCTTCGTGGATCGATTCTGGACTTGCCATAGCTATATTTTTAGAACCTAGTCCAGGTTTAATTTGTAGGTGTGCGATTAAGCCTATCAGTTTGCTAGAACCTAATCATGTCTTATGGATTCATGTTTGAACCCATTGCCAACTTAGTATAATCCTAGAGGGTCACACACAATAGAACGAATCCTAAAAAGACTATATTGGAAAATTAAGGCTCTCTGATCCTGGTGTGCGACCGCACAAACCAGGATGGGCGGCCGCACATGTTTTGGGCGACCGCACACCTGATTTTGGGTGGCCGCACAGTGAGTCGGGACAGGTTTCCTGATTTAATTAGGAAAAGGATTTTGGACGGGTTTTGACACAAGTTTCCTATTTGGAATAGGTCTAACTTGTATATAAACAGCCAAATTCGGCCAGAACTCTACCCTAGCTTTTGTGCAAGTCTCCAAAGAGTTTGAGAGAGTTTTATTTTGTTCTAAGACATCCTATATTGAAGAACAAAATAATACACAAAATAACATTCCATATAGTTCATATTAATTGTGAAAATGTGTTTCACAATTTTGGTCTAGCAACCAAGATCAAGTGTTCTTGATATTCGTTCAAGGTGTGGATACCGCTAGAGGGTGAAGCTCATCATCTTCAAAGTTCGTGTTCTTACTTGTTCGTGATTAAAGCTTCAATTTTCCCACCAAGATCAAAGACCAAATTCAAAGTCATCAAGGGTTAGTTTTTCTAGTATTCATATTGCAAGTAGTTGATTTAATCATATGAATGGATCTATGGGCTTTGGGTTTCATAAAATTTTAAATGCTATTTTCCGCTGCGCATGTTACTTGGAAACCCAACAGTGGTATCAGAGCCCCATTCATGTTGATTATTTCAATACCTAGATCATGTTGTGTGTATATAAATTGTTTATGTGGCTAACATGATATGAATATTGGATATATGATGTTTATGTGTTATATGATTTTATGGGGTTTATTGTTTTACAACTTTAATCGCACTATTGAATCGCACTAAAAATTATGTTGGATTCTGAATTGTTTGATTATTAATTTTTGATTGGATCAAAGTTTTAATAATCGGGGAAAACAATTTTGAGACAAATTTTTGAACTTTAAAATTAATTCTGATGCTACCGCACAGAAAACCTTGGGCGGCCGCACAAGTTTGGGCGACCGCACAGTTTTTTCTTGGGGGGCGCACAGTTGTCAGGATTCTGGTTTTGATTTTCGGTCAGAGTCAGAATCTGGAATTTTGATGGGGTCCGACCAGACCAGTGACAAGACCAGCCAGACCTGCTGATCTGGAGTGGGTTTTGGGCAGTTGGTTTGGGTGTGGATCCTGGGGTTTGATTTTCCTATTTGTTTTAGTCTTGTGATTCTAAGATTGGTTCAAGGTTTGGATGACTAATCTACTTTCATCGAGATTGTGTTTCCCAAACTTGATCGCAATCAAAGTTTCAAAGATAAAACGAAGTTAGAATTATGAAGAGTTCATAATTGCTAAAATTGAGAAACAAAGTTCTTGATTCAAAGATTTGGAACATTTGGAACATTTGGAAGCCTATGAGATAGGCGTGGAGTTAAGAGCCATGTTTCAAGATCAAGCTAGGCAAGAGAGGTACAAGACCATTGTTGGATTCACTTCTTGCAAAATGAGTGAAGGGCAACAAGTGAGTCCTCACATGCTTAAAATGAAAGGTTATGTGGAGCATCTTGAGAAACTTGGCTATCCAATCCCATTGGAGCTAGCCACGGATCTCATTCTTAATTCATTGCCTAAAAGTTATAATCAGTTTGTGATGAATTATAACATGCATGGAATGGATAAGAATCTCTCTGAGTTGCATGGGATGCTTAAAACTGCGGAGATGAAGATTGTGGAGAAAGGTTCTCCTGTGCTCTTGGTTCATGATGGGAAGAAGGCTGGTGCCAAAGGAAATGGTAAGGCAAAAGTTGTCAAACCCAAGATAAGCATTGCAAAGGTTGCCAAGGCTTCTGAGGCAAAACCCGATTCACAAAAGGATGCAATCTTTTCCATTGTCAAGAAATTGGTCATTGGAAACGTAATTGCAAGGCTTTCTTGGAAGAGCAAAAGAAGAAGAAGGGTAGCAAGGCTGCATCGACTTCAGGTATCTATATGATAGATATTCTCCTTTCTACCACTGATTCTTGGGTATTGGATACCGGATGTGGTTCTCACATTTGTTTAAATGTGCAGGGACTAAGAGAATAGGAGACTACTTAAAGAAACCTAGACCTATGCGTGGGGAATGGAGCAAGATAGCTGCTTTAGCCGTAGGGACTTATGAAGTCACTTTACCTTCCGGTTTAATACTTGTTTTGAACAATTGCTATTATGTACCGGATTTAAGTAGAAATATTATTTCAATTTCTTGTTTGGATAATGAAGGTTTTAAGTTTCTTATTGAGAATAAGAAATTTTCTATTTATTTAAATTATGTGATTTATGGTATTGCTAATTCATTTAATGGCCTTTATGTCTTGGATGTCAAGAATGAAAATAATGAAAATGTCTATCATATAAATAAGAAATCTAAACCTAATGATGTAAATCATTCTTATTTATGGCATTGCCGTCTTGGTCATATTAATGAGAAGCGTATCTCAAAACTCCATGGGGACGGTCTCTTAGGTTCATGTGACCTTGGGTCATATGATACTTGTGAGTCGTGTCTTCTTGGAAAAATGACTAAGACACCTTTTACCAAGCTAGGTGAAAGGGCAAGCGACTTATTGGGGTTGATACATTCCGATGTATGCGGACCATTAACTAGCAATGCTAGGGGAGGATTTCAATACTTCATAACCTTCACTGATGATTATAGTAGATTTGGGTATGTTTACCTAATGAAACATAAAAGTGAAGCATTTGAGATATTTAGAATATTTCAAAATGAAGTAGAAAAACAACTTGGCAAAAGTATTAAGGCACTTTGATCAGATCGAGGTGGAGAATACTTGAGTCATGAATTTGATGATCATCTAAAGAATTATGGAATAGTTTCACAATTAACTCCACCCGGAACACCACAATGGAATGGTGTGTCCGAGAGGAGAAATCGGACTTTGTTAGACATGGTTCGATCAATGATGAGTCAAGTTGATCTTCCAATATCCTTTTGGGGTTACGCTCTAGAAACCGTTGCTTTCACACTAAATCGTGTTCCAACTAAATCGGTTCAAAAGACTCCATATGAGATGTGGAGCAGAAAGAAGCCTTGTCTGTCTTTCATGAAGATTTGGGGTTGTGAAGCTTTTGTCAAAAGACTTGTCTCAGACAAACTTGCACACAAATCTGATAAATGTATTTTCGTGGGATATCCTAAGTTAACTAAAGGATATTACTTTTACAATCGAACAGACAACAAAGTGTTTGTTGCCCGAACTGGTATCTTTCTAGAGAAAGAGATTCTCTCCAAAGAAATCAGTGGGAGTAAAATAAATCTTGAAGAAATTTGAGACCCAGTATATGACATCGAACCGATAGTGGAACAAGAACAAGAACCACAAGGAGATGTGGAACCTGTTCAAAATACACAAGTAACTCGCATATCTAGTAGGTTACGATCCGAGCCCGAGAGATATGGATTTCTCGTAACGGATAGTAATGAGGTGGAAATCATTGAGAATGATGAACCGACAACCTACCAAGAGGCGATGTCTTCTCCTGATTCGGATAAATGGCTTGGAGCCATGCAATCTGAATTGCAATCCATGCAAGATAATCAAGTTTGGAATTTGATTGATGCACCCGAAGGTGTAAAAACCATAGGATGCAAATGGGTCTTCAAGAAGAAGACTGACATGGATGGGAAGGTTCATACTTACAAATCTAGACTTGTAGCAAAAGGTTATAGGCAAGTTCATGGTATTGACTATGATGAAAGCAATGATCAGTCTATAAGAATTTTGCTTGCCATTGCCGCATATCATGACTATGAAATATGGAAAATGGATGTCAGCTTTCCTAATACAAGAAGATGTGTATCTGACACAACCAGATTTTGACAAGATAAGGTATGCAAATTGCAGAAATCCATTTATGGATTGAAGCAGCTTCTAGGAGTTGGAATCTCCATTTTGATGAATCGGTCAAAAGAGTTTGGTTTCATCAAGAATAAAGATGAGCCTTGTGTATACAAGAAGATATGGGAGCATAGTGCTATTCCTGATTTTATATTGTGGATGACATATTACTCATTGGAAACGACATTCCTACACTTCAGTCCGTAAAGACTTGGTTGGGAAAATGTTTCGCAATGAAAGATATGGTGAAGCCGCATATATACTTTGCATTAAGATCTATATGGATGACATATTACTCATTGGAAAGGACATTCCTACACTTCAGTCCGTAAAGACTTGGTTGGGAAAATGTTTCGCAATGAAAAGATATGGGTGAAGCCGCATATATACTTTGGCATTAAGATCTATAGAGATAGATCAAGGAAGCTACTTGGTTTAACCCAAAATACATACATTGACAAGGTCATTAGAAGATTCCGTATGGAAAATTCTAAAAGAGGTATCTTGCCGGTGTTACATAGAGTTTCTCTAAGCAAGGCTCAATGTCCCAAGACAAAGATGAGCGTGAGAAAATGAATGATGTTCCATATGCTTCGGCAATTGGGTCCATCATGTATGCCATGATTTGTACAAGGCCGGATGTATCTTATGCTTTGAGCATGACAAGTAGATACCAATCTGACCCCGGAGAGAATCACTGGGTGGCTGTAAAAGCGATTCTTAAGTACTTGAGAATGACTAAAGACTCGTTTTTTGGTCTATGGAGGAATGGAAGATGATCTCGTTGTAAATGCTTACACGGATGCAACTTCCAAACCGATAGAGATGAAATCGATCGCAATCGGGTTTTGTGTT
>JAOWBW010002231.1:0-75019 GCA_026119855.1 Campanula takesimana
ATAATTCTATTGGTGATCTAGTACAAACATAGTTCAAATCGCCCGGAAGGCTCAAGTGCGGAGTTGCATCCGGTTGATCTGTTCTATCTTGAGAGACTTACGCTCGTTGAACCTCAAGCTCTCGTTGGGAGGAGGTCACATTAGTCTTAAGGAGAGTGTGTCACACAAAGCTCGGATACAAAAGAAAAAGACGGTTATATTATTTCTTTCCACACTTTCATTTTTGTTTTATAATTATAATTATGTTGTAATTGTGTTCCTTTCTATATATTAAAAGATTTGCTTAACGATAAACAGTTAAGTTAAGATTATAGAAAAAAAAGTTCTGAGATTGCAGAGTGTTGTGTAGGGACAGCCCTGCTAACATGCTTGCAACGCTCTGATGCAATCCAAATGTTCATAAAAAAGTTGCTTTGAAACTACAATACATTTTAATATATCTCATTAAATTGTTTTGTTGGAAAAGTGTGTTGTGTGTGAAGGAAATTGTGCACATTTCCATGTAAGAATCGTTTGTCATTGGACAAAGATTATCGTGGGTTCATGTTCACTCCGTGAAAACATGAAAATGATATATTTATTGGTTCAATTTGAAGATTGAATGATAAAAAAATATATAGCTCAAATAAATAAATGGATGGAAGTTAGAAATGTGAGTTTGTCTCACATGTGAAAAGTATGGAAAAACTAGTTGATAGTTTTTACCACTTATTGTTGAATTATAATTCAAGGAATTACAAAAAGTTAATAACAAATTGTAATTTCTAGAATTAAAATTTAAGATGAATTTTCAAGAGTAACTTCCAATGTTTAATATCCATTATTGATTTGAAAAAGTAACTCCAATCAATTGATTTCTAATTTAATTGTTGGATTAAATTGGTCATCAAAATGTGGATTAATTGAAGAATTAATCCTTTGGGGAGTTTGAGCTATAAAGAGAAACCCACAAGTCATTTCTTGAAAAAAGAGAAAGAGTTTGAGAGAAACACCCAAATGAAACACTTGTTCTAGCAATTCTTCCTTTCTTATTCTTGATCTTGTGCTTCTTCCATTGGCCTCCTTACATATTTCAATGGTGATATCGTCCAAGCATATTAGTTCATTTCGCTGGAAGGCTTAAGTGCGAAGTGGTTCCGGTTAATCCATTTTATCCTGGGAGCTAACTAACGCCCGTGGAAACCTCAAGCACTCGTAGAGAGGAGGACGAATTAGTCTTTAGGAGAGTGTGTTCTCACACGACTCGGATACAAGAGATCAAAGACGGACAACCCAACGAAGAGATCAAATACGGTTTTATCGTTTCTTTTCATGTTTTCATTCTTTCAATTTGTAATTGTAATTTCAATTATATTATAATCGTATTCCTTTCAATATTTACAAGATTTTATCCAACAATCTTAAGACTAATTCAGATCTTGTTGAAAAGGATTACGATTATAGACTCTTGTGGTGTGTGTGGCTACGGGAGAAGATATTGAAAAGGGATGGAAAAATGATGGAAGAGAGGGCAAATTTCCAGCACTGTTTTTCTTTGACCATCTGTGGTAAAACTGTTTTCGTCTTCGTTAACCGTTGGATCAGGCTGAAACTTTTTGTACTTGTTCATGACTCATAGGAGAAGATTCTGAACGGTGGCGATTGGATTCTATAATGTGGAAATGAAGATAAAATTTTTGTAACAGAACAGTTTTGTGAATTAAAAAACAGTTTCTTTCCTTTTGTTTAATGAGTTTAAGCAAGATGGAAAGATTGATGCTCCGTGACATCAACTATATTTCAATGATTGTATAAACCAATGGTGGCTATGCCTCATGACATGGTTATACATCATGTGAATCATGTGATATGTCTCTTATGTTTCATTTCGTATGAATCATAATGAAGAAATTGAAAAGTTCATTGGAACTAAGAACGTTGAAAGATTAAGTCTTTAACGTTATGTTGACAACGATAATAGGTCTTCTTGAGAGAAGTTATTAAAACCTATAAGTTGTCAATAGCGTCACAATGATTAACATAATAGGGCTTCTTGAAAAGAAGTTGTTAAAACTTATTATTGTTAAAAGTGACAAAACAATAGAGCTTATTGAAAGAAGTTGTTGAATTCTATTGTGGTGAAGTCACAACAAAAGCTAAACTATAGGGCTTCTTGGAAGAGTTGTTAAAACCTAATAGTGGATGAGTGACTAATGTCACGAAGATAAAAATAATAATAGGACTTCTTTAAGGAAGTTGTTAAATCCTATTGCTATTGATGATGTGAAATGACACAAAATTTAGAAGAAAGACTTCTAAAAGAAATTGTGCATTTTGTGAATGAGAAAGTGAGTTTCTCTAATTTAGAGGTACTCCATGATGAGACCTTTAAACATTGAAATAATTAACCTTAATTGTTATTCCATCAAGGAATTAAGAGGTTATAATTATGAGTTGTTACAGAAATAAATTGTGTTAATTAGCAATTTATTCTTGGTAAATTCTCTAATTAAGTTAGAGAATTGTATTTGTAACAACAAAGTTATGATTTGGTGTTTAATTGTTGAAAATTAAAGCCAATGTTTTGGAAAAGGCTCCTTGTGTGGAGATAATTTCCAACGAAATGTGGGTGTTCCAAATATTTTGGTCACCAATGTGAGAAGTTAGAAAATTCTGTTGGCCTCGACTTTAAGTGATGGCAACAAAAGATGTTCTACTTAACCGCCTTGAACTTAGTGAGGTTTTTAAGGAAAGGAAGATCCTACAAAGTGGTGGAAATGAGACGGATGTTTAAGTCGTGAGTGTGGTTAAAGCATGTGAATTTCTTTTGTCGAAACTATATACTTAACGGATGGTCGAATTCGTTATATGATGTATATAGTACCAAGGAAAAAGACAAAAAATTGTTGGAGTTTTGGACTATAAAAATAAAATCGAGAATGTTGGTGCAATGAAATTCATTGTAGGCCGTTTCTTGATTTTAAAATAGTAAACTCCATAAAGCGTAAAAAGTCAAATGAAAGAATTGAAATAGTCTTTCATAAAATCCATATCGAATGGATGGTGTTAAGTGAAATTTTCAAGTGACGGAAACAATTGAGAAATTACTATTCACTTGAAAAGATTTCAAGAAACAACTCAAACATAAATGAATTGAAATGAATGTTGAGATGCTTGCTATTCATCTTTGTGTTGGAAAGAGAAGAGAGCTTCATATAAGAAGTTGTGTAACACTTCATGTGATGAAAGCAAATGTGGTGGACCATATTGAAATGCTTAAGACAAAGACAAAGTTTGTCAACTTGGTCAAAAGTCAAACTTGTATAAAAAACCAAACTTGTTTGAAAAAGTTAAACATGTTCCTTGTGTCTTGAGAGACAAAGGTAGATGTCATCAAGGATGATATCATGATTTTTGAATGAAGGAATGGAAATTGTATCAACCGATGGGTTGAGTTGGTGATCAATAATGAGAATATGTCTCTTTAGTTGGATCACATTTTTCATTCAAAAATGAATTCAAACAAGATGTGAAATATGTGTTGAACTACATCATCATATGATAAGCATAGTGATATATTGTGATATGTATGGATTGTTCAAACACATGGTAATAATAACAATGTTATTGTTATTATTAATAAGCTTTATCTCATTGAATGGAGATGTTGAAAAACAATTTTAAAATGAGATAATAAGGATAAAACACTAATGAGTTAGTGTGTGTATAACATGTTCTTGTACACAAATTATCCACTTTGTAAACCACTATCAAATGGTGTTGATGCAAATAATGAAAGCATTATTGCTATATTTTAGGACTAACCCAAAGATGTGGGGGTGAGTCTACTTTGAAAAATAAATACCTATTGAATAGGTTACCCCAAGAAACAATGTAAATTCCATATGAAGTATGGAAACGTAGGCCTACGTACACTTGTGAATGTGGGGGGTGGTTCGCAAAGTAGAAAGTCCAACATCAACAAAATGGATATTTGGCTACAAGATGGTGAGTATGTAAACAATGAGTTTACATAATGGTTGTTATATATGATTCAATGACTTTGAATATATATATATATATATATATAAAACCAAAGAAAACGAGAATATATATATATATATTATATATATATATATATATATATATATATATATATATATATATAAATCAAGTATTGATGTCAAGTTCATGAAAATGAATAAATGATACTTTGAGTGAAATAGATCAAAGTGATGCTTTGAATGAAATAGATCAAAGTAAAACCTAGAATAAAGTGTGCAAGTTAGTAAAGTCACTAGATGACTTGAAACAAGCACAAAAAATAATGACATCAAAAGGTTGATTTTGTCATGAAAGAAAGTGGATTAATCAAATATGACATGAGTGGTTATGTCATAATGTTGATTAAATCTATCAAAAATATGTTGAACTTGAGAAAAGTTTAGCAAATGAGACCTTTGGATTTAAAATTTCAAGAAGAACTAATGAATTTGCATTAAGCAAATTAAAATATAATTCTTAGAAATTTTGAAAAGGTCACGAGATATGGGTTTAGCGGATACAATCCTTGAAGTGAAATTTTCTAAGAAATCTGATGGATAATTCTTGAGAAATTGACAATGATTATTTAGCAATGACTTAACCCCAATTTGCATGAGTCAATATCTATTGAAGAATAGAAGTGACATTGTTTCTCAAGTTGAACACTCGAGAATTATTGAAAGTCTAGTAAGTTGGAACACAAGTAATCCAAAATGTATAGTGAAAGTACTAAGGTACTTGAGATACATCGAGATTACGGATTGAATTACACTAGACATCTATCGATAATTGAAGGATATAGCGATGCTATTTGGATATATGAAATCAAAGACTTAGGTCTACGAGTGGCTTCGTATTCTTATTAGCGGAAGCGACTATATCATGGAAGTCTTCTAAATAAATAAGTTGTAAATAGATTCATAGCGGAATCTAAGTTTATAGCTTAAGATAAATGTGGTGAGAAACCCGAGAGGCTACACCAATTTATAGAAGATATCTCAAGGGATAAAGCTTGTGCTAGCAATTGGTTGTATTGCTAGAAGTCAATCGGTGATTGATTGAACACAAATCACTATGTATAATGGTATTTCTTGACAAATATGTCAAAGATGTAACACCATTAAGAAACTACTCTCAACTAATTTGGCTATGTGAAGTCAAATGAAAAACGGATCCGTTAACCAAATGGTTAGAACCGAGAGTTAGTTGTAAATTATGGAGGGGAATGAGACATAAAGCCTCTTAGAGTTGATCACAGCGGAAAACCCAATCTAGATGACTGGAGATCCCAAGAACTGGATTCAAAAGGGACCACCTAACTGTTAAAAGACTCGCGCGTCACTGTGGGGTCTAACCCCCCAAGTCCATTCCTATTAGTGACATCCCGAAGGGACAAGGATAAGCAAAATGCTTTTAATGACTCTTACGCGTCGAGAAAGTCGAGCGGGGTAATACGGGTTACCTTTAAGAAGTCACTTATGTGAGAGAGAAGTGGGGCCGCTTCGAGGAGAATTGTGTGAGGCTCAATTCTTAGACCCTCTCGCAGAACCAGGCGTATGTTTAGGGCCATGAATGAACATAGCTATGAGAAATGAAATATGTTAGGACATTACTTGTGTCTAGTATATGATCGGCTACACAAAAAGCATATCGATTCAAGGACATCACGTCTATCGACTTGCGAGTAGGGTAAATATGCTAGTTCGAGCGGAGGTTCAATGGGCAACCCCACACCTTCGTATGCAAGTTTTTGTCTGCCAGACTTTATCACCAAGCTCGTCCTCAATTTCCTTCATGTGGGGGATTGTTGGAAAAGTGTGTTGTGTGTGAAGGAAATTGTGCACATTTCCATGTAAGAATCGTTTGTCATTGGACAAAGATTATCGTGGGTTCATGTTCACTCCATGAGAACATGAAAATGATATATTTATTGGTTCAATTTGAAGATTGAATGATAAAAATATATAGCTCAAATAAATAAATGGATGGAAGTTAGAAATGTGAGTTTGTCTCACATGTGAAAAGTATGGAAAAACTAGTTGATAGTTTTTACCACTTATTGTTGAATTATAATTCAAGGAATTACAAAAAGTTAATAACAAATTGTAATTTCTAGAATTAAAATTTAAGATGAATTTTCAAGAGTAACTTCCAATGTTTAATATCCATTATTGATTTGAAAAAGTAACTCCAAATCAATTGATTTCTAATTTAATTGTTGGATTAAATTGATCATCAAAATGTGGATTAATTGAAGAATTAATCCTTTGGGGAGTTTGAGCTATAAAGAGAAACCCACAAGTCATTTCTTGAAAAAAGAGAAAGGAGTTGAGAGACAACACACAAAATGAAACCCTTGTTCTAGCAATTCTTCCTTTCTTATTCTTGATCTTGTGCTTCTTCCATTGGCCTCCTTACATATTTCAATGGTGATATCGTCCAAGCATATTAGTTCATTTCGCCGGAAGGCTTAAGTGCGAAGTGGTTCCGGTTAATTCGTTTTATCCTGGGAGACTAACGCCGTGGAAACCTCAAGCACTCGTAGAGAGGAGGACGAATTAGTCTTAAGGAGAGTGTGTTCTCACACGACTCAGATACAAGAGATCAAAGACGGACAAACCCAACGAAGAGATCAAATACCGTTTTATCGTTTCTTTTCATGTTTTCATTCTTTCAATTTGTAATTGTAATTTCAATTATATTATAATCGTATTCCTTTCAATATTTACAAGATTTTATCCAACATTGTTTAGATAAATGAGGAGTAATTCAATCCGTAAAAGCCAGGAAGTTGGGAAAGTCCTTAGAGATAGAGGTTACAGATCCATAACTATTTGACTCAGTCTTGGTTTTACACTAATAGATGTGTAAAACCTCTTTTCATTAAGAGATTTTGTTTATATTAAGGGATGAAAACAAATTTTACAACTAAAGCGAGTGTAAAACAAGTTTTTATCGCGATTTTCACTAATTATATTCATGTAAAGTATTTACGCAGTATTTAGAGACCGAGAAGCAATTGTTTATACAATATACCTGTACCAGCAGGGAGATTCCAAGCAATTGCTTATACATTGCTAGGCAGGTTCTTTAGCGGAAATACTGAGTTCACATATGGTCAGCCTTCCGAGATAATTAACTTATTTATATATGATCGGTAAAGAGTTTTAGCTCAAATTTCATTCACTATTGCCGGATGCAGATTGAATCGTATTCGGCCATTCCATCACACTAGACTATTGGTGGCTGCAGCGGTTCAAAAATCTATATCTTACGGTTTGGTCAAAGAGAACCGTCAAAATATAGTTATAGTTACTAAAAAAACAAAAAAAGTATCTTTCAAAATAAATAAATACTACCTCCGTCCCAGCTCAATGTGCACTTTTACTGTTTATGTGGTCAATTCATTCTAACTTTGACCATAATTTTGTGAAAATCTAAGTATTATTATGCAATTTTAAAAGTGTTATTGTTTTATTGTTAGAAATAGTATCAATAACATTTTTTTAAATTGAATTGAAATATATAGATTTTCATAAAATTAAGGTCAAAGTTCAGTTGAGTTGACCAGAAAAATCAAAGAGTGCACATTGAGTTGGGACGGATGTTAGTAAATAGAAGTAAATAAGTACTCTTGTTTTGGTCAGAGAACTATCAACATATGATAGATACCTCTCACCCGCTCCCTTTTACGGGACACGGTATCTCCGCGTAATGGGTCTTATAACTTGTTTGATAACCATTTAATTTTCTCTTTCTCATTTCTAGTCAAAAGAAAAAAAGAGGGAAATGAAATACATTTGACAACGGTTTCATTTTTGTTGCAAATAAATGAAGAACATAACATAACATGTCATTTTTTTTTTAAAAAAATATGCTTTATTGTTTATACAATATTTAAATTGCTTTAAGATTAATAATAATCAAAGAGCTCTAGCTCAAGTAAGTATCTGGTATCGATTTCTGTTAGAGAAATTTGCGTTAGCCTAATTATATGCCAAATTTAAAATTAATTCTTTATATAGAAATACAACACATTTTTTAAGACATACCCCCCGTCCCAGCAGAAGTGGCACTAGTGGTCAAACTGACTAAACATTGACCAATAATCTATATATAATATAATGATCCTAATGAAAATTTAAAAATTGTTATTGAAATATTATAAATGGTGATACGATAACACCTTTTAAATTTTCATTATGATCATAATATTATATTTAGATTGTTAGTCAAAGTTTAGTCAATTTGACCACTAGTGTCACTTCTGCTGGGTCGGAGGGAGTATATAACAAGCATGACGTATTATAAGACTGAGGTTGCGTTTGATAACATAAAGCACTTGATGCTTGATGCTTAATATGATATAGGCTAATTTGAAGGTATGATGAATGATTTAATTCTTTTATTCAACATGAATATGTCCAATATCCTCTTAATGTTTTGAGAATCAAAATCCTTACTTAATGAATGAGCGCAAAATCTTGGGAAAAACGCGTTTTTCCAAACGCTTAGGAAAAACGTGTTTTAAAAAAAACGCGGTGGCATTTTTGTAAATAATCAGAACTTCTCAACGGTTCTGGATATAATTATAAAACCTTCTGGATATGATATTGATAGCTAGAACCTTTGAAAGTGATAGCCAGAAGAGTCATTTTTGTAAATAATCGGAACTTCTCAACGGTTCTGGATATCAATATAAAGCCTTCTGGATATGAGATTGATAGTCAGAACCTTTGAAAGTGATAGCCAGAAGGGTTTTGGATATCAATATAAAGCCTTCTGGATATGAGATTGATAGCCAGAACCTTTGAAAGTGATAGCCAGAAGGGTCCTGGATATCAATATAAAGTCTTTTGGATATCAATATAAAGCCTTCTGGATATGAGATTGATAGTCAGAACCTTTGAAAGTGATAGCCAGAAGGTTTTGAAAAACACGTTTTTCCTAACCAGTAGGAAAAACGCGTTTTACAGGAGACCGACTCATGAATAAGAGCCTCTCTCAACACTCGACATCTAGCGGTCATTGTGATCAAATACATATTATCTCCAAATTTACCCTACATTATATTAAGGACTAAGCATAAATTGCTTGATGCGCCAAACGCAACCTGAATTGAATCATACTGCATATACAAATGCTCAACAGGGCATACTCTAAACCAGAAAATCAGTGAGCTCGTATATGCAAGCTCCAAACAAAATCTTGCTTGTAAAACTTTTTAGAAAATAAAATTTAAAACAAAATTTATGTGAGCAGTCTCATACATGAGACGGGTCTAGAGAGTAAATCTTATGGGTGGGGTGGGGTATGTTGGAGCATTTATCCCACATCGGGAATTAACTAGCCAAAACATGACTATATAAAGATCCAGGGCCACTCCTCCCATAGCCAATTGGTAAACACGTCTCATTTGTGAGACCGTCTCACACAAGACTTCTTTGTACATTAATACTATTATTGTACAATTACAATCAAATTATATTTTCTCATAAATAAAAGCAAAACTTGTAACGCCCATCCTTAATCTCGTTAAATATTCGACTTGCTTGTTAAATTCTTGACTAGCATATTTATATGCTATTTTATTTGAATTAATTATTTAATTGCTTTAGAAAATTAAGGTGGTTAAATGTTAAAGTTGAAAGTTTAGGGGCCTTTTTGTCAAAGTTAGAACTTGAGGGGCCTAGGGGTCATTTTCGGAAAGTTCCATGTATATCAAGTTGTTGCTTTCTTTGAGAAAGCTTATTTTCTCAAACTTTCTCGTACACTCTCTCTGGTTCTTAAAAGCTAAGTTAGGATTCTCCCTATTCTCAACTCCTCGCGATTAATTAGTCCTTTGTTCGTGATTCCGGTCCCGGATAAATATTCGTGGCGCTGAATAGAGCGTTTTCTGCCGAACAGAAATTAATTTGGGTCAACTTGATTTCGGACTAGGTAAGTTATTGACTCCCCCTTACTTGTAATAACATGCATATATGTTATTCCCGCTACTTGTTCTTGTTAAAATTGTGTTTTGAGCAATTTTTGTGATACTTGTAATTTTGGGACGAAGGGAGTATAAATATACTGCCTACGAATGAAACTTGAAAAAGTGTTTCAAATGGGTTAACTTCTTGGGTTGTGAAAAGATTAGTAGGAAAATTATACTCCTATTCGTGAGACGGTAAAATAGTAACTTGATTTAAATATTATTAGAAAAATTGTACCATTATTTGTGGTACGGGAAAATGAATGGAAGTATCCCTAAATATTTATAGTAGTATATTAGAAAATTGTACTTATACTTTTGGGGACGGTGAAATATTAAATAGGAATAAAAGGAAATTGTCCTATTATTTATGGGACGGTAAAAGAAATGGATTGGGATTGAAATAGGAGTTCTAAACTTGTTAGTATACTCCTGAGAATGTTAGGAGTGTTAGTTAAATGTTACTCCTACGCTTGGGACGGAGAATTGTTAAGTTTGAACTCAGGGGAAAACTACCAAATTGTACCGAGCACGGTCGTGCGCCTTTATTTGGCACGGTCGTGCCAAATATCACCTTTAGGCAAATTTCCTCGACAGTGTTAGCACGGTCGTGCCGAAAATGAGTTTTGTGTGAAAACCTAGCACGGTCGTGTCACTTTTGCACGCACGGTCGTGCCAAGTGGAAATTCTGATTTTCCTTCTTGAATTGTTTCCTCCATAACTTTCTATAGGAGAGTCGAAATCAAGATCCGAAAGAAGCTGAATAAGCTAGACATAGAGAGCTATTCAAAGCACATTCTAATTACCTAATGAGATTTTGGGTTTTTGTCTAGGGAACATAGATAGGTGTTTTGAGACATTGAATTGATTAAGTATAAGAATAAGAATTCTTTATTGTGTCTTGAAATCAAGGTTTGTGCACCTTTGGGGCATTAAACAATAACTTGAGATTGAATACCCTATGTAGGGGATTATGAACTTATAAGTATGAGTTGTATAGCATTGACTTAATTTGAACTCGAAGTATTCTTGGTCTAGGTTTAGGGTACTACCCTAGATGGCCTAGATGAGTGTTGTAGAACACTCTAGTACTGAAAAATAGTCCCTTTGTGATCAATGAAATGTGGACTTGAATCATAATTAAATGATAACTTGGGTATAAGAGTAGTAACTCTCTTTTATGTGTCTTGAAGTTAATGTTTGTGTACCTTAGGGGCACCAACTAATGTCTTGAATATCCTAAGAAAAGGATTTGAAAACTTGTACGAGTAAGATGTATAATTCATCTTCTGAACTTGAACTTGAGTGTAAGAGTAAGGACTCTTCTACGTGTCTTGAATCTAAAGATTGTACAACTTAAGGGCATTAAATCTATGCCTTGAACTTGAATATCCTAGGAATAGGATCGTGAACTTGATTGGGAGATGTATAGCTCATCTTCTTAATTAAAACGTGAATATAAGATGAATAAATCTTTTACTTGTCTTAAATAACCAAAGAGTTGGATTGATAACTTAAGTATAAGTTAATTAACTCTTGTACATGTTTAACCATCCAAGAAAATGGATTGAGAACTTGCATACAAGATGATAAATCTTGTAAAAGTCTTGACTGTCTTGATTGTCTTGAAAGTCTTGAATATCTTGAAACCATTACATGAGTATGGTAATAAACTTGAAAGATTCTTGATGTGTATATGCAAATCTTGCATGTAGCTACTTGATAGAATGTAGCTTCTTGATTATTTGATACATGACATGAATAACCAAAGAATTGGGTTATGAAACTAGTTAGAGAATGATTAACTCTACTGTATACCTGAACTTGATACGTGTATATTGGAAGTGCTATAGATAAGCACTAAAGTGTAAATGATTTAGTTTTTAATCGTGTATATACTCAATGAAGTATATAAAATATAAAGAAGATATCTTGTCTTGAAATGAGTTCCTAAAGAAAATAAGGACTAGTGTAATATGAAGACCATTCATATAATCGTGAATACTACGATTTAAATTAATAAGAATGGTGATAGAACACAATATGTGTTAGAAAATGTATTCGATTATTAACGATACATATACGTGAAGTATGACTGTGTCTAGGTACAATGTGACCTATTCTACTACGTGTTAGAGTATAATGTATTGAGCTCTATTTGATAGTAAGGGTATCGTGGTAGACACTTTAATGTGTTAAACGTGATATGAATATGTACGTGGAAACTTGGCATGTGACAAAGTGATATACCCTACTACTTGACTGAAGTCTGTTATTAATGGACTCTTACTTGGATTGATCGTGTTACATGGACACCTTATGTGCCATTGTTATCTTGGTTTGTATTCGCAATAATTGCGTACGTGTACTTGTATTCTCGTGAGCACATGATACATGACTACATGGTGCATATTCTCGTGAGCACATGATACATGACTACATGGTGCATATTCTCGTGAGCACATGATACATGATTACATGGTGCATAAAGACTGGTCCACTAATATGGGACTTAGTTCTATTCTCGTAGTTCAAGTAAACATCTACTTGTGCATTCTTGTGTGAGTCCAGCTGGTTCTCCTTGCTTGTTCGAAAATATATAGGTTCACGCTTGTCGCGAGAGCCGGGGCTTAAGTGACAATCGGGTCCCTATGTATTTCCGCCTGACCCCTTACTACCGGCCATAGTAAGGGCATAGCTTCCTTGGTTGGAGCAATAAGCCTGACTTAAGTGAATGCTAAACTCCTGTCTTGAACACCTCGTGGATCTTGTTCTTGTGGATGATACTGGTTACCAGGTCTTCTTATATACTGCACATCAGTTTCTTGTTCTTGTTCTTGGTTGTCCTCAGCTAGAAAAGCATCGACAACAAATGGTATTCTTGGGAGGAATAAGGAAGGATTCAGGTAAAAATGCGTGATAGGCCTATGTGCTTCTTGGTGAGTTGGTCTAGCCTCTCACACTACTTGACTACTTGTTACCTGATCATATCTTGAGCTTGATTACTTGTTGAGTTGGCTTAGCCTCTCCTATAGTTGTTACTTGATGATACTTGATATATGTTTAGTTGAGTATCTATTTGTATTGCATGATAACATGACATATAGTTGCATGTTAATAGCTTACTGAGATTTATCTCACCTTTTATTTGTTTAATTGTTTCCCCCCCAGGAAAGCAGGGGATAGTACGCAGTGAGGCTCGACTTAGCTGGGAACTTACTCAGCAGGATATTCTTGTTCGAAGTTAGTGTCCTTTTATATTTTGGTAAGGACGATCTTGTGTGAGTTAATAAACTCTGGGCTTGTATTGGGGTAGTAATTGTTGTCCCTAGACAGTTCTTGATGCCAGCTTATTTGCTAGGCATGTCTTCCGCTGTATGTAACCTTGTTTGGTTTTAATTTTCTTGGTCTAGAACTCGTGTGAGCTATCTTAGCTCCCTACTCTTGAGTATATATATCATGTCAGTTTTGTTTTTAACAGGTATTGTTCCTGTTTCCCGTTAGTTTCTTGTTTCTTGTTAGTTACGCGCACCAGGTTCGAGGTTCTATTAGGGAATCCCGGGACTTGGGGCGTGTCAAAACTTATTACGAAAGAGATAAAATAATAAAGCGGGACATTAATTCACAATCGGATGACATGAGTATTTTAGTAGAGTGAGACGAAGAGATTAGATAATGAAAAAGTAGTTGCACTATCATAATCAAGATCAAAATTTGATTAACAGAAAACCCTTCAGAAATAGTTAACTGATGCCATATTTTCCCTCAATCCCAGATGATAGTTCCACACTATATTTGATGGTATGAATGAATTTTAATCAATAATTTATAAAAAATTAATTGTATTAATGCAATTTTAAACATTGTTACTGATAGTATTATTGATTATATGCTTCGATAATAAAAATTAAAGTTTAATTAGTTTCTTACATTATTGGTCTCACATTAACCAACAAAATCAAAATGAGATTATAACAAATCATGAGGTAGGAGATTCAAACCGCTATAATTATTTTATTCAACAATCCATGTACTGTAGATGCTAACGTTGGATAGCGTTGGACACAGACGTGGAATCTTCAGCGTCCTCCCACAGTGCAGTACAGGAGATAGATTTTGTCAATAATTATATATATATACATAACATCATCACTATGTTTACATTTCCTGATAGCAAAAATATGGCAGTTTACCTGAAAAAATATGCGTTAATTCTGATCCTCTTAATCAGCCATTTCAGAGTTTTCTCAATGGAAAGTAGTCCGGTCTCACCTCTACATATCTTTTTGAGCTTCAGGGGCACAGACACAAGGGAGAATTTTACTTCTCTCCTACACGATGCATTGGTTCGTGCAGGATTTAACGTGTTCATGGATGATGAAAGTATACGTACGGGACAGAATATTGACTTGATGATAGAAGAGGCAATAAATAACTCTATGGGCGCGGTCATAATATTCTCAAAAGATTTTGCAGCTTCAGAATGGTGTCTTGATGAACTTGTTCTCATACTTGAACGTAGGAGGCGAATGGGCTCTGGCTTTGTACTCCAACCTATTTATGTTAACGGGGTGCAACCCGATGATGTCCAGGAACTAAGTGGAAGTTACGGCGAAGCGCTTGGTAAGCATAAAAAGTGGTACTCCTTTTGGAAAAGGAACAAGATCAAAGTGTGGAGTGCAGCCCTTAAAGAAGTTGGAGGGTATAAAGGAAGGATTTTAAGCGGGTAATTAATTGATTCTTTTTCATCATTAACATCTTAAACAAATATATAGTTAAAACTAGCATCTTTCTCAAAACCCTAATTTATGAAGCATGCATCTTAAAAAACATTCTATATGAAGTTATGAAAGATCAGTTTTTTCAAAACTATGAAAAATCAAGTTTTTCCAACATTCATACAATCATGTCTCTTGTTCTGATGCAATAGAAACTGTTTTATAAAAAGCAATAGAAAAAACTGGTTTTGACTTGCTCCATGTATATTTCCTGGTGCTGGATGTTTTAAAGATGGACTCTGAATTACAGATTGACATTATTGTTGAGCAGTTATCCCACATCATGAATTGACTAGCCTTTTTTTCAATATATAAAGATTCAAGGATATTCCTCACATAGCCAAATGATTTTTAAGATGAAATCACATAGTTTATGTCCGAGCCCAAAACTAGGCTAGTTTTAGTTTTACGATGGAACACAAGACATTATCAATTAATTTTTGTGTTTGATCATGTTCGGTTCGCAGGAAGTGGGGAAAATTTATAAATCAAATTGTCGAAGAGATTCAACAAGAATTTACAGCGTTAGGGGTTAGAGTGAATCCCCGCCCACACGCTGATCATGCCACGAGAATAGATGATGCATGTGGCTTGCATAATACTCCCATGACAACAAATGAACTAATTGCAATTTTCACAGACTTCATGTATCAGTGTAGGGGGCTGTTGGATATTATCATGGCTAGCTCCTTTATACCACAGCAATGCAATCTGCTTGTAGAGCCAAAGCCACCAGAAAAACCTACAAAAAATAAGACCAATTTGGAGCTTAAAATAGGTTCTGATGGCGCATGGGGCGAGTATGGTATTTTGGGGTGTGTAATTATTGTATTTGTTTCTTCAATCATGCTGTTTTTTGGTAGAGATTTATATGACAGTTTGTTAGGTGGATAGAACTCTAATATGACTTTCGATATGTAATTGGTTTATACTTGTTTATTAAATTACCTTATTATTATTGTTGTGATTTTCTTAACTATGTGACAGATGATATAAGATTGTTGTTTTGGTCAAATTTTGTAATTCAACTTTAGGAAATGAAATTGAGTACAATGGAATGAAATTGCAAAGTGATTTTCTTAATTATGACATGAGCAATGCTAGGGGCACAAAATAGGCTCACAAAATGAGGTGGCGATATTTTATTGGTTGCATCGATAATGGACCCGCCACACTCTACTTAAAAACACCAATAAAATCATTACACCTAAGATTATGTGAGCAGGATTTTATGACTTTTTTTGTGCCTTTAGTATTATTCTTATGACTTTTTTGTGATCCTTTTGTGCTATGTATACACTTAGGGAATTTGTTTTGCTTTATCTCCCCTAACACACAATGCTTAAAAAAACTTAAGATCCTACAAATGTTCACAGAGATGTTGAAGACTTTCCTTTCAACATTCACAATCTAGAAAGCTCGGACTCCATGTATATTATCTGGAACTCTCTGAGTTAATGCGGGATGTAAATTATGTACACTTATCCTACAAACTAAAAGAAAGATGGGAATCAATATTGTTTTATCAATAAGCGGTTCGTGCAACAAGATAAAAGAGTCTCATATACTCTTTCAATCTCCTCCTATTTCTGACATTCTGTCAACACAATATTCATAACACCTGATTGAACATCCAACACTTCAACTTAGCAAAGAAAAAACACATATCCAACTTCAGTTAATTACAGACCCAATATGTAAAAGTTTTTCAAAAGAAACATAATCAACCATTATACGCAGAATATTCAACTCCAGCTCCCTACTCTGATTGCACTTGTGTTTCTGCTGAGCATCTCCCCAGGAATTGTCAACTCCAGCTCCTCCAGTTGCAGTTTCAGCAACCTAGCTGATTGTCGATAGTAGCTCCTTCTGATTCAGTAGTTGCATGGTCTCCCTCTTTTTGACCAAAAGTGTCCATCATGATGGTGTAAATGGAGGCACGGATGTTACGCAGTGACATCAAATGAGCCTCAGCTCCCAAAATTTCTGCATCTAGAGCTCGTACCTGGAGAGCCAATGGATGTGCCATGGAGAATGAGGGCGGAGATGTGCTGACATTTGTCCCAACGTTTGGTGAAACATCACCCAAGACATCTGAGTTGGGATGGAATATCGTAATTGGAGAAGCAGGAGCGGTAGAAAGAGGACTAGGACGTTCTTTTGTCGCAAAAAGCTTTTTCAAAAAGCAAAAAGAGAGAAAAGAGAAGACAAAAGTGTATTATTTTCCAACACAAAAAAAAAAAAAAAAAATCTGACTGCTGTAAGACCCAAATGAAATAGGACAACACACAAAACCTAATTTGTAACGATGCTTCAGATACGATTATTCAGAAACACATTCTAAATATCGTAGTATTCTTTTGCGAAAAATGCTGAAACATGAATCCAAAAACGCGAAGTACTATTGTAGATTCCACATCTTAACAGATTAGTAAACATGACATGGGACACAAACATAACTAATCAGCTGCCATAACACAATTTCAGTTGGAGCATGTATCCCACATCGGGAATAACCTAGCTAAGCCTTGACTATATAAAGATTCAGGGTCATTCTTCTCATATATAACCAATTGGTTTCGAGATGGAACCTCAAACTTTATCAATTCCAAGCTAGGTAAAGCAAGTAATATTACTTAATGAATGTGTTTTTGAATCCAGAATAATTAAGAGGGAAAAAAATAAAGGAGTGTAACGCGGAATGGTGTCATCGGAATTTGACAACCACTGGTTGTCAAAATAATATACATGCAACTAGAAGTAGTGCAGTCATTATATGTATGTGTGCTACATAGACAATTAGTCGATTATGGACTAAAGTTAGTCTATTATCTATTATTGGGTCTTAAATTGTAATCTTCCAATACTAACATTGTTTATTAAAATGATTAGTAGTTAATCGGGCAAACGACCAATTTATGCAACGTAGTGTCCGATTTATATCAATTAATGCAACATAGTAGCGAATTCTTACATTGTGAAACGTACTTGAAGTAGTTGTATCAAATAATGCAAAATTCGAACAATTTGACAAACGTACTTGAAGTACGTTGTATCAATTAATGCAACGTAGTAGAGGCTAAAAAGTTATTACGTTGCATTATTTGATACACAATAAGCAAGTACGTTGTCTATTTTCAAAAGTAAGCACTACGTTGCATTAATTGACTTTTAACACCCGATACGTTGCATATTTTAGTGATTTTCCCGTAGTTAATCCATTAAAATGATCAATGATATTAGTTTCCATTTATTAAGGTTAACGAAATTCAAATTTGGAAATGGGAATGTACGTACTGAATAAATATTGAAAAGTTTGATTAGTCATTTAGGACTATGTTTATGGGACAGGGAGAGTAGCAATAAGTAGATATGAGACGGGAAGGAGATGAAGATTGGCGGACCTTTTGTTGACATTTTATCGCCTTTTCTAGATCCAGCACCACGTTATCCATAGTAGGTCGCTTGCCTGGGTCCGTTTGCAAGCTTCTCCCTATAATACCGGTGAATAAATTTAAGGATTTTCCCGTTACCTCCTCTCGGATTTGAGCATCTACATTTTCCTGGGCCCAAATTCCTAAATCAACATTTTTATCCATGATATAGCTGTAATCCTCCCTTTCCCAAGGCAATTTCTGGCATAAGACTTGGAATAATACAACACCGAAGGAATAAACATCTGTTTTCCTTGTTACCCGACCTAACATCATATATTCAGGCGCATGATAGCCATTTGTGCCTGTAAGATTTGTGAACATTATGTGTGTGTACATCATGTTTGTGTACGTCATGGAAGTTTCTTGGCCAGCTTTCGACAAGTTGAATAACCCAAAGTCAGAAAGCTTAGCTACCCAATTTTCATCTATTAAAATATTGTTTGGGTTCACATCATGATGAACTATTCCTTGGGGATATTGACGGGTCTCAGTATGAAGGTGTTGCAACCCACGTGCTGCACCGAGGCAGATGTTGAGTCGTTCCAGCCACGACAACGAAACATGACTTCTCTTTATCAAATAATCAGAAAGGGCTCCGTTTCCCATGTATTCATAAACAAGTATATTCTGACCGGACTCGTTACAGTAGCCGAGCAGAGAAACAATGTTTGGGTGTTGAATTTCGGACATAGTTCGGATCTGTATTTCAAACCCCTTAGAGTACTTGTCTTTCAAGAGTTTCACAGCTACCGGAATGTTATTTGAGCCGATATACATCCTAGCGAAATACACCTTTCCTTCTCCCCCTGCGCCAATCATGTGACTACTATCAAACTGATTTGTGGCTGCTTTGATTTCCTCGAGTGAAAACTGGCGGCATCCGCCATTCCTGTACAACACCAATCACATGCTTCATAATCAATATTTATTTTGAATTTAAATGATCATTAGTGATTATTTATAGACAAGGACTTGGGTGAGACCGTTGTGAGACGAATCTACCCATGGATCATGCCCACAACCCGCCAGCCTAACCCGCCTAGCTGTCCTCCTTGACCTCCCAGCGCGACACATGTCGCCTTTAAAAAAAAAAAAAAAAAAACTTCAGTAACTTTAAAATGCTATATCTTGAGATTTTGAAGTCAAATTTTTATTTTTTTTAAAAAAATACCGTTGTGTTCGTCTCAACGAGACGAACAAAACTAGATAGGTCATGATATGGTTTTATTTTTTTTAAAAAAAACATACTTTTTAACACACAAAAATTGAGCTGCTCGTATCCTGAGATGTAACACTATGTTATGCTAAAAGTAACAGTTTCATCGTCAAAAAGTAACACTTTTTTACTGTAAAATGTAACAGCAGTTTTGCAAGAAAAATTAAATAGTTTGATAGTTTTTATGGTTAGAAAAAGTAATATTTGAAGTGTAAAAGAGTGCATATGTGATTATAATGTTCTATAAAAATGAATGTAACATTATTTTTTTTAGTGCATGTTACTTTGTTTCTTAAAAAAGAGTGTAAAAGTTTATGTATATAATTTGCATTTCTATTGAATGTAAAACCCTAGAAAAGTGTTACAATTGAGAAAAAAAAATGTTACATTCATTTATTTTAAAATATAACATTAGTTTTAGTTGTCAATCTTATGTTACAGTTCTTTATAAAATGTGTTACTTTTGATGGCGAGCAAAAAATGACAGGAAAAAAAAAGTTGGAGGGCAAAAAAATAAAAATAAAATAAAAATTGGCTTGGCTCGGCTTGGCTTGGCTAGCTCGGCGGCTTGGCTTGGCTGTGAGCCGTTAAATTTGGATTTCGGTGGGCAAGTGATCCAATCAGTTAGCATCTCGTTTTACAAACTAAGTAATTAAATGTCTGCCAACAAGTATGGAAAGTTTATAAATTAGATTCAAAGGGTGTATATTTTACTGCCCGCCTTTAAAAGTTGGGTTGGTCTCTTGAAAAACGCGTTTTTCCTAATGGTTAGGAAAAACGTGTTTTTAAAACCAACAGAACACTTTATATTGATATCCAGAAGGCTTTATACTGATATCCAGGACCCTTCTGGCTATCACTTTCAAATGTTCTGGCTATCAATCTCATATCCAGAAGGCTTTATATTGATATCCAGAACTAGAAAACCCTTCTGGCTATCACTTTCAAAGGTTCTGCTATCAATCTCATATCCAGAAGGCTTTATATTGATATCCAGGACCCATCTGGCTATTACTTTCAAAGGTTCTGGCTATCAATCTCATATCCAGAAGCCTTTATATTGATATCCAGAACCGTTGAGAAGTTCCGATTATTTACAAAAATGCCACCGCGTTTTTTTTACGTTTTTCCTAAGCGTTTGGAAAAACGCGTTTTTCTCAATATTTTGCGTTAAAAGTTTGGATTTCGGTGGGCAAGTGAATGCCCTCACTTTGAGAGTACAAAATAAAAAGTGTTTATTTGTTGGACTGGCGTGTGAACAACCGTTCCTAGCTTTTTTAGGTCTGGGGCAAAACTAAATAAATAGGCCTTAATGAATCAATAATTATTTTGAGAAGCTCAACTAATTTCATTTACGGTCAAAATATTAATTACTACGTACTCTCTTTGTTCCGGACTAAAGTTTTTAGTTTGACTTTACACGGAGATTAAAAAAAAATGTAGTGAGTATGAAAAGTATTGTGAATAGGGATGGCACAGCGGATATCCGGATTCCGGAATGGATGTGGGTAAAACAAAAAAAAAAACCATTAGATAACACCGGGTATAACCATGTTTTTTAAGTAACACCACCAATCACATTTTGATCACCGGAAAATTCCCTTAGTTATTTGTATATAAGTTCTCAGTTATACTAATGAAAATCTATGAGTTTATGTCCTCAGTTATTTTTTTTCTTTGATTGACATTTGAATATAAATTCTCAATTATTATTGAGTTATTTGTATATAAGTTCTCAGTTATTTTTTGCTTTGATTGACATTTGTGTATTAGCTCACAATGATTTTTCAGTTATGATTGGGTTATTTATATATAGTTCTCAGTTATTTTTAGTTATTCACGTTTTATTGTGTTTATGCTTTCAGTTATGATTGAGTTATATTCTGTAAGTTTTCTGCTTTGAATGATATTTGTGTATAAGATCTCAGTTATTTTTCAATTGTGATTGACAATTATGTATAAGTTCTCAGTTATTGTAAGTTATTCGTGTTTTATTGTGTTTATGTTTAGAGATATGATTGGGTTATATTATGTAAGTTTTCTATTATTTTCTGCATTGAATGACATTTGTGTGTAAGATCTCAGTTAGTTTTCAATTATGATTGACATTTGTGTATAAGTTCTCAATTATTGTTAGTTTTTCGTGGCTTATGTTTATGTTCTCAGTTAATTTTCTGCTTAGATTGACATTTGAGTATAATTTCTCGGTTATTTTTCAGTTATAATTGGGTTATTGCGTGTAAGTTCTCAGTTATTGTTCTACAAGGGTAGTTTTGGTATTTTGAAAAGTCATAAACGGGGTGAGGGGGCCTACGGTTAAATGATTAGTCACAATTGATAAGCTTGTAGTTCTCATTATTACGCATACTAAAAAGTCGTTAGGCTTAGGATGAGGGATTACGTGGTAATAATCTCTAATATAAATTGCAAAATTTTCCGGGAACAAGAAGTTTTAAGGGTAAAATAATAATTTCATCTAACTAAATTAGTCAAAGTGGAGTAAGCGAGACAAAATTAAACTTCAGGGCACTTAGACTTGTCCAAACCGATGTTGCGGAAAGAAATTAACATGATTTGAAAGTGTCCCTAGCCATTTCAGTGATCACATACCTGGGAGAGCCGTCAAGCTGCTTTGGCAGGTTTTCGTATTCGTTTGGAGGCTGTTCCCCCGGATTGGCTTGAAAGTATGCCTTCATATTTCATATATGCGTGTTTTACATGGACAATGTAATAGTGCATTAGTGACTGAATAAGAGAAATGGAAATAGTAAAAGAGGATCTACATACCTCTTCATTCGTGTCATCATGTTCGTTTGACGAGTTTTCAGACTCTTGGAAACTTTGATCCTCGCTTGGAAGCCCTTCACCCGGATTCGCTTGCAAGTATGTCTTCATATTTCATATATGTGTGTTTTACATAGACAGTATAATAGCTCACTATTAGAGATTGAATAAGAGAAATGGAAAGAGTAAAAGAGGACCTTTACATACCTCTTCATCAGTGTCAAGTTCCTTTGCCAGGTTTTCAGATTCTTGGCATTCTAGCACCTTTTCTAGCTCGAGCACCACATCATCCATAGTTGGCCGTTTGCCTGGGTTCAATTGCAAGCTTCTCCGTATAATATCAGTAAATAGAGTTAAGGATTCTCCCGAAATCTCCTGTCTGATTTTAGCATCAATGTTTTTCAAGGCCCAATTTCCTAAATTTTCTTCTTCAGTCAAGTAGTAGCTCTCATCATCCCTATTCCAAGGTGATTTCTCACATAACACATAAAATAACACAACACCGAATGAAAAAACATCTATTTTCCTTGTAACACAACCCAAACTGCTATATTCTGGCGCAAAATAGCCTGATGTGCCTTTATGAGCAGTGGGCATCATGGATATTTCTTGGTCAGGTGTGGACAACTTCAACAACCCAAAGTCAGAAACCTTACCAATCCACTTCTCACACACAAGAATGTTTCCGGGCTTCATGTCACGATGAATTATACCTTTTGAATTTTCATGGGTCTGAGTATGAAAGTGTTGCAACCCGCGAGCAACATCAAGGCAGATGTTGAGTCGTTGCAGCCAGGTCAAAGCATTGGGGGGATTTTTCTTTTTCAAAAGTCCAGACAGGCTTCCATTTTGCATGTATTCATAAACAAGGATCTTGTGATCGGATTCATCACAGTAGCCAATCAGAGAGACAATATTTGGGTGTTGAATTTTGGATAAGATCTCGATCTCACTTTCAAACTCCTTAGAGTTGTCTCTCTTTTCTTTCAAGTCATTCAACTTTTTCACTGCGACTGGAGTTTTATTTGAGTCAATATAGATCTCAGCAAAATACACCACTGCTTCACCCCCTTGGCCAAGGATCTTGCTACTAAACTGATTTGTGGCTGCTTTGATCTCCTCAAGTGAAAACTGGATGCATCTTGTTGTTGTTGTTGAGGATGAGGTCGACATGTTTGACTCTTAAGCCATTACTTAAGAGGATCAAGATTTTCGCCCTAGTAATCTGATGATCCAAAAAACATCCATTATGATATGACATTAATGTTTCAAGAAAGTATTTCCTTTTTCAAGGTGAAATGCGGCCGTCTACTCTTTTAACTTGATGACCATGGATATGTAAATAGGGATTTCAAGCAATTAACATTTCAATTATATCCAAAACAAACCAGCCTATGAGATAAATCCAATTGAAATGAACCCAGAAAAGAGTGGTGTGTGAGTTGCCATTGGTGAAAAAAAAGAAAAAGAAAAAAGAAAGGTTTTTTTACCGAAATTTAATTACTAGAACTATGATACGATATTTAGGCCAAAATCTAACAAAAATGCTTTTTTCATGAGCTTAGAAGAAAATCTAAAAAACAAAAAAAGGCTATGTGCTCCTTCGGTCTGAAAAGCGGCTATGTACTCCTTCTGTCTTAAAAAAGAAAGAAAGGTTTTTGTCCCCCGGGGCATAGCTCAGTGGTTAAGGAGGGGGACATAAGTTGTTGAGCTGGAGGCATAGAGTGTGGGTTCGATTCCTGGTGGGAGCAATTAGTGTCAGGGCCGAGCAACCGTAAGTCCTGGCACAACGGAGCTCTCCGGGCTCTTTTCCGGGGTCGGACCTTTTATTGTGTTATCAGTTGACATGTGCTCAAACCCTGGCTACTGAGGCACATCCCGCGATTTAACGGGTGGTAGGGAAGAGGGACCGGAACTACTACCCCCAGGAGTAGTTGGCGGAGCTAGGCCGAGCAACCGTAAGTCTGGCGAAGTTGGTGAACCTGGGCATCAAACAAAAAAAAAAAAAAAAAAAGAAAGAAAGGTTTTTGACAGATACTTTTTGAGTTTTATTTATTTTATTTTTTTTCTTCCAGATTTATGTGCATGAAACAAAGGCTATGTACTCCTTCTGTCTAAAAAAATAGTTCAATTTTGACTTTTCAAAGTTTTTACCAAAAGATTTTTGAAAAATTTAATTCTCTTTATGCAAATCTAAAAAAAAAAAAAGAAAAGAAAATTGATAGTATTATTAGTGGCGAAACAATATCAATATTTAGAATTGCGTAGACGTAGCTAGATTTTCTTAAATATGATTAAGGTTTAATTGAGCTGAACATGAAAGTGAAAATAGGACTATCTTTGCAGACGGAGAGAGTATTCCGTCCCAGCTCACTTGACATATTTTGATCAAAACTGGTCAACTTAGAGTCATTTTGACCAACACTTTATAGAAATATTTATGTTCCATTTTTTTTTTTAAATTGTTATTGAGAGGATTTTTAAGAGGCTTTGACCAATAAGTCCCTAAGCCAAATAAAAACTACCAATAAGGATAGACATTTTGAAAACTTACCAAAAAGTCCTTGAAATTTTTCCTGGACCAGAATGCCCTTCTCCTTCTTCATCGGTCATGCGCACAACCCAGACGTTTTTTTCCTTTTCTCCCTCTCTTTCTCTCTTCTTATTTCTCTCTATTTCTTTTTTTTTTCCACCTAAAATTTTAAAATGACATATCTCAAAATATATAAACTGAAAAAATGATCTGAAACCATTGTTTTAATCATGTTGACAATACGAATCAAACAAGTACACTAAACTCATAATTCAAATTTTATAAATAAAAAAATTCATTTTTCACTTGTAAAAATTTGAAAAAAAATAAATCATTTTTAATTTCTCAATTAATTTCACAATTTTAAAAAATAAAATTTTCATTTTTCACTTGTAAAATCATTTTTCAACTGATTTCTCAGTTGTGTAATATCACAGTTGTGTCATTTTTTCATTTTTCATTTTTAAAAACTGATAAATTCATTTCTCAATTTTTCACAATCATTATGATAACTGAGACATGCATTTCACAGTTGTTCACACATGAATTTGAATATAATAACTGAGACATTCATTTAACAGTTGTTCATAATTGAATAAAAACTGATAAAATCATCTCTTATTTTTCCCAATTGATGACTCAATTTATCGGTTTAATTATATAATAAATGAGACATTCATTTCTCAGTTATTCACATATAAATTTGAGTACAAGAACTGATACATTCATTTCTCAGTTATCAATTTTTCTCTGTTGTTAAGATAATAATAAATGAGATATTCATTTCTCAGTTATTCACACACGAGTTTAATATAAGAACTGGTAAATTTATTTATTAGTTGTTAACACATGAGTTGAGTGTAACAAATAAGAAATTCATCGCACAGTTTTTACAAAGGATACTCATTTTTCAGAACTATGTGTTGTCAAATGCTCTTTAAACAACTGTGTGAAATAAATTTATATCATTCTTTTTATTAAAAATGAATAATTGTTCAATTGTGAATAATTAATATTCCTAACACACCCCCCCCCCCCAAAAAAAAAAAAAGACAACAACAAATGTGAGGTTGTAGTGTTAAATATATAATAGTCTACTAATGGAACAAGTAAGAAGCTTGTCATAGTGGTTAGGAGTCTTAGTCAAGATCAAGAGGTCTTGGGTTCAAACTACCCCAAGAGCAAATAATTTTTATTTACAATACTTGGGGTTGCAGATGGTTGTGGCGGCGGTCAGCCGCGGCTCGCCGGTGGTGGTGGCCGACGGTCGGTGGCGGATGGTGGTGGTGGCCGGCGGCGGTGGTGGCCGTCAGCCGTGGCTCTCTAGTGGTAGTGGCCGGCCGTCGGTTGCGGATGGTGGTGGTGGTGGTGGCGAGCGGCTGTCAGCGTCGGCTGGCCGGTGGTGGTGGCCTGTAATGGGTGGCGGCGGCGTGCGGTGATTGTCAAATGTAAAGGTCGGCAGTCAAAATGGTCAAATGTTAGAGGTGTTGGAGGATTTTATTTGAGCTGGGTGTATTTTTGCCATTTAAAAGATACGAGGGATTTATTGGTAAAATTGATTTGAACATAAGGACCCTAAGGTAGAATTTGAAATGTTGTGTTTTTATTGGTAAATACCACATTCCCCCAGGGACTTATTGGTAAAAATCCTGATTTTTAATGGTGATCATTTTACATTTTTTTAATTTTTATTCGGATCATAAATATTTCTATAAAGTGTTCGTCAAACTGACCTTAAGTTGACCAGTTTTGGTCAAAAGGTGTCAAGTGAGCTAGGCTTGCTGGCCGGGCAAATCGAAGTTCTCTTCCGTGCACGTGGCTCGTCCGTGCTTTCCGAGACAAAGACTATTACCAATGTGGAGCATGCGTGGTAGTCCCGCTTTTTCTGGAATAAAACAAGGGCTCATCTTCTGGAATCGTATAACTGTCAAAAGTTAGTGATTGTTCATCGGAACTCTTGGTGAGGCCAGACAACGTCCTAGGCGTGCCCGGCTTCGTCCTTCTATCCGGAAGATTAGCCTAGGCAGTGCAGACGAAGTAACACGAATATCTCCGGTAGTCAGTCCATTTCCATCAGCCGGTCGATGGGAGCGAGAAGTTTGGGATATGTTTGGTGTTTCTTCCATCAATCATCCAGATCTACGCCGTAGCCCAGTTTGAGTGAAGCCGGAATTGAGAAAAGTCCGTCCCGCCGAGGGTTAGATCACTGGGGAAGAAAAGATTCCGGAGAGTTGGCTTGAAGCTATAATGGGAGGAAAGCCACCTTAATCAGTCAAGCAAGTAATTTGAATAGGGATTATGAACATGCCCTTACCTTGGCCTTAGCCGTTCGATTGATTGTTCTAAGGTCAAGCCTTTCCCCTATATCAACGAAGATATGACTACAATTATGCAGTGTAATTTCTCTAGTTAGCGCATAAATGGTGGCAGCTTGCTCATGAGAATGGTAGCCAGTAGTAGGGTCTTTCGTACAGTTTTACAGGGAGAATGCATTGATTAGGTGCCCGTAGGGCTGTTATACGAACCGAGCTGGCTCGAGCTCGGCTCGGGCTCGGCTCGTGAAAGATCGAGCTCGAGTCGAGCTCGAACCGATTGTCAAGCTCATTTTTGTTATCGAGCCGACCGTGTTCGGCTTGTTTAGCTCGTTAAAAGCTCGAGTTCGGCTCGATAAGCTCATTAAAATTGAATATTTGTTTTCGAACGGCTTGAACTCGGCTCGATAAGCTCGAATTCGGCTCGATAAGCTCGTTAAGACCATATTTTTCTTTAAAATATGTCTAAGCTCGAGCTCGGCTCGTTAAAACTCGAGTTCGATATCGACTCGAGTTGTTCGCGAGCAGCTCGCGAGCTCGATTCGACTCGAGCTCGAACAAGCAAGTGGGCTCGAGCTCGATAAAGCTCGAGTTCGATAAGTTTTAAACGAGCTCGAGCTCGACACCCCAAAGCTCGACTCGGCTCGGCTCGTTTACAGCCCTAGGTGCCCGTCCAGTAAGACCGACCTACAGTTATCCTTAAACCGCTGTGTTTGGTAGAGAAGAAGCGAACAAACGCATGCTCGCTTGCTGCACAGTATGGAGACACTTCGGTCGGTATAGGAGCTCGGGTGGGGCACGAAGGCTGACACAAAGAAAAAATAGAAGAGTTCTTCGGGTAGCGATCCATTCGCAGTAGTTTCGCGTGAGAAGAGGTGGATTTTTTGTGCGAATTGTGCGTTATGACCCGTGGCCGCCTGCCTGGTGGGGGCGGAGGAGATCGGACCAACCAGTTCGGTTTTACTGAAAGGACAAGTATAAGGGCCCGTTGCTAATTATGCGGTCTAAACTAAAAGGTGTGGTTGAATGAATTCAAATGAGTATGCCTAGGATGGAGGCCAGCCAAAATAAAGGTCAGAAAAAGCCTTCTGTAGGTTCGCTAAATAGGTTATCACAAGAATAGGAAATGGAAGGAGTAGCCGAGGGTTGAATGTCATGACCTAGAACTAAATCACTTGATCCACCGACCGTGAACTAGCTTGACTTAACCCTCATGTTCTCGGGAAAAGGGTAAGCTTCTGCCCTTCGTTTTGTCCTTTGTTTCTTTTTGTAAGTGAATGCAACGAAAAGACACACACACACACACAGACACGTATATGCGCATGCACGCGCATACGCACATACGCACGTATACGCGCATACACGCGCGCCGATTGAGATGAATTGTTAATGTGTGAAGACCCGGAAGCAATCGAGATGAAAGCTTACATATAACCCGGGAAGGGAGATAGATCAAAAAGCATCCCCGCTACACAAGGCTCTCTCCGTTAACGTCCAATCACGGAGCCGGGCATACCGACTTCATGGGCGACCCTCATGCGGTAGCGGCATAGGTGTGACAAGAAGGCATGGGCTTAGACGTTGATACCCGTGCCTACTTCACCAATATGCTATCCCATGGGTCATGAGCATGAAGAGGATAGAGCTGCAGAACGTCGTGAGACAGTTCGGTCCATATCCTCTCCATACACAGGAGGTGAACTGAGAAGGGAAGGCTGCCCTCATCCTACGGGGAATAGGGGATATAAGTACACGCGCAGTTTATAGTTTTGAGCTCATATATTAGGGTTATCCACTCCGCACTTGGCTACCCAGCGTTTCCGCCACAGCCTATCTCTCGTTCCGAGCAAAACCGGGGAATTACATTTTATGTGGTAGAAGGGAAGGTTGAGCAGGGGCCTATGGAATTGATTTATCTATAGTCAGGTTTTTGGCTCGCAATAAAAAAGCGTCGGTCCTGATCGATAAAGTACTAGTCCTATCTATCCACCTCTCCAGACAATATGGGGCCATAAATTGCAGAGGAGCATGATCCGAAGCGGTGAAAGACCCGGAGCTCCTTGAAGAGTGGAGGGTAAACCCGCCTGGAGGCGGGAAAGGACTTTCTTTAATTGTACTCTTCCACTTTCTCTTTCTTTCATTTCATACCTTGGTATAGTTAGCTGATGCTTTCCCGGGGATTCCTCCTTCTTTAGCCTTTCAATTACATCGGCGGATGGGGCGGCCAAGGAGATCCGGGAACTCCGGTTCGGTTTGGAAATAAATGAATTGCGAGGATAGTTTCATTCGAGATCGTGATGGAGGACATAGCTTACGATCAACTGCTTTGATCATGCCACTAGGCATTTGATTTCTTGTTTCATTGAAGCCAAGATTATGGAGACCAGTCTTCGCTCTTAGTACTAATTCCAAGCTGGCTGTACACCTACCGAATTGAGCCCCATTAATTGGGAGCCTAGGGATCCGTAAGGAGAGTGGTTACATAGACGTAAGTAGGTAAGACATTTAGTAGGAAAAGGGTCTGGGGTATGATCACAAGGCAGCGCCATGATAAGATTGTTGCTTCTGTTAAGCGTGAAGCTCAAGAGAAAGGTTGACTTTCCCCTCCTCCTGGTTCTATCACTGGTCCACTTTTTCCTACCCGAATAAGGGAATTTTCAAACTTCTGGAGAAGGACTTTTTTATATTTCCGCGACTTCAACTAGGCGAGAGCAAGCCAAGACAATAGGCCTTATAAAAGCGCGATATAGGCATTTATCCCATCCATCAACCGAGAAAAAGACTTGCGTTACACTAACTAGGAGCGCGCAGGCCGGGATTGGAATCTGATAAAGATGGGCCTGCCCGGGTAGATGGTCGAAGACTTGGACATCTTGGTAAGGCTTCCTGACGCCTGCCTAGTGCCGGAAGGTCAAGGAAGTTGGTGACCTGATGACATGACAGGGGGCCAGCGACCGAAGCCCCAGTGAATGGTGGCCGTAACGAACTGTTCTCAACGAGTTCAGTTCGGGCAGAGGGAGTATATATTAGGGAGATCTTCTTGACCATGAATAAGTCCTTTCTTGTCAGCAGAATAGGTGATGACACCTGAAAAACGCAGCTGAAAAGAATAGGAAAGAAAAGAGATGAAAATGGATAGGTATGCTCACCACTTCAAGGAATCCACCTTGAAGATACAGGGCATAAACAACTCACCACTAAACGGAATCCACCGAAGAGATACAGGGTTGTATAATGTTCACGACTCAATGGAATCCACCAAAGAGATAAGAACATAAAAGAAGGCACTAAGCACAACTTATATTTTATTTAACTCAAAATTCAACTCTCAATATCTTTTACACATCTAGTAGGGTATTTATAGTTACTTGGAAAATCCCTGCAAGTCTAGGAATACTAAAAATACTTAAAGGATAAATGATGTAGGAATGTTAGCGGATCGTATCGACGAAGTTGCGGCAGGATTTTGCAATTTAGTTATCCGGGCGCAGAATGGCTATTAAGAATACTTTTCGGATGGAAATTTTGCCACGAACAAGACTCATCACTTTTTCATGATGTACGATGCTTTTCGGGCATCCGAGACCGTTTAGGGCTCGAAAATAGCTTTTTTACTTTTTAAAACAATAAATTTTAATTTCGGATTTTATTTCCTTTTTTCGTTTGGTTTAGGGTTTTGGTTATTAGTTGCCCTAGGGGTATTTAAACACTTTTCGTGTTCTGTAGCCGTCAGATTATTAATTTTATTCAAAGAGTTTTCTCTTATTCTCTGGTGGATTCAAGTTTTATCGTTCTAGGGTTTATTGCTGGTAAACTCTTGTGTTTAGCGCTTGCTATTCACGAATATTGCTTCCGTTATGCGTCAATAAATATAATAATTATTGTTGAGAGATAAGATAGCCTAGAAATCTCAAAAGACATTCTAAACATGAATACTAGTCAAATTTCGGATGCATTGGCTGTCAGACTATCTTCCACCAAAACTGTCAAAACTCTCTCTAGAAAAATCCAAATGAGGATCCGAAAAGAGCTGTAAAAACCAAACTCAACGATATTTCTAATGATATTTTACTTTTAATTTTTGGACGAGTGAATTGATAGATACACTCTGTTGAAGTTGACTGAAATTCATGAGACTGTCAAGTAGCTCCTGCGTCAAACTCCCCCGCTTGAAGAAAATTTGTCCACGAATTTTGAGTAAAGCATTGAAAGTAGTAGTAGACATTCTTGAAATAAAAAAGTGAAGAACTTTGAATTGTATTGTACTCGTGAGAAAATTCATCCAATTGGTCCAACAAGTTTTGAGAAAGTTATTAAAGATAATTTTTTCGATGAACCAATAGACGACGGACATACTTGACGGGATGATGTCAAAATGATCTTTGTACATATGAACACTATTTGAATAATCATAAATACCCTTTTACTGACTCGATGAGAGTGTTGTAAAAATATCTAAGATTGATTTATGCTCAATCGAAACAGAAGAATTTGACCAACAAATATGACAATCGTCTAAGCATTTATCATACTGTGGTGACAAACTATTTTCATTTTCACATGAAAATCCCTCTTGTTTTTTAGGATACTCATCATAGATTGGAGGTTGAGACCAATCCACAATGGGCTGAGGAGAAACAAAATCAGTAAATGGCGAAACAAAGCTAACCAGAATGGGTTGAAGAAAATATTGTTTTCTTTCAAAAATTGTTTTTGTAAGAAAATAGGAGATGAAGGAAAAACCAGAGTGAAAAATAAGGTGAAACGAATAAAATGAAATTTCAAGAATCGCAAACTGCTCTGATGCCAATTTGACACCGGAAAACGCAACTGAAAAGAATAGGAAAGAAAAGAGATAAAAAACGGATAGGAACGGATAGGTATGCTCATCACTTCAAAGAATTCACCTTGGAGATATAGGGCATAAACACTCACCACTCGACGGAATCTACCGAAGAGATACAGAGTGAAAGATGTTGTTCACAATTCAATGGAATCCACCAAAGAATAACAACAAGCAAGAAGGCACAAAGCACAACTTATATTTTATTAAACTCAAAATCAACTCTCAATATCTTTTACAATGACATCTAGTAGGGTATTTATAGGTACTTGGAACATCCCTCCAAGCTTAGGAATTATCAAAATACTTAAGGATTGATATAGCAATTATTATGTAGAGATAAGATAACATAGAAAACTTAAGAGACATGATAAGCATGAAGACTTTCCCAATTTTCGAATGAATCTGTCCATGTGAATGACTTCTGGTCAAACAGCCATAACTCTCTCTAGATATATCCAAATGATGATCCGAAAAGTGCTGTAGAAACTAAACTCAGAGACCTATCCGTTGATAGTTTGTTTGTAATTTTTGGATAAAAGGTTCGAGAGATACATACTTTTAAAGTGGACTGATTTTATTGAAAGTGCGAATACCAAGCACTTGGTTCTGGCGTCATACTCCCCCACTTGAAGAAAATTCGTCCTCGAATTTTAGTCAACGCCTCTTTAGAATCTCTAGTAAATCTTTTAAGTATTTGCATTGATATCTCTTGAATTTTCTTTCGGTATACTCGGCAAACTTTGAATTTTATCGACTGCGTGACTACATCCATCCATTCACTCCAACGAGTTGTGAGAAAATGATTGATAATGAACTTGTTGATGAACCAAGAAACGGGAATACTTGAATAATATAGATCAAAAGGATCTTTGTAGAAGTAATCAACTTTAATATTTTCAAAAGTATCCTTTGACCAACTCAATGAAAGTGTGTTAAAAGCACTTGAAGAAAATGAAAAAGATCCACAAATTTCACAATCATCCACACATTAGTCAAAACATGGTGGTGAATCATTTTCAAATTGATGAAATGAAAAGTATATTTTCTCTTGATGATATTCATCAAAGGTTGGAGGTAGAGACCAATCGACAATGGGCAATGGAGTAACTGAATCGGTAAATGGCCACAAAAGATCAACCATTTTTTTTCAACTTTTGATAAGAAAATAAGAGATTAAGGAGAAACCAAAAGAAAAAGATAAATGATGGATAAAAGGATACTTAAACCCAAGCAAGAAAGTTTTTTTGGAATCGAAATCAGCTCTGATACCAATTTGACACCGGAAAAACGCAGCTGAAAAGAATAGGAAAAAAAAAGGAGATAAAAACGGATAGGAACGGATAGGTTTGCTCACCACTTCAAGGAATCCACCTTGAAGATACATGGCATAAACAACTCACCACTCAACGGAATCCACCGAAGAGATACATGGTTGTATAATGTTCACGACTCAATGGAATCCACCAAAGAGATAAGAACATAAAAGAAGGCACTAAGCACAACTTATATTTTATTTAACTCAAAATTCAACTCTCAATATCTTTTACAATGCCATCTAGTAAGGTATTTATAGTTACTTGGAACATCCCTGCAAGTCTAGGAATACTAAAAATACTTGAAGGATAAATATAATAATTATTGTTGAGAGATAAGATAGCCTAGAAATCTCAAAAGACATTCTAAACATGAATACTAGTCAAATTTTGGATGCATTGGCTGTCAGACTATCCTCCACCAAAACAGTCATAACTCTTTCTAGAAAAATCCAAATGAGGATCCGAAAAGAGATGTAGAAACTGCACTCAATGATATTTCTAATGATATTTTACTTGTAATTTTTGGACAAGTGAATTGATAGATACACTCTGTTGAAGTTGACTGAAATTCATGCGACTGTCAAGTAGCTCCTCGGTCAGGTGAGATATATGTGTGTACTCCCTCTCCATCCGTCCCATTTTAAGAGTCAAAAATTTCCTAGAAGGGCGTCCCATTTTAAATTTTAAGAGTCAAAATCTTAAAATGAAAAGTGGGTCCAACATGTTATACTCACAACAATTATCCACTAACTTTTCTCTACCCCACTTTCTCTCTCCTACCCAACTATCAACACTCACAACACATCACATTTTTCTTAATTCTTGAACCCACCCATTTTTTGACTCTTAAAATTGGACGGAGGGAGTATATGTAGATGAACACTATGTACAGAAACATTAAAAAAATAGAAAAAGAAATATGGGGTGTATGGTCAAAGCGTTGAAAATCATCAAACAGTAAAACAAACAAACTAAGAGCCAAATTTTGTTGAAAAAACAAACAAACTTGGTTTTAGATGATCTAAGTTGAAATGTTCGAGCATACTGAAAACTTAATGACCAAAATACATATACAAATATCTATTTGCTTCAATCATTTCTGTTGACGTTTTAATTTAGCTAGTATTCGGAATAATTAATAGTCAATGAATAAAAAGATGGAAATTAAGATAATCTGAAGAGGAAATTGGGAAGAGAAAACATGAAGACACATACCCTTAGTAGTTAGTCCTGTAATATTGTAGCATATCCACCGGTGGTAAGTTGGAGGGAGGGGGCAATGGTGATAGGAAGGAAAAGGGAAGGGAAAGGAAACTGATGTGTTTGAGTGTGGCTTTTGATTGAATCTTCAAAGTGCTCGGTTAAGAAAAAAATAGATGCAATAATTGAGAGATTATAACCACTTAGTCCCTAATGTCAATATCAAATGTCCATTTAAAACATACATTCATCAATTTTACCATGTAGTCCGTTGCCAAAAAACAATAACACCATAAGATCCTTAAACCCATTTAATTTTTTTAATGACAAAACTACCACCATTATTCCCCCAAAAAGAATGGCCCAGTGGTAAAGTCAAGCTGAGGGTTTGATCCCTCTCTTCGTCTCCTTTTGGCATGGACATCGTTAAAAAAAAAAAAAAAAAAAAAAAAAAAAAAAACTACCACCATTACCTTGAACAAAACCATCTCCCTCCCTCAGCATACTCTCGCACACACACACTTTCTCTACCCCAACACCTTTCTCTCTCTCTCTCTCTCTCTCTCTCTCTCTCTCTCTCTCTCTCTTCCACATTCTCTATACCAACTCCTGCTACCACCATCAAATCTAGCGACCTCGACCTCCAACGACCTTCCGACCTCTAGTCGCCACTGACCTACGGCCACCACCACCATTAGTGCTTAAGTTCTCAACTCTATTTCGCTAACAGTGATTTTCCTTTTATTTCACTAATCCATTTAATGCACAAAGTTTGTTAGTAATTTGTGGTTACCGAAGGTTGCTACAACAATGGGAAGCTTAGAGAAGTTACTAAGCCTATAAATGACTAGTGAACTCACATATTGAAGTACACAAATTTACCATAAACCTTCCAGTTTTCATATACAATACTACGTCATTAGCAGTGTCGTCAACATCCCATCCAACACATCAGTGCAACACACATTCTATGTTCAATATTACTTTTGGCTCAGGACAAACACAAATTACATTTACATAAATTGTGAAAATATTACTATTGGTGTTGTTATTCTATTGTTCTTTAACTTTAAAATCTAGTTTTGCAATTGTGTTTTAGTTCAATATTGCTAACATTGAGGGGAATACTGTGATTTCTGAAAAATTCCCACAGTTTTGGCACTTTCAGTTAGTATTAGAGCAAGGTTTTTGATGCACTATGTGTGGCCCTGGGCGTCAAGACTATGAATTTTGCTAATGTTTTGGTAGACTTCCCGTTCTTGATGGTTATAATTTTGCGCGAGAATGGATCTCTGCCTTCGTTCTTATATAATATCTATTGATGTTCTGGCAAGACGATTTATTGTAAATGGACATGTTGTTCTTATGAGGCCATCAGATGAGGAAGGTGGTGTTCAAGTAAAGCGTCCACAAGCAACATTCAAACACAGCAAGCTGGGAACGAGCGGTCCAAGCCTCAGCGAACTCACCGCACCGCGCTGCTGTGTGTGGATCAAATCGTGCTACCTCTCAGAAATACAACATTAATGTCAACTGCACACACCGAAATGGTGCTCATGTGGCACATTTACATTATGTGCAATAGGGTGGAGGAAATGAGGAAGTTGACCTCATGAGCGGTTCCAATTCCGTCCAAACCCCAATTTTTGTAGGGGTTGAGAAAGAAAGGGTGAATTACAGTGATCTAAGGGGAATAAACTCTTTAAGGAAAGGGTATATTAGAATATTATGACTAATAATGAATGATTAAATAATGGGTGAATTGCATTTTGGGCCTCAAAGTTTAGGGGGTGTTCCCAAGTCAGACCCCATTCAAGCACTATTTACATTTTGGGCCCCAAAGTTGTCATTCTGTTAGCCTGTTGGATCTTTTAACCAGTTTTGTTAGAAAAATTCGTTAAATGATGACGTCTGAGTCACATGTCACTTAACAGAGGATGTTTTTTTTTTAACAATAATTCATTCATTGTTATTTAAAGCAAATTGAATGAAAATGAAAACTCAAAATGGAAAATTTTCCATTTATGGGCGTTGAATGAAATTTTCTAAAGTCATAAGATAGAAATTAAAATTTATTTAAAAATATTAAATTATCAATAAATAATTATAAAATTCATTTGAAAAACAAGGCATTTAATTTTTTTCTCAAATATAATTTTATACTTTGACTATTATAATTGAATATATTTTTGAAAGAGATATAATTATTATTTAAAAAGCCAGGGAAAATATATTTTTTATCCATGATTAATAATTTTTAATTTGAGGGGAGGGGTTAAGGGCGGCGGTTGGTGGCCAGGGTGGTGGTCGGAGACGGAGAAGTGATTGAATGGGCCTAAAATGTAAATAATGATTGAATGAGGTCTGACTTGAGAACACCCCTAAACATTGGGCCCAAAATGCAATTCGACCTTAAATAATTGCAAATTCACATGCTTACGTCAACTTTGTTTAAATGTGCTTTGTCATAAAAAATATTAGAAATACCAGCAAGATAACAAAGGTGTAATAAACTAGTAGTAGTAAAAGTTGAATGATTGAGACCCATTAGCCAACTTGCTCATAAGCTATTCAGGTGTCCTTCTCACCTAGTTGCAGTACCAAATATTTTTTCCTTATAGGCCGAAAAAATAAATTCATTTAAAATTTTTGAAATTCACCTGATCCAAATTTTATCAAAGTTAAGAAGAGTAGAAATACTCCTGAAATTTTAAATACTATCATCAATAGTATTTTTAATAATAAATCAAGAATAATTTTTAAAATTTTATCAAAATATTTATATTTTCATAAATGTTTGCCCTGCCCTTAATCGAACTGAACGTTGTTGGAAATTGGTAAAGAAAGTTAGGTTTGACCTAACTTTGACTAAAATTCCAAGAGTATTCATTTTATGGAAAATGGATTTAAGTTGCAAATTATTAATCTATGTTCGGAGTAGATTAACGTGGTTTATTTATTTTCTCAAAACCAATTTCGGGTGAATGAGAAATTAATGCCTAAAGTTAGCCATTTAAGATAATAGTTGAAGAGTAAATAGGCAAATGGGTGTTACATCCCACATTGCGAAGAAAGGGGAATTCAAGCCAACATATTAATGTGAGCATCTAAGGAGGAGTCATCAAGTTGTATCCTCTTTAGGCCAACCAAGTGGGCTATTGGGCTATCCATGCAACTAGTGGACCAAGTGTGCCAATTTTGGACTAGCTTCAAATTGACACATGACCCGCGAAGGGCGGTTTAGGGCGCACTTTGCACTTCGCTGGGAGCTGTGGAGCTTAAATTTTTGACAAAAGTGGGCTCTGTAGTGGGTCAGCCCGTGATCTTGACTCGGCTGGAACTGGGCTCGATTGACTTGGGCTTGGAGTGGCAAGGGACGCGCCGGTTCGGGTGTAACCGCCGGGTCGACCCGCGTCCCTCCGAGCGAGCGGGTCGGACTGTAATGCCATGATTAGTGCTCAAAGGAAAATAGGGTGTGAGACTACCTAGGTTCGAGGTCATGTGGGAGGTGTAGGGCTGTAAACGAGCCGAGTCAAACTTTGGGGTATCGAGCTCGAGCTCGTTTAAAACTTATCGAGCTCGAACTCGAGCCCACTTGCTTGTTCGAGCTCAAGTCGAATCGAGCTCGCGAGCAACTCGAGTCGATATCGAACTCGAGATTTTAACGAGCCGAGCTCGAGCTTAGACATTTTTAAGAAAAATATGGTCTTAACGAGCTTATCGAGCCGAGTTCGAGCCGTTCGAAAACAAAAATTCAATTTTACTGAGATTATCGAGCCGAAATCGAGCTTTTAACGAGCTAAACGAGCCGAACACGGTCGGCTCGATAACAAAAATGAGCTTGAGTATTGGTTCGAGCTCGACTCGAGCTCGAGCTTTCACGAGCCGAGCTCGGGCCGAGCTCGAGCCAGCTCGGTTCGTATAACAGCCCTAGAGAGGTGGCTACATGCCGGGTCCATATGCAGCATCAATGTCCGTGGGTGAAGTCCCTACCGCTACATTGGCCTGAGGACGTGTGCCAAGTACCCCTGGTTGCTGACGGACAGAGGAAGCAGGTGGATTAGGCCAAGGTGCAGCAGCCGTGGGATAGGGACACGGTGGCACTAGCCAAGGCCAATTCCACGCACCACCGTTCCACGGATCTTGCTATCCTATGCCATACCATGGAGACCCGTGAATCTTCCCTTGACTATTAACACGGTCATTGGAGTTTTGACCCGAGCGAGCCCCATTCGAACCATTCAAAGTAGATGAACCACCCTTACCAAAATTCTTGCCACCCTTTTTGCCATTATTACAATTTTTCTGACCACCATTATGAGGAACGATGGGTGGTGACAGAGGCATACCCGGGAACCCGCTGGCAGAATCACGAGCAACCTTAGCTGAGGCGGACGTCATCATCGCTTTCTTTTATAGGCATGTCTCCTCCAAATGAGCATGGACCGAGCCTGATGGAACTTTGGTAGAGGACTACTCTGTCGGAGAAGAGTGGCCACTCCGTTGTAGGCTCCCATTAAGCCTTCCACAATTTGTAATACCATACGATCGTTACCGACTAGTGAGCCCACATTCTTCAATTGATCCGCAATCTGCTTCAATTGTTGGCAATAGGCGGAGGCCGACGAAAAATTCTTTATAAGAGTAGAGGTAAATTCCTGCTCAAGGCTTACAATGCGGGAATTTTTGTTATCCTCAAAGATATCCTTCAAGGTATTCCAAGCCTTCATCGCTGTCTGATCCGGTTCCAGAATGGTGTTAAGCAGATCCCGAGAAATCGTGCCATAAGTCCATCCCAACACTTCTGCATCAAGATTACCGTAAAGTTCGATCTCCTCCTTCGTATTAGGTTCTTTGGCATTACCCTTGGCCGACGGGACAATGTGGTGAAGAACCTGTAGAGATCGTGCATGGACTTTGAAAACAGTAGTCCACGTCGCATACTAGACGTTTTCAAGCTCGAGAGTAACAGTGATGTTATTTCTAATGTTGGTGACAGCCATGGCGGGGTGAAGAGAAGATTTGGACCCCATTATGGGAGAGGACCAAAAGAAGAGAAAGAAGAAAATACTACGTAAATGTTCACGGAGGGGAGGGGGCGCAACAGAAGAAAATATGCCTTAGACCTCTCGCGATACCATAAAAGACGTCAATAATTTCCTCGCTTTTTTTTTTATTGAATAATACTCCTCTCTATACAAGTATAACAGGGATAGGATACTAGACATGATTTACAAACTAAACCCATGATTCTAATGATCAACCTATAGCAATTACAATCAATAGCAATCCTAACAATCGTTACAATATAAAATGATATATACCGAATATTATCACTTATTGTGATAATATCATTAACAAAGATGAGTTGGGGAGGGATTAATTTATAAAATTAATGTTTCAGTTCATACCCTTTTAAATTAGTTTTCTCAACCTTGTATTTATAAATTTTACACTAAAAACTTATTATATGTTGTAATTTTAATTGTAAAATTTTTTTGGGGGTAAAATCGGAAGACAGTTAGATACTAAATCCATAATACCCTAATAAAATCCAAAATACCCTAATAGTTCAGGTACTATTTTGGAATTCTTCTTAAAAATAATATTCTCTCTGTCCCAAAATACTTGTACTTCTAGCAGTTTACACACATATTAAGAAAAGAAATCAATACATATCAAATAGACCAAGTTACCCTTTGAATAGTTCAACTACCTAGACAATTACTCCCTATAGTCCAAAATAACTGTCGTTTTGGTAATAATTTAAATAAAAAAATAATGATGCTAATAAAAATCTAAAAGTTGTCATTGTATTATAATTAATAATAATTTTAATAACGATTTTTAGATTTTTATTAGGATTGTTATTTTTTGTTTAAATTTATTGGTCAAACATACATCTGTTTGAGCAAAAGTGACAGTTATTTTGGACCAGAGGGAGTAAATGATTTTACAGTGACAACTACATGTAATAAATAAGGGCAGTTTAGAGAAAGTGTATCAATGTTTTATAGAAAACTACAAAACTGCAAATATTTCGGGACAAAATATTCATCCTAAAACTGTAAATATTTTGCGACGGAAGGAGTAGTGAATTCAATTTTTTTTTTTTCAAATTTTGAGAGATGATTAAAGGAAGGAGAGAGATTGTGTCAGTGTGTTAACCGATCTTAGAGCATCCACAATGGGAGCTTTTTAGGAGCTCTTTATTTTTATGAAAAAGCTTTGTAAAGCTTTTTACCATTGTGAACTTTTTGAAAGAGCTCCTTATTAAGGAGTAGCTCTTTGTAGAAAGAGCTCTTAAAAAGCTCATTTGAGAAACACTAGCATTAATTTTTACCAACTTCCCATGTTATAAAATGAGCTCTACCATTGTGAGAAAATCTTTGAGCTTTTTATTTGATGACTTTGTGAGGATGTGTCATACCGGGGGGGGGGGGGGTATAAAAAAGCTTTTAAAACAACTTTACCATTGTGGATTTTACCATTGTGGATGTTCTTAGACCGGTGCTAATAGTGTAAGGCTTAGGAAGTTGTGAGCATGTTTCGGTACAAAGCCGAGAGATACAGAGCGGAGCGGGAGCTGGTGAGCCAAGGGCATGTGGGTCCAATAAAAAGTCAAGGATTTGATGGTTAATTAGAAAAATATTTGTCTTAAATTGTAATTCTGCTTAAATCAAATATTATAGGGTCAATTACCCGTAAAAGTTAGACCCATAGTAGAAAATGTCCCCAATCTTTCTAAGTCTTCCCTTTCCTTTTTGAACCAAAATTGGGGGCTTGGACTCTAGGGCCCCTAAGCCCAGATTCAAACCCAAATAAGGAAAATCCAGATGAAAAATTCCTCATACACCCCTCACTAGCAAAAAGATGCAATAAGACTAAAATGCCCTCATATCTCCTCCCACCCCTCACCAGCAAAAAGATGCAAGAAGACTAAAATGCCCTCATATCTCATCCCATCCTCACTTTTTTGGTCAAATCCTAGTCAACTCTTATAACTTACACATAATTATATATAAGAGTCAAAAAAATAATTTTTTCATTTTTTTTAGAAAAAAAAATTATTGTTTTGGTCAAACTCGGTCAAACCGAAGTCAAACTCTTATAACTAACACATAATTAACATATAAGAGTAAAAAAAAATACTTTTTTTATTTTTTTAGAAAAAAATATTAATAATATTTGGTCAAACTTGGTCAAACGATAGTCAAACTCTTATAACTAACACATAAGAGTAAAAAAAATCACTTTTTCCATTTTTACCAAAAAAAAATAACAATTTTTTTGGTCAAACTGCAGTCAAACTCTTATTACTTGCACATAATTATCATATAAGAGTTACAAAAAATACTTTTTTTCATTTTTTTTACAAAAAAACTATATATTTTTTTGGGTCAAATTTGGTCAAACCCGGTCAAACAGCAGTCAAACTCTTATAACTGACACATAATTAACATATAAGAGTAAAAAAATTTGTTTTTTTCATTTTTTTAGAAAAAAATATTAATAATATTTGGTCAAACTTGGTCAAACAGTAGTCAAACTCTTATAACTAACACATAAGAGTCAAAAATTTCACTTTTTCCATTTTTTTACAAAACTAATAATAAATGTTTTGGTCAAACTTGGTCAAACAGCAGTCAAACTCTTATAACTAAGACATAATTATTATACAAGAGTTACAAAAATTAATTTTTTTCATTTTTTACAAAAAAATTATAATTTTTTTAATCAAATTTGGTCAAACGACAGTCAAACTCTTATAACTAACACATAAGAGTAAAAAAAAAAAAACACTTTTCCGTTTTTTACAAAAAAAAAAAAAAAATGGTCAAACTTGGTCAAACAGCAGTCAAACTCTTATAACTGACTCTTATAAGAGTCAAAAAGTCTTATAAACATTAATAAGACTTTTTGCTCGAACAAAACTGAAAAGTCTCACGAACATGGTCTGAACCTGATCATAAGACTAAAGTCTTATTAAACCCATTTTGATACAAATGAACATGTTTTAATGAGATTGAAAAGTCTTATGAACAGTTTCAATAAGACTTTTAGTCTTATGAACACAGGTTTCAAATGAACATGTTTTAATGAGACTGAAAATAGCTCTTATAATACCTGTGTTCACAAGACTTTTCAATCTCATTAAAACATGTTCATTGTATCAAATCGGTTCAATAAGACTTTAGTCTTATGATCAGGTTCAGACCACGTTCATGAGACTTTTCAGTCTTGTTAGAGCAAAAAGTCTTATATATTAATAGTGTAGAGTCTTATATATTACTCGTATAAGACTAAGAATCAATTTTATTTTTTTCATATTATAAGACTTTTTTAGTCAATGGACCTATTTTTCATAAAAATAAAATAAGTCTTATAGATGCATCTAGTTAAACTTCATAGGCTATACTCAGGTGTGTACACTGCAGAATCATTCATCTAGTGAACATGTAATATGAACTCAAAACAATTCCAAATTACAATCAAATACTTGCTCTAGCTTATTGACCAATCCAAGAACTAACGCATGTCGAGTGTAATTTACAAAATTCAGATGTTAGTTCCACTGAAAATGAAATAAAAAATACAATAGTAGCATTACATTGACAAAACCTAGTATAACAAAAAGGTTGCTTTGAAACTGAAAAAAAAAATAAAAATACATTGACTAAAACTAGTACTCACCTAGTTTGATTCAAAGGCATCAATATTATTTCTACTTTCCGAGTAATGTATCGATAAAAATATCTTCTGCTTTCTGCTACACGAGAAAAAAAAAAGTCAAGTGAAATTTTTACCTTGATTCTTTTTGTACCAACACCAAGCATCGATCGGAGCTCCGGCGAGCAGACTTTCCAACTCAGCTAGGGTTTCAAGTCTAGATTGCAAACAGTGAAGGCCAACCGGAGTTGTTGTTGACGGCAAGGAGGAAGGCAGATGGTTGGCCGGCGTTGTCTTAGCGAGATCTAGATTATTCCGACCAAATATGGCCGATCTGGTGAAAGAGGGAGAGAGAGAGAGAGAGAGATCTGGAGAGACACAGATCTGGAGCACACTCTGGATGAGGTTTTCGGATAGATCCGAGCGGACGGAGCTTCGCCGGAGACGAAGCTTCGCCTGAGAAGATGAGCGCCGGCGTCGTTTTTTTAGAGAGAGAGAGAGAGAGTGTGTGTGTGTGTGTGTGAGAGAGAGAGAGAGTGGGTGTGTGAGATCTGGTGCGACGTGAGGGGGAGGGGGAAGAGGGGAGGGTTTTGTTGGGGGTTGGGTGGGGGTAGTTTGGGTATTTAGGACTTTTATTTGACTGGATTTGACTGGTCAAAGGAACTTAGGGGTGTCTGGGGAATTTTCATCTCAAATCAATTCCTTATCTGGCATTTAATCTCAGCCTCTCCTTATTTGTAATAAAATCTCAGATCAGGGGCCCTAGAGGAATAGTTCCCCAAAATTTTAGTTTTAAAGTAACCGTTATTTTAAATCAGAGGGAGTATTATAGGGTCAATTACCCCCTAAAAGTTAGACCCATCGTAGAAAATTTCCCCAATCTTTCTAACTCTTCCCTTTTGTCCGCTTTTGCATTTTTAGTGCACAATGACATCACCATCCACTTCCTTATTTTATTTTCCACTCCTACATCAACACAAGCATTTTTCTCTCCTCTGATAATCCCATTCTCCATGTTTATGCCCTAAACTATCAGTATGTATTGAAATAAACAATTTTCTTGAGCTTCGATAAGAACAACAATTCAACCCTCCTAGATGGCTTTTTGGGTCGTGGTAATATGCTTCTTACTTCTTATGATCATGCTCATCGTCCCGGTCTGGGTTTTGATAAGAGCAAAAAGTCAACCCTCACTGCCGATTCACATTTTCTTGAGCTTCAAGGGTACAGACACAAGGGAGACTTTTGCTTCCCTCCTTCACGATGCTTTGATCCGTGAAGGATTTAACGTATTCATGGATGATCAAAGTATACCTTTGGGACAAGAAATCGAGCAGAAAATACGTGATGCGATCAAGAGTTCTTTGGGAGCAGCAATCATTTTCTCCAGAGATTTCGCATCATCGGCGTGTTGTTTGAATGAGCTCGAACGAATTGTTTGGAAGAAGAAGATGTTGGGGCTGAAATATGTACTCGCACCCATCTACGTTGATGGTGTCCAACCGGATGAAATCCGGAACAAAAGAGGAAGCTACGCCAAAGCATTAGCTAAGCACGAGAAATGGGGTTCCAACAAGCTTAAAGTGTGGGAAGATGCACTTACAAAAGTTGCAGGCTACAGAGGAAGGATTTTAAAAGGGTAAGAATTGCTTCAATCAAACATTTATCTTTTCATCTTGTTGGACTGTATGCTTTTGTATTTTTTTTTTTTTAACTTATACAAAAAAAATATGATTTTATAATTAATATGCAAGAAAACTATTATATTTTGAAACTGAAAAGAGAAAAAAAATATGATTTTTCTTATCAATAATAATTTATCAACAAGTAGCAATAGCTTAATTACTGAAAATAGACTTTTAAGTGATATATTCCATTTAAAAGGTTTTTTTTTTTTTTTTTTTTTTTTTAATTTCAATTTATGCTATTGCTACTTGTTGAGGATTTTTGTCCCTCACGAGTTCTTATCCTTACTAGGTGTACATGGAAAGAAACAACATACATATAATCCATAGACATGAGTTCGACCATCCCTGAAGTGCTACAAGGGCACTCCAAAAGCCTAGACTGACTGCTTTAGCGTCTCTTGTTGATCTCACAGATTCTCTCTAGCTTTTGTTTCTTAACACACAATGTTTATGCCGTCACTAATTGAATACCGGACCAAAACCATAACAGACTCTCAAATCATGTGGTTGCAATAGTAACACTTTTTCTCAAAGGAAAAGTCTTCCACAAGAAATAGGAATTCCAAACAAAAATGCGGCTGCTAAGAATTGAGCCTTTCCATTTTCTTCCTTTTTTCGCACGATCGTGACCCCTCCGTTTGTTGTTTTGATGTACTTCGCTCAAAGTGGTCTTGAGTCTGTTGGGTTGTGGAGACAAAACCTAAAAGAAAAAAGAAATTAAATTTGAGTCATATAAGAATTGATGAGATTCCTGGTTTGACTAGGTTAAAATTTAATTTTCCTTGGGATTCTTTGTTTAAATGGATTTAGGAATTTAATTATTCTGGGTTTTCTACTTAGTTTAAGTATTGGACGTGTTGCCTATATAAACAAAGTGATATAAACATTACACACACGTGGTGTCAAGAAAAAAGCAAGAGAATCCGTGAGTCAGAAAGAGAGCCAAGGGAGTGTTGGCTTCTTAGGGGTGCCAAAAGGGGCATTACATGGATGGGTAGAAGCATATCTAGGGTTAAATTATGTGAGGGTGTGTTTATAATTCTGATGCTATGTTTATTGTTGTGAACATGAGCGAATATTGTAACACCACAAATTATGATATTAGTGAAATACCCTCGCTTGGCAATGCCCCCAGAGGTAGTCATCGTTGTGATGAACTGTGTTAACAAATATTGTGTTCAGTTCTTGTTTCTTATCTCATATGTGATTGTTGCGTGCATGTTGTTTCTTCCCATTGCATGGTATGGGATTGCAATTTTCCCAACAACTGGTATCAGAGCTTCCGTTTAGGAAGATCAGGAATGTTTGAATTGATTGGAAGACGGTTGAAGAAATCAGAATCAGAATTGCAAAGGATTTAGATGGTTCATCTGAATGATCCAAATGGAAATAGAATTGCAATGATCCGGATGAAATTATGTTGTAGGGATTCAGATTTTCCGAGAAGCATTCAAGAAGTAGGGTATGGATCCAAGATCTGCGTTGCAGAATTTGGTTGTTATGAGGGTTTGCAGGGATCTAGCCGGATCGTGTAATTGAGAAATTGTGGGAGCAGCGAGATGGTTTCAATGGATTAACATAAAAATTCGATGGATTTGAATTTTGGCAACGAATATGGAAGATAAAAAGAAAGAACGGTATAAGTTTCTAGGCCTTGGTAAATGTGGATTGCATGCGGGAGACGTGTAGATGTACGAGCAAAATGAGTACGTGTTATGTGTAGCAGATGTGCATAGTACGTGTAGCATTCATGCAACGCACGTGCAGAATTTGTGTAGTGCACGTGCATATTTCTTGCAAATTTCGTGCACGTGCAGATTCCATGTAGAATTCGTGCGAAAGACGTGTAGAGGGTGTGCATCAAAGGTACAAAGTATGTGCAGCGTATGTGTTGGGGAATTGGGGGGATCTCCACATCCACTAGCCCATACTAGCAGTCATCAATATAGAGAAAGTAATTCAACACATGAATAATAATATGAAAGAACAAATAACACTGATATTTGATAACCCAGTTCATCAACACATGACTACATTTGGGGGCACTTAGCCAGGATATTATTATAATAATATATGAAGATCATTAGAACATTGCACATGCACTCACTAAGATCTAGCATGGCTACTCTCCAATAATAATCTCTCTCACCTATACATTATTATCTCCCCTTCCTAAGAACATACAAAGATAGTCATGGCCGGGTTGTTGGATCGTCCCCATGGCTCTCCTAGGCCACTCGGCCACGGCCCCCTCCTTGACACTATTTTGTAGCTCTCTCTTGATATCCTAACTTTCTCCTACACAAAAAAAGTTCCCCAAATATTATGGTGATAGTCACAATATATTTATATGGATATTAAAACCTAATCCTTATCAAAACTTAATTTACCCAGAATATAATAGAGATGGAAGGAGTATAATAGGAATTAAGAAAATCTAATGTAATTAGGAAATTACTTTCCTAAGGAAAAGATTCCTTATTCCACCCAAACTCCATCCACGCATTCTGTTGGTTCGGCAGAGTCCCTCTCCGGGTTCGGCCGAGTCCCTCTGCTGAATCTTCTCACCACCCTGTCCTGGTTTCGACTCTTCGCTCTATGGTTTTGATTATCCCCTTGGTTTTGACTCCACACCCCAACTGTATGGGGTGTCCGAAAGTTATGTGATGTGCGGAGCATTCTAAGGTGGAAGAGAAATTTGGTTGACCATTAAGAAGTTGAGAGGAAGGTTGTGTGGTCACCTTCGGCTGTTAGATGTGGACGATTACCGTGGTATCTCACTCGGTAACTTGTGGGGCACACGATGTTGTACACAACATACAATATATTTTGCATGGTTATTGCCTCGAATGCGAGGATTGCAAGGACCGAGATCGCCAGGAACAGTGTGTTGGTGTTAGTACCCAGTTTAAAAATGAGTTATTTAGTCATTCCACAACTCACAGGGACCTTATAAGAATTCAGAAACTGCGCAGGATTTATCCAAAATTTCTTTAAAAGCCCGGATAATGAGATAAACGCGTCTGATCAATTATTCTCAAAGATAAACGCAATCTAGGATTTCTCAGTGTCCAGATCTACCTCAAGCCTTGGGAATCACGCCAAACAACCAGATTGGCCGAGCGGCCACTTCTTCCCAGGCTGCTCGGCTACTCTTTCCAGGCCCAGTTCCCTATAAATAAATGGCCCCAGTTTATAATTTCGACACACAATTCTCTCCTCAGAGTTCCCGAGTCAAAAATGACGAGAGAACTCTAAGTCTAAGCTTTTCTAGCAATACCAAAGTTTCGGCGGATCTACAAGCAAATTCGACTTCGTTCTTGCCAAAATTGGTGAGACTTCTTAGTATTCTTATTATGTTCTTGCATGATTATTATATTAGATCTACTTTATGCCTATGTTTATTATGTTTCTTCATACATTCATGATGTTCTTCATGGTATGCACGCTAGATCTAGGGTTTTATTCTACATAAATGCCAGATTTAGGGATACGATCTTCCTAATATGCCTGTTTGTTCATATTGTTCATATATGTTATTCATGTTGTTCGTCAATATTCATGTTATACGACTATAATTAGGATATTGATTTTCATATACATATGTTATAGCCTATGATGATCTGGGGTTTCATCAAACCCGCCTAAGATCTAGGAACTACTTCTAAACCCTAAACTTTAGGTAAATAATCCCATGATCAATAACTGTCCAGTGATGAGTGATGATGATCACACATTGATTATATCAATGGTGTAATCATCATTCTAGGATGTGATCATCTTGCATGTTTCTTTCTCCTCCCCCTGCTCTGTGCATGATCCGGTTTCCTCCTCTCTATTCTAATAATCCTCGAACTACGTTGACCTGAGCTTCTCATATGAGAGGAACGTAGGCAATCCTCGTATCCGGTCTAAAACACTAACACATTTCCTTGAATCATGATGGAAAGTCTTATTAATTGGGTGATAGGAGTGATCACTAGATATTCTTCTCTTATCGTAAATTGACCCCCGAACCCAATTACTTGCACAATTAGTTTTTTTTTTAATGTTTTGGCTCATTAAAAGGGCGTGACGACTCTAATAAGTTAAATGCTAACTTGAATATCCTGTCCTATAGATAAATAAAATAAGATAATAATAAGAAACATCTCATGCGTCGCTGCATCGGTACAGAGGGTATTCACAGTTGGTAGAAAGTTGGTTGTAAGGGCTAGCTCTAGTAGAGACAACTTGGCCAACATGGGTGTTATCTTTCCTTTATGGTCCTTACATCTTTTATATTGCACTTTAAAGCCCATGAACCCAACAGTCTTCCGTCTTATTCCCTATACTCATAAACACTCCAAAAACTATTAAAACACCCAAGGTTAAGTATCAAATAAGTCATTCACGTATATCATTTGGATGGGTAAAAACACATCCATCAAATACCCCCAAACATATATTTTTGCTCATCTTCAAGTAAAACAGTTAAAACCAAAACTAAACTAAAGCTAATATCTATTTTTTTTAAACATGAAGAACAAATTATATTTTAGATTCTCTTTCACACCAATGGAAGTTAGCCATATATGTTTCAGATCCTTACCAACACATATAATCAACCAGAGTTATCATGAACATGAGATTAAAATTACATTAATGCATATGAACCACAATTCTCCACCACAGAATGATATTATGAATGAAGAATGGGAGATAATTATCACCAAAATAAGATATGTTATAGGGTTATTAATGTCATTCTCTCAATCAATGATAAGAGATGATACAATTTTGCGTAAGGACACTCATATGCATGTTAAACACAACTCATAATGGCTGGTAATATACAGAATAATTGCGGGCTAAGTTTATGGAAACAATCGAAGATAAGGACATAAGTCTTCTGCTAATATATTTGTTCAATTGAGATTATCTCTCCACTAATCCATGTCCCCCATGTATCAACCCCCAAACTTGAGATTTCACATACTTCCATAACAAAGAGCTTGACCCTCTTCCTTCTTTTATTTGGTAACTTTTAATCACAATTTCCATATCATAAGAGGGGTAGACTTTTTTTTTTTTTTTTTCATTTATTTTCATAACTCACATAGATAAGGATTACGAAGGATACTATGCATTACATTTAAGCTGAAAAATATATAATTAATTTTTCCCTAGCCCTTCTTTACCATTGTAATACACAATCTTTTTTCTCCAAAGTTGACAGTTTTCTCTTATTCCTTTTTATTTCCATAGCATAACTCACAATTCCCCATTCATTCCCTAGTTCTACTTTCTTAAAAAGGTGAGATAATAGTATATAAGTGTAAGGGTAGGATAATGTGGTTACCAAATGAAGGCAAATGACGGTTTTTATTAATATCTCTTTTAAGAGATTTCCAATCATTGATAATGGTCAATAGGGGATTCTATGGGATTTTTATTATAAGTGATTAGAAAGTTAAAGGTTCACAAAAGGGTACAAAGAAAATAGCCATATGTCACTTCCCAATTAGCCTATTTGATGGGTTATTGACAGTCATGCAAACATGTTTTAGGGACCCTCATAATGCAAAAGTGATCCTATAATGGTCTCCTAAGTTAATGACAATGCTCAAGAAAGTAACATGGAAGTGAAGAGCAGAGTAATCGTAATGCATATGTAACAATGTAATTACAATGCCATACTTATAACAACACTCATGATTAACAGTTTTAAACGCTCTCAAATCATCATTGACTTTAGCCAACAACCCAAACTGTGAAAAGAACAAAAAAATAAAATTATTCAATTTTTTTGGAGGGGAACACTATTTACACTCCCTTATAAACTCATAAACTCATAATGAGTGGCTCAAAACTAAACACCCACCCCCAAACTCAAAATATGCTATGTCCTCAAAGCATACCAACTAAAGAGAAGCATACTTTGGGTTCAAGGGTGGTACAACTTAGCAAAATAAAAATAAAACAAAATAAGTCATATATCATTAGGTTGCCTCCCAACCAGCGCATTTGTTTAACGTCGTTAGCCCGACGGTGACCCAAATCTTACTTGGGGTTTTGATTTCACCTTCCTTCCTTTGGCCCACTTCATAGTCTCGCGGGTCTTTACTTTCGGCTCAAGCCCATATATATTCCCAAATTGATCACTCCAGCCACTTTATTATTCATAATTTTTATTTTCAATAACAAGAGTTCTAATCAAAATTTGGAGTTTTTCATTCTCAAACATAATATGCAGGTTTATGATTTCTTTTATATTTCTTGTGATTATGAGTATGAGTATAAGTATGAGTTTGAATAGCTAATTAAATCCCTAGGTTTGCGGATTAGATGTAAATAATAACTTGGACGTTATGCTATGAGATATTAAAATTCTTTCATATAATCTTGGTTTTGGTTTAACACAATAGTTTTAATTCCGTGTTAGGGTTTCAACCTTATGTTAATATATTGTTGGCTCTTTAATTATTTGAGTTTAAATTCTTGCACTTGCGTGGTGATTTAGACATATCCATTGTTGTGTTGAATAGCTTTAATCTTGGAACTTGCGGAAATTGAAAAAAGCAAGATTTGTATGTTTTTATTATATGCTTAGTGAATTCTTTGTGTATCAATTCGACTTTGCGGAATGATTAATAAAGAGAGAGTAAAAGAAATGCGACTCGGCCACCTAACTGTCCCAATTTTTAAATAAGTGTATGTACTTTAAAACCAAATAATTTCTTTAGTCATCAAAGTATCATTGACTTGAACCAACAACCCAAACTAGGAAACGAACAAAAATAAAAAAATATTTTTTCAATTTATTGGAGGGGGACACTATTTACACTCCCCTATAAACTCAGAAACTCGTATGAGTGGCTCAAAACTAAACAGCCACCCCCAAAATCAAAATATGCTATGTCCTCAAAGCATAACAACTAAAGAGAAGCATACTTTGGGTTCAAGAGTGGTACGAATTAACAAAATAAAAATAAAACAAAATAAATCATACCTCATTGGGTTGTCTCCCAACCAACGCATTTGTTTAACGTCGTTAGACCGACGGTGGCCCAAATCTTACTTGGGGTTTCGATTTCACCTTCCTTCCTTTGGCCCACTTCATAGTCTCGCGGGTCTTTTATTTCAGCTCAAGCCCATATATATTCCCAAATTGATCACTCCAGCCACTTTATTATTCATACTTTTTATTTTCAAGAAAATCAAAATTTGGAGTTTTTCATTCTCAAACATAATATGCAGGTTTATGATTTCTTTTATATTTCTTGTGATTAAGAGTATGAGTCTGAGCTTGAATAACTAAATCCCTAGGTTTGCGGATTAGATCTAAACAATTACTTGCATGTTATGCTATGAGATATTAAAATTCTTTCATATAATCTTGGTTTTGGTTTAACACAGTAGTTTTAATTCCGTTTTAGGGTTTCAACCTTATGTTAATATATTATTGGCTCTTTAATTATTTGAGTTTAAATTCTTGCACTTGTGTGGTGATTTAGACATATCCATTGTTGTGTTGAATAGATTTAATCTTTAGTGAATTCTCCAGCACGTTTTTGGCGCATTGCCGGAGACTTGATTAGGTTAACAAGCCTGTTTTAGGTAGTTCATATTTGCTCATCGTTCTCTGAATCCATCACTAGAGTCATCGATTTATGACATTCATAGGTTGCATTGGCGTAGTTATAAAAATAGACACATGTTAATAAGAATACTGGCCCCGTTAATTAAAAATCCATTTCTACCTTGTTCACAATTTTCCAAGCACAGTCTTCATCACACCACCAGCAATAACACTGCCACCTGTTGGTGTTGGTTCCCTAGGCATGTTTGTTGAACGTTGTTTATAATCATCTTATTCATATTAATAAAGAGATGTTTGATTATTATTGTTGTTCATGTTTACTTATAATATTCTTCGTGCCTAGTACTTGTGAAACACTAGTATAAAGGCTAAATGATCATGGGATGATCATGTTAGATTTATGGGTACTTGTTTAGAACAAGGTACTGGACATGTCCCACTGCCCCTTGACCCCGCAAGGGGCTGGGGCGCTGCCCCTTGACCCCAAAAGGGGGCGCAGCCCCCTTGACCCCTGCTTCTTTATCGTGGTCGAAAAACATATTGACTCAAAATGAGTGTGTACTCCACACTTTACCTTACTCATATCCGAGCCTAATATGAGATCGCATTGGTCTCTAGTAAATCCAATTACATAAAATCGTTGATGACACTAAAATCACCAACATTTCACCCCATTTTAGTGTAATCCTCGATTTACTAATCATATAAAATATGAAACAAACATAACGAAACAAACGAATGCATAAATGAAAATGTCTTGCGATTGAATTTTCATCTTAGTACAATACACATTTCAAATATTCGAGAATCGGGGTGTCCCAACGATTGAACCCGTCAACTCATATGAATACCTGAAGATACTATACACATAAGTTTCTTACAACACTCGAAAAACATATTGACTCAAAATGAGTGTGTACTCCACACTTTCCCTTACTCATATCCGAGCCTAATATGAGATCGAATTGGTCTCTAGTAAATCCAATTACATAAAATCGTTGATGACACTAAAATCACCAACAGACATAAGTCTTCTGCTAATATATTTGTTCAATTGAGATTATCTCTCCACTAATCCATGTCCCCCATGTATCAACCCCCAAACTTGAGATTTCACATACTTCCATAACAAAGAGCTTGACCCTCTTCCTTCTTTAATTTGGTAACTTTTAATCACAATTTCCATATCATAAGCGGGGTAGACTTTTTTTTTTTTTTTTCATTTTATTTTCATAACTCACATAGATAAGGATTACGAAGGATACTATGCATTACATTTAAGCTGAAAATATATAATTAATTTTTCCCTAGCCCTTCTTTACCATTGTAATACACAATCTTTTTTCTCCAAAGTTGACATTTTTCTCTTATTCCTTTTTATTTCCATAGCATAACTCACAATTCCCCATTCATTCCCTAGTTCTACTTTCTTAAAAAGGTGAGATAATAGTATATAAGTGTAAGGGTAGGATAATGTGGTTACCAAATGAAGGCAAATGACGGTTTTTATTAATCTCTCTATTAAGAGATTTCCAATCATTGATAATGCTCAATAGGGGATTCTATGGGATTTTTCTTATAAGTGATTAGAAAGTTAAAGGTTCATAAAAGGGTACAAAGAAAATAGCCATATGTCACTTCCCAATTAGCCTATTTGATGGGTTATTGACAGTCATGCAAACATGTTTTAGGGACCCTCAGAATGCAAAAGTGATCCTATAATGGTCTCCTAAGTTAATGACAATGCTCAAGAAAGTAACATGGAAGTGAAGAGCAGAGTAATCGTAATGCATATGTAACAATGTAATTACAATGCCATACCTATAACAACACTCATGATTAACAGTTTTAAACGCTCTCAAATCATCATTGACTTTAGCCAACCCAAACTGTGAAAAGAACAAAAAAATAAAATTATTCAATTTTTTTGGAGGGGAACACTATTTACACTCCCCTATAAACTCATAAACTCATAATGAGTGGCTCAAAACTAAACACCCACCCCCAAACTCAAAATATGCTATGTCCTCAAAGCATACCAACTAAAGAGAAGCATACTTTGGGTTCAAGGGTGGTACAACTTAACAAAATAAAAATAAAACAAAATAAGTCATATATCATTGGGTTGCCTCCCAACCAGCGCATTTGTTTAACGTCGTTAGCCCGACGGTGACCCAAATCTTACTTGGGGTTTTGATTTCACCTTCCTTCCTTTGGCCCACTTCATAGTCTCGCGGGTCTTTACTTTCAGCTCAAGCCCATATATATTCGCAAATTGATCACTCCAGCCACTTTATTATTCATAATTTTTATTTTCAATAACAAGAGTTCTAATCAAAATTTAGAGTTTTTCATTCTCAAACATTATATACAGGTTTATGATTTCTTTTATATTTCTTGTGATTAGGAGTATGAGTATGAGTATGAGTTTGAATAGCTAATTAAATCCCTAGGTTTGCGGATTAGATGTAAATAATTACTTGGACGTTATGCTATGAGATATTAAAATTCTTTCATATAATCTTGGTTTTGGTTTAACACAATAGTTCTAATTCCGTGTTAGGGTTTCAACCTTATGTTAATATATTGTTGGCTCTTTAATTATTTGAGTTTAAATTCTTGCACTTGCGTGGTGATTTAGACATATCCATTGTTGTGTTGAGTAGCTTTAATCTTGGAACTTGCGGAAATTGAAAAAAGCAAGATTTGTATGTTCTTATTATATGCTTAGTGAATTCTTTGTGTATCAATTCGACTTTGCGGAATGATTAATAAAGAGAGAGTAAAACAAATGCGACTCGGCCACCTAACTGTCCTAATTTTTAGATAAGTGTATGTACTTTAAAACCAAATTATTTCTTTAGTCATCAAAGTATCATTGACTTGAACCAACAACCCAAACTAGGAAACGAACAAAAATAAAAAAATTATTTTTTCAATTTATTGGAGGGGGACACTATTTACACTCCCCTATAAACTCAGAAACTCGTATGAGTGGCTCAAAACTAAACAGCCACCCCCAAACTCAAAATATGCTATGTCCTCAAAGCATAACAACTAAAGAGAAGCATACTTTGGGTTCAAGAGTGGTACGACTTAACAAAATAAAAATAAAACAAAATAAATCATACCTCATTGGGTTGTCTCCCAACCAACGCATTTGTTTAACGTCGTTAGACCGACGGTGGCCCAAATCTTACTTGGGGTTTCGATTTCACCTTCCTTCCTTTGGCCCACTTCTTAGTCTCGCGGGTCTTCTATTTCAGCTCAAGCCCATATATATTCCCAAATTGATAACTCCAGCCACTTTATTATTCATACTTTTTATTTTCAAGAAAATCAAAATTTGGAGTTTTTCATTCTCAAACATAATATGCAGGTTTATGATTTCTTTTATATTTCTTGTGATTATGAGTATGAGTATGAGCTTGAATAGCTAAATCCCTAGGTTTGCAGATTAGATCTAAACAATTACTTGCATGTTATGCTATGAGATATTAAAATTCTTTCATATAATCTTGGTTTTGGTTTAACACAGTAGTTTTAATTCCGTTTTAGGGTTTCAACCTTATGTTAATATATTATTGGCTCTTTAATTATTTGAGTTTAAATTCTTGCACTTGTGTTGTGATTTAGACATATCCATTGTTGTGTTGAATAGATTTAATCTTTAGTGAATTGTCCAGCACGTTTTTGGCGCATTGGCGGAGACTTGATTAGGTTAACAAGCCTGTTTTAGGTAGTTCATATTTGGTCATCGTTCTCTGAATCCATCATTAGAGTCATCGATTTATGACATTCATAGGTTGCATTGGCGTAGTTATAAAAATAGACACATGTTAATAAGAATACTGGCCCCGTTAATTAAAAATCCATTTCTACCTTGTTCACAATTTTCCAAGCACAGTCTTCATCACACCACCAGCATTAACACTGCCACCTGTTGGTGTTGGTGCCCTAGGCACGTTTGTTGAACGTTGTTTATAATCATCTTATTCATATTAATAAAGAGATGTTTGATTATTATTGTTGTTCATGTTTACTTATAATAATCTCCGTGACTAGTACTTGTGAAACACTGGTATAAAGGCTAAATGATCATGGGATGATCATGTTAGATTTATGGGTACTTGTTTGGAACAAGGTACTGGACATGACCCGCTGTATTAGATTTATATCATGGTCTATGTCGTATATATATCCCATATTAGTTATATCATTTGAATCCTTAGACATGAAGTTATTATAGTCTTCCACTTGATGAACATTATGTTTGACATATTCAAACGCTACCTTTAACCAGGAAGTTATAAAGGGTATGATTGGCATAATCGGATTCACGTAGGGAAGAATAATAAGCTTAGTTGGATTTGTCCCTCTTCGTAGAGATGTCAAGCTTGGGCCCCTTGTAGGAATGATGTTGATGAAATGTTTGGCCAAACTCAAGTGAATTGATTAGATCAATGTCATTTGGATTATAACCATATTCGGTATCGAGAAAGTATTGAACAATACAAGTTGACTTCTTGACCATGACTTGTGTTCAATGACATCGTGGACAAAGGGATTGTGACATGTTCTATAAAGAAATGCGAACTTGTATATAGTTACACTATTTGGGTAGGTACGACAGTTTGCTAGAACCTAATCATATCTTATGGGTTTATGATTGAACACATTGCCAACTTAGTGTAATCCTATAGGGTTACACACAAATAGAACGAATCTTAAAAGGACTTAATTGGAATTTTGGGTCGAAGGACCTTTGAGGGATTATAGAACTTTAGAGGAGAAAACAGGAAGTCTGGAAAAAGGGAGTCCGGGCGGACCACTTCATTGACCCGGGCGGACCAAGTGCGGTACCCGGTCGGACCATGCCTGATCCGGCCGGACCAACTTGTATACCCGGGCATACCTAGTCCTGTTTCGACTAGGGTTTTTCCTGTTCCATTTTCTTGGGGGTTTAGTCACTTGTTACCTATTAGGAATAGGTGTAACAAGTATAAAACTCCCCTCTAGTTTCCCTAATCAGTCCATAGCTTTGTGAGTGCCTCCAAGGGTTTGAGAGGATTGTTTTCTTGTTCTAAGATCTCTTGGGTGAAGAACAAGAACACACACACACACACACACATATAATAATTCTATATAGTTCTTATAATTGTGAAAGCGTGTTTCACAATTCGGTCTAGCAACCAAGATCAAGTATTTCTTGATATTCGTTTGAAGGTGTGGATAGAGGGTGAAACTTATCATCTCCAAAGTTCGTGTTCCTGATTTTGTTCGTGATCTAGTTTCAAGTCTCCACCAAGATTCAAGGTTGCAAAATTAAAGGCTTCAAGGGTTAGTATTCTAGTATTCATCATGCATGTATTTGATATAATCATATGAATGGATCTATGGGCTTTGGGTTTCATGATATTTTAAATACTTAATTCCGCTGCACATGTTACTAGGAAACCCAACTGTGGTATCAAAGCCCTGTTCATGTTGATTATTTCAATACATAATCATGTTGTGTGTATATAAATTGTTTATGTGCCTAGCATGATTTGAAGATTTTTTTTTCAAATAATTCCCTTTTGAATCCATATGTACCAGAATGACACTAGGGAAAATTTATGTACCAAAATGACCACTTTGAGAGAAGTCGGCATTGGTAGTGCCGTCTTTTGTTTGAAGTCGGCATTGCCAATGCCGACTTTAGGCCATTTTTGAAACCCAATTTGAAAAAAAAAAAAAAAAAAAAAAAGGCCTAAAGTCGGCATTGCCAATGCCGACTTTAGGCTTTTTTTTTTTTTTTTTTTTTTTTCAAATTGGGTTTCTCACATTTATATTTATCTGCCGGCGATACGAATTGGGGTTAAAAAAATTAAAACGCCCGTTTTTAAAATACCCTGCGGCCGCAAAACTCCCATCAATCTCGTTTGTGATTCTTCCTGCAGCAGATAGGTCGTCGTCTACTCGGGCATGTTTCTCGGCTTCACAGATCCACCGACGGAATTCTAAAAAACTGAATTCGCAAATTGGACTTTGTTTCTTTTGCTTTCTAGATTTCCAAATTGAATTTTTTAAATTGGATTATTGGAGAATAAACTCCAATTTTCGAAACCCAAAATATAGATTACAGAGGGAGTACGAAACTGAATTTGCAAATTGATTTAACCCTCCACAATGACTGTGTAACAAATAAGTATACTAGCCATAATTATTTTTTGATCTTGGTAACTCTGGTTAGATTGATTTTGTGAACCTAAAAAAGATTAGTAACTGAGTGTGCCTTATTTTCCTTAGTCAGAAACAACAACAGAAAATTGCTCTGGAGTCCTAACTCCTAAATGAATCGCACGAGCAGGACAGAACGGATTGCAGAAGGGTAACCCCAATTCGTATCGCCGCAGATAAATATAAATGTGAGAAACCCAATTTGAAAAAAAAAAAAAAAAAAAAGGCCTAAAGTCGGCATTGGCAATGCCGACTTTAGGGTTTTTTTTTTTTTTTTTTTTTTTTTTTTTTTTAAATTGGGTTTCAAAAATGGCCTAAAGTCGGCATTGGCAATGCCGACTTCAAACTAAAAACGGCACTACCAATGCCGATTTCTCTCAAAGTGGTCATTTTGGTACATAAATTTTTCCTAGTGTCATTCTGGTATATATGGATTCAAAAGGGAATTATTTGAAAAAAAAATCATGATTTGAATATTGGGATTATTATGTTTATGTGCTCTATGCGTTTTATGTGGTTTATTGTTTTATAAACTTTAATCGCACTATTCAATCGCAAAAAAAAAATTATGGTAGATTTAAAATTGTTTAGGTTATCAATTTTTTATTGGATCAAAGTCTTGATAATCTAGAGATTTATGAATAAATGGTTTATTCAAGGTTTTGATGATCATGGTGATTGGATCACCAAGAACAACAAATCCTAATTGAATCGGGAAACAACAATTTTGAGACAAATTTTGAATTTTTTAAAATTTCTGGATTTTACAGAGAGGGTCCGACCGGACCTAGTATGTGACCCGGCCAGACCTGCTTGGTTCTGGCGTGGCTAGGGTTCGGGGTGGATCTTGGGGTTTAAATTTCCTATTTGTTTTAGTCTTGTGAATTCTGAGATTGGATCAAGTTTTGGATGGCTAGCTTACGTTCTCGAGACTGTGTTTCCCAAAATTGATCGCAATCAAAGATTCAAAGATAAAACAAAATTAGAATTATGAAGAGTTCATAATTGCTAAAATTGAGAAACAAAGTTCTTGATTCAAGTTTGGAGATCCATGTGAATTGGCCTACGTTCATTGAGACCATCTATTGCTTAGTTTCGGCCACATGAACTACTTTTTTGGTTTCTTGAATTAGTGAGGAATTGTGGATGCCTATGGCTTAGTTCGGCCACACTTCTTGTTGTCTTGATTTGGAGATGATAACTAAAGTTCAAATAGTCTCATCCTCATAATTATAGAGAAACTAATGACACATAAATATTATGTTTAAATTAATGGAGATTAATTTAATGTCTAAACTTGATGCTCAACATGTATATCTTATGTGCTCATAAATGTGTTGTATGCTATATGAGGATGAACCTTCTTGAAAGTTTTAAGTCATTTTGCCATGCTATGATTAAAACACTTGTAAGTACAAGGGTAATTTCATGTGGGCTCGCCAAAGCGAGGTGCATTGATTTTATTCATGTATGAGCAAGATGAGTGAATAAGAGTTTCCTATGCGTTTAAAATGGTTGGAGTTAATTAGGCGTCAAAACAGTTTTGGGCCTAAGGCAAAGATGAGATTAAACATGCTTTTTGAAATTGGATTTCTTAAAGAATCTCAGAAAGGATCTAAGAATCATATGGGATATGATTGACATGTTTGTCTACCTAATTAATTTGATTTTGAGCGGTCCGCCATAGCGGACTTGAAATTAAATTAAAGTTGGATCTTAGCCCATTTAAATTATATTATACATTAGATGTATAAGAAGGTTATATAATTTAGTGGGAGTATTTTTTTGGAAAAATACATCATTATCTCTTTAATGAAATTGGTACTTGTAAATTTTTGGATATTTTGCATAGTTGTAGACAATGACAACTAACACTCAATCAATTTCGTTGCGATCAATCCTTGAGAAGGATGAAGCTTCATGAGAATGGTACAAACTTCATGGATTGGATCCTGAGCCTAAGAATTGTTCTAAGGCAAGAAGATAAGTTGTACATTCTTGATGAGCCTATTCCTGAACAACCCGAAGCCAATTCCCCTAGGGCGGAAAGAGACAATCACAAGAAACATGAGAATGATTCTAGGGATGTGAGTTCTCTCATGCTCGCGACTATGTGCTAAAAATTCCAACAATGTTTGAAACATTTGGAAGCCTATGATAGGCGTGGAGTTGAGAGACATGTTTCAAGAGCAAGCTAGGCAAGAGAGGTATAAAACCGTTGTTGCATTCACTTCTTGCAAAATGAGTGAAGGGCAACAAGTGGGACCTCACATGCTTAAGATGAAAGTCAACGTAGAGCATCTTGAGAAACTTGGCTATCCAATTGGATTGGAGCTAGCCACGGATCTCATTCTTAATTCATTGTCAAAGAGTTATAATCACTTTGTGATGAACTATAACATGCATGGAATGGATAAGAATATCTCCGAGTTGCATAATATCCTGAAAACTGCGGAGATGAAGATAGTGGAGAAAGGTTTTCCAGTGCTCATGGTTCATGATGGAAAGGGGTGGAGGGCTAAAGGAAATGATAAGGCAATGGTTGCAAAACCCAAGATTAGAAAGGCAAAGGTTGCCAAGGCTATAGTTGCAAAACCCGATGCACAAAAGGATGCAATTTGTTTCATTGGCAAGAAATTGGTCATTGGAAACGTTATTACAAGGCTTTTAAGGAAGAGCAAAAGAAGAAGAAGAGCAGTTGGACTGCATCGACTTCAGGTATCTATATAATAGATATTCTCCATTCTACCACTAGTTCCTGGGTATTGGATACCGGATGTGGCTCTCACATTTGTCTAAATCGGAGGGATTAAAGAATAGGAGACTACTTAAAGATGGTGAAGTAGACCTACGTGTGGGGAATGGAGAAAGAGTTGCTGCATTAGCCGTAGGGACTTATGAAGCCACTTTACCTTCCGGTCTAATACTTGTTTTGAACAATTGTTATTATGTACCATATTTAAGTTGAAACATTATTTCAATTTCTTGTTTGGATATTGAAGGCTTTAAATTTCTTATTGAGAATAAGACATTTTCTGTTTATTTAAATGATGTGCTTTATGGTATTGCAAATTCATTTAATGGCCTTTATATCTTAGATGTCAAGAATGAAAATAATGAAAATGTCTATCATATAAATATGAAATCTAAACCTAATGATGAAAATCATACTTATTTGTGGCATTGCCATCTTGGTCATATTAATGAGAAGCGTATCTCAAAACTCCATGGGGACGGTCTTTTGGGTTCATGTGACCTCGAGTCATATGATACTTGCGAGTCGTGTCGTCTTGGAAAAATGACTAAGACACCTTTTACCAATTTCGATGAAAGGGCAAGCGACTTATTGGGGTTGATACATTCCGATGTATGCGGACCACTAAGTAGCAATGCTAGGGGAGGATTTCAATACTTCATAACCTTCATCGATGATTATAGTAGATTTGGGTATGTTTACCTAATGAAACATAAAAGTGAAGCGTTTGAGATATTTAGAATATTTCAAAATGAAGTAGAAAAAACAACTTGGCAAAAGTATTAAGGCACTTCGATCGGATCGAGGTGGAGAATACTTAAGTCAAGAATTTGATAATCATCTAAAGAATTGTGGAATAGTTTCACAATTGACTCCACCCGGAACACCACAATGGGATGGTGTGTCCGATAGGAGGAATCGAACTTTGTTGGATATGGTTCGATCAATGATGAGTCAAGTTGATCTTCCTATATCCTTTTTGGGGTTACGCACTAGAAACCGCCGCTTTCACGCTAAATCGTGTTCCAACTAAATCAGTTCAAAAGACTCCATATGAGATATGGAGCGAAAAGAAAACCTAGTTTGTCTTTCATGAAGATTTGAGGTTGTGAAGTTTTATCAAAAGACTTGTCTCGGACAAACTTGCACACAAATCTGATAAATGTATTTTCGTGGGATATCCTAAGGAAGCTAAAGGATATTACTTTTACAACCGAATGGAAAACAAAGTGTTAGTTGCCCGAACTGGTGTCTTTCTAGAGAAAGAGTTTCTCTCCAAAGAAATCAGTAGGAGTAAAGTACCACCAAAAAATGATATTGAACCGATAGTGGAATAAGAACGAGTCTCACAAGGAGTTGTGGAACCCGTTGAGAATGCATAAGTAACTCGCAGAATTGGTAGGTTACGATCCGGGTCCGAGAGATATGGGTTTCTCGTAACGGATAGTAATAAGGTGGAGATCATTGAGAATGATGAACCGATCACCTACCAAGAGGCGATGTCATCTCCTGATTCGAATATGTGGCTTGGAGCCATGGAGTCCGAATCACAATCCATTCATGATAATCATGTTTGGAACTTGATTGATGCACCCGAAGGTGTAAAAACTATAGGATGCAAATGGGTCTTCAAAAGGAAGACTGACATGGATGGGAAGGTGCAAGTTGGAATCTCCGTTTTGATGAATCGGTCAAAGAGTTTGGCTTCATCAAGAACGAAGATGAACCTTGTGTATACAAGAATATTAGTGGGAGCATAAGTTCTATTCCTTATTTTATATGTGGATGACATATTACTCATTGGAAACGACATTCCTACACCCCAGTCTGCAATGACTTGGTTGGGAAAGTGTTTCGCAATGAAAGATATGGGTGAAGCCGCATATGTACTTGGCATTAAGATCTATAGAGATAGATCAAGGAAGCTAATTGGTTTAAGCCAAAGTACATACATTTACAAGGTCATTAGAAAATTCCGCGTGGAAAATTCTAAGAGAGGACAGTTGCCAATGTTTCATGGAGTTTCTCTAAGCAAGACTCAATGTCCTAAGACAAAAGATGAGCGTGATAAAATGAGTGAGACTCCATATGCTTCGGCAATTGGATCCATCATGTATGCCATGTTATGTACTAGGCCGGATGTATCTTATGCTTTGAGCATAACGAGTAGATATTAGTCCGACCCCGGTGAGAGTCACTGGATGGCTGTTAAAGCGATTCTTAAGTACTTGAGAAGGACTAATAATTCATTTTTGATCTATGGAGGTATGGAAGATGATCTCGTTATAAATGATTACACGGATGTAAGCTTCCAAACCAACAATGATGATAATAGATCGCAGTCGGGTTTTGTGTTTATGTTGAATGGTGGAGCTGTAAGTTGGAAGAGTTCCAAGCAGAGTACAGTCACTGATTCTACAACTGAAACTAAGTATATTGCTGCATTGGATGCTGCAAAGGAAGCTGTTTGGATTAAGAATTTCATTGGTGAACTTGAGGTGGTTCCTAGTGTTGCTAATCCAATAGACCTTTATTGTGATAATAATGGTGCTATTCCTAAAGCAAAGGAACCAAGGGCACATCCTAAATCCATACACATACTTAGGCGTTTTCATATCGTTCGAGAAATCGTTGATAGAGGAGACGTAAATATATGTAGAGTACCTTCTTATGATAACATTGCGGACCCGCTAACAAAGGGACTTTCACAAGCTAAACATGATGGTCATGTTAGGTCCATGGGTATTAGATACCTGGGAGATTGGGCCTAGGGCAAGTGGGAGATTGTTAGTGTTGGTGCCCTAGGCACGTTTGTTGAACGTTGTTTGTAATCATCTTATTCATATTAATAAAAAAATGTTTGATTATTATTATTATTCATGTTTACTTATAATAATCTCCGTGCCTAGTACTTGTGAAGCACTAGTATAAAGGCTAAATGATCATGGGATGATCATGTTAGATTTATGGGTACTTGTTTGGAACAAGGTACTGGACATGACCCGCTGTATGAGATTTATATCATGGTCTATGTCGTATATATATCTCATATTAGTTATGTCATTTGAATCCTTAGACATGAAGTTATTATACTCTTCCACTTTATGAACATTATGTTTGACATATTCAAATGCTACCTTTAACCAGGAAGTTATAAAGGGTATGATTGGCATAATTGGATTCACGTAGGGAAGAATAATAAGTTTTTTTTGATTTCTCCCTCTTCGGAGAGATGTCAAGCTTGGGCCCCTCGTAGGAATGATGTTGATGAAATGTTTGGCCAAACTCAAGTGAATTGATTTGATAAATGTCATTTGGATTATAACCGTATTCGATATCGAGAAAGTATTGAACAATACAAGTTGACTTCTTGACCATGACTTGTGTTCAATGACATCGTGGACAAAGGGATTGTGACATGTTCTATAAAGGAATGCGAACTTGTATATAGTTACACTATTTGGGTAGGTATGACGGTTTGCTAAAACCTAATCATATCTTATGGGTTTATGATTGAACCCATTGCCAACTTAGTGTAATCCTATAGGGTCACACACAAATAGAACGAATCTTAAAAGGATTTAATTGGAATTTTGGGTCGAATGACCTTTGAGGGATTTTAGGACTTTAGAGGAGAAAATAGGAAGTCTGGAAAAAAGGGAAAGGGCGGACCATTGAAAGGACCCGGCCGGACCTCTTCATTGACCTGGGCGTACCAAGTGTGGTACCCAGTCGGACCATGCCTGATCCGGCCGGACCAAGTTGGATACCCGGGCGGACCTAGTCCTGTTTCGACTAGGGTTTTTCCTGTTCAATTTTCTTGCGGGTTTAGTCACTTGTTACCTATTTGGAATAGGTGTAACAAGTATAAAACTCCCCTCTAGTTTCCCTAATCAGTCCATAGCTTTGTGAGTGCCTCCAAGGGTTTGAGAGGATTTTTTTTCTTGTTCTAAGATCTCTTAGGTGAAGAACAAGAACACACACACACACACACATAATAATTCCATATAGTTTTTATAATTGTGAAAGCGTGTTTCACAATTCGGTCTAGCAACCAAGATCAAGTGTTTTTTAATATTCGTTCGATGGTGTGGATACCAATAGAGGGTGAAACTTATCACCTTCGTGTTCCTGATTTTGTTCGTGATCTAGTTTCAAGTCTCCACCAAGATTCAAGGTTGCAAAATCAAAGGCATCAAGGGTTAGTATTCTAGTATTCATCATGAATTTATTTGATATAATCATATGAATGGATCTATGAGCTTTGGGTTTCATGATATTTTAAATGCTTAATTCCGCTGCGCATGTTACTAGGAAACCCAACACCACCACCTACCACATGTTGGGAATTTAGTGGTACCACGTTGCAATTAAGATCAAGAACACAATAAATAAAGGCAGATTATGAGATAATCACACACAAAGAACACAAGAATTGTTTGCCCGGTTCGTTCAACGAATGAACTAGGTCCGAAGGCAATCGCCAAGCCAATATTTTATTAAATATTCTTTAATATGGTGCTATTATGTGTTCAAACTCGGAACTATGCTTATATAGGCCTACAAGAGAGTCCTAAACCAAATACATGTGAGAAATCTAGAAATCCTACACTTATCCGAATTCAGGTCGCGGCACCAGGCGCCCGCCTGGTATGGTCCAGGCGCCAACTTACCTCCTTCGCTCTCTTACTGTCAAGACCAGGCGCCTGCATGGTATGGAACAGGAACCCGCCTGCTCTCTGTGTAGTTTCCTTCACCGTTTTGATCTCCTCCAACCCTAGCATGGTTTGAACTCCTTTTTCCTCCCTGTCTTGTTTTGGTTTTAGGACTCCACTCCCAACAATCTCCCAACTGGAGACTAAAACTATAAGCATAGACTGATCATCACTCCCACCGCGAAATGAGCCTCCTTCGAACACATTTTTACTCCCATAATAACTTGGCATTACCGTGCCTCCCCGCTTAAGTTATAAGGCGAGTTAAAACCAAGCGAAGTTTCAAACCTTCCGTGTTAGATTGTTCTTGGCTCTCCAAATCAGCTTCTACCTGATTTTTCCCTGCAAGTCTAACTTTGCCTTCTCCCTCATCTTCCTCGCAATGCTCCCCCTTGAAATAATTGGACACACCTTGTTTATTCCATTGTTTTCTCTTGGTCTGAACAGACTCTCTGTTAGGGAACTTTGACTTCCACATCGCGTTGATCAACTTTCTGTCACTCTCCCCCCTAACACACCATTTCTTGATGTCTCTCCTTTCTACACCAATAGGCCGGTCCTTTAGCCTCTTGGTCCCACCCGAGCGAACATCGATATTGAGGTAGAGTACAACATTTTATCCTTAACCCCATAAGCGATCACTTTAGATCCTTTTGTGACTTCCCAAGACCCACCAATGAAGGTTACACCATACCCTTCATCATCAAGTTGTCGAACAGAAATCACCCTCCTCCTCTTTTTCGGAACATGCATTACATCATGTAAATGAAAAATAGTCCCATTAGGTGTCTTCATCATCACATCCCCCTTACCATCGATCTTCAATGGTTGATCATCACCAAGATAAACAACCCCAAAATCTCCCGGTGTATATTGCTCTATTGACTCTGCATCCCCACTAGCATGACAAGAAGCTCCAGAATCCAACACCCAATCTTCACCCGACTACTCCTCACTTAGGACTAATACACCTTCATCATCCACCATGTGTGCATCACCATCTTCCTTATCCAGACAATCATAACTTATATGACCCTTCGCGCCACAGTTGTAGAACTTAAACGATCTATTTTCCCCTTTTTCAGTCCTCCCCGTCCCCTAGCTTTCACCACCCTAAGTGCAGCCCCATCTGCGAAAGTTTCTCTCCTTTTCTCTTTCCTTCTCAGCTCCTCTTGAAGGATGAGATCTCTAACCTCCACATATACTAACAGTGCCTTCGGCATACTAATCGTCGTAACAGTTACCTCCCAACTATCATGCATCGATTTCAGTAGAAAACATGCCAGCACTTCATCTGAGAAAGTAATATCAACACTTTTCAATTTGTCCACCATACCGTTAAAATTGCCGATATGACTCGCTACTGCTGCCCCTCAGACATCTTTGCATTCGCCAACCTCTTTATCAAGTGCACCTTATTGATATTAGACATCTTCTTATACATGTCTGACAACATCTGTAGCAACCCCACCATTGTCTTGGCCTCCATCGCTTTCCGTGCAACATCATTGGTTAGGGCACTCCTTACCGCTCCTAACGCCTTGCGATCCAGCGTCTCCCAATCCCCCTCTGACATGTCTGTAGGTTTCTCGCCCAAGGGTTTATGAAGAACCTTACAATAAAGGTAATCTTTAACCATTGTCTTCTAGAACGTGAAATTCACACCATTGAATTTCTCTATTGAGTTCTTCATCGTGATTGCTTCACAAAGTCCCCAAGAACATGACTCAAAATAATCAACGGATGAAACTTTGAATCCTCATAACCAATGCTCTAAATACCAGTTGTTGGGAATTTATTGGTACCCCGTTGTAATTAAGATCAAGAACACAATAACCACAAACACAGATTATGAGAGAATCACACACAAAGAACACAAGAATTGTTTGCCCGGTTCGTTCAACGAATAAATTACGTCCGGGGGAAATCGCCAAGCTAATATTTTATTAAATATTCTTTAATAAGGCTATGTATTCAAATTCGGAACTATGCTTATATAGGCCTATAAAAGAGTCCTAAACCAAAGGAACTATGCTTATATAGGCCTATAAAAGAGTCCTAAACCAAATACATGTGAGAAATCTAGAAATACTGCTCTTATCTGAATTCAGGTCGCGGCACCAGGCACCAGCTTATCTCCTTTGCTATCTTTCTGTCAATACCATGCGCCTGCCTGGTATGGAACCGGCGCCCGCCTGGTATGGAACAGGCGCCCTCCTGCTCTCTATGCAGTTTTGTCACGGCCCGAAGTCCGACATTGGACGAACCTTGAGAAGTGACGAACAAAACCGAATACCAATCAAGACCTCAAAATGAGAACTGAATTTTCCTTTTCTTATAACAAACCAAAACTACACAATACACATACTTAGAGCGAGTACATCAGAGCAACTATCCTCTGACAAAAATACAAACTTGAAACAAACTCCAATATATACAACTCTCTAACTTTAACAATTTTACAAAAGCTTGCATTCAAAAAAACAAAATCACATAATGTCCAAAAGATAAAGCTCCACTCTTAACTCCACAAATGTATTGCAAAACCGTCATAGTCAAAATTGCACTCCACCTGGAAGGGAAAGGGGTAACGAAAAGGGTGAGCACAAATTGCCCAGTAAGAGACTTGCCAACACAAATGTGTGTGGCACTGTATAGAAACTCAACCAAGAACAAATATCAATAACAAACCCAACCATCCAGTATATAAGGGAGGAGCGAAAGAGTACAACCGAATCAAACATCAAATCAAAGTTCCGAAGTCAAATTCCATTAAACACTTGAGTTGGCCAAATGCCCAAAGTCAAAGTTGACTCTTCATCATAGTATCACTTGCGCAAATGATACTATGACTAGGAGTCACAAACATAACAACCGGTGTTAAAGTCATCTCTTGTTGAAGAATTCAAAGTCAAATACTCAAAGTGTAAATGGCAGAGTAGCTAAAACGAATAACCGAGTCCAAATGAATTGATCCAATAAACGATCACGAATAACAAATCAAACCAAACCGATAATTCCGAAGCCAAGAATGAAGTTGACAAGACCCTTACCTCGAATCCGAGCTAATCCAAAAGAAAGTATTCAACGTAGCTTAAACGTCTCAATCTAACATAACAACGACATAAATGGTACAAGAGTTAGAACCTATCAAAATACATTCAAGTATTCATAATTCATACAAGTTACAAGACTATTAAAACAACTATATCATTACTTTGAAAATAACTATAAGTATACATTCTTAACTATCATAGAGGAAAAGTACTCAGAAAATACTCGATTTTTGACCCAAGAATCATCAAATTCTGAATTCGGGTGACTAGTTATCATTTATCAAGTTTCCTCAATTCTAACATGTCTTAAAAATTACTGCAGTTACAATAATACTAAATCTGGTACTTCTACAAACATTGTTGATATCAAATAACTATCTCATTAGAAAGATCATGAAAAACTAATCAGATTTTGAAACTTATACCCTTTAAAATCCCTCAGAAAATAGTCAAGATGGACTCAAGATTCACTTCATTCGGACGAAAATCGAACAAGTTATAAGCAAATTAAATTTAAGAAAATTTCTTAACATCACAAGAACCAGACCGGGATTTTCACAAATGCAGGGCTAATAAGGAATTTAACTAGTAGCAATGACCTAATCCGAATTCACATAAATACAGTGATCAATTTGTAATTTTCGAAAATCAATACTCCTACTTCATGAGCAACAACCATTACAGAGTTCTTAATACGCAAAATTGGATTTTCTGTTATAAAATTTCTATTTTAAACAATCTATCACTTTATAAATCTAATTAGATATACTTCATGAAATCAACTAATAAACTCATTAACAATTAAAGTTTCAACCACACTTTTACCAACACAAACAAATACAAATGAGTAGTACAATTTTTTTTACATCAGTACATATTTAATTACCATTGATTTAATAATTTAATCCATCCAAAAAAAAAAAAAAAAACATTAATTCACTTATAATATTGCACCCAAAGCTTAGTTATACTCAAACCCAAATTAATTAAACTATCATCAAATAATTACCCACACAAATACTAATCGCATACACTAAATTAGGTTAAGCAAAATAACTCTTACCTACTTTGCCCAAAATCAGAGCCTCCTTCTTCCTCAACTTAAATTTCTCTTTTTTTTTTCTTTAGTCTGTCTTTGCCTACTCTCTCTTTCTCTAATGTGTATTTTGGTAGAGAATGGAGTACGTAGAGGGCAAGGATGAGTCATCAAAATTAACTCAATTAAATTACACCTCCTACTTGACTACATGGGAAAAATTACTATTAACAAAATAATGAAACAAGTGGGACCCAACCAATACTTATCATTAGCATAAATCGTTTTACCATGTTGAGAAAATATGAGCTCTTTTTTTTTTTTTTTTTTTTAATTTATTCATAAGCCAACACGTGTTTTACTAAAAAGAGTCCACCTATCCTCAAAATGTACAAGTCTGAGTTACTCCCCGTCTCAACTTAATTTTTTTGTACTAATTTGTAAATTATTATATTGAATTATATTTAAAAAGTTACTTTCCCGTCTCAAAATAAGTTGCACTAATTATTAAATTATTTTATTGGGTAAAATTTAAATGTTACCCCTGTCTCAAAATGAGTTTTACTATAATTATAATAATAACATAATTCATAGAATACAAATCCAAATTGTCTACTAATGCACACATAAAAATTAATAGAAATGGTCAAGTATATAGATGCAATATGGACTGATTAACCGGGGCGTCACAAGTTTCCTTCTCCGTTTTGATCTCCTCCAACCCCGTATGTTTTGAACTCCTTTTTCCTCCTTGTCTCCTTTTGGTTTTAGGACTCCACTCCCAACACCACCCACCTCCCACCAACTAGCACCACCATTAATACCTCAATAACCACCATCCACCACCATTAACACCGCTGCCACCCACCACCATTCAAACTTTGGAATAATTCCCATAATTTGAAACTCCCAACCAATTCTTTCAACTAATTTCAAAATCAATAACCTAGGGGTTCTGAAGAGCTCGAAAAATGGATGAGAGATTCATTCTGAGCTTCAATTGTAAGGGTTTAATATGAAAAAGAAATAAGTTGGATAAACCCCTTTCAATGGCCATCAAATTTTTGAAACGACACCTAGATTGCCGATATAAAATTGCCACGAGATTGATTGAACTTTAGGTATTCATTTCTCCATGTCAATGGATCAATTGTAAAACAATCTTCCATACTGTCATTCGGTTCCCCAAATCGATTCGCCATGGATAACTTTCACTAGCCTTTAATATCCATTCGATTTCAGTTCGATTCCAGATACGATTCTCCCACCTTTTTCAATTTCAATTCTTAGTTTGATGCACACTATGCTCAATTTGCTGGGATTTCATGAATTCTAATGTGTGTAATGGGTTGGGTAGTAATGTGGCTGCTGGAGAGATGATGGAGGTTGGTGGATTTTGGGCTGATGAAGAAGATGAAGTATAATGTTTTTTTTTTTTTTTTTTTCTTTTAGTTATTATGTTTTTAACGGGTATTAGTTTATCAAAGGTTGGTTTGATTGTTACTCATAATATCATCCACGTCATCATTTCCATTCATAATATTTGACGGCATTCACCCGAGTTGTCATTATGTTGTCACTAGGTAATACGATACAATTTGAGCGACTGAGGGCATAGTATATTGTACTTATTAGTAATTATTCCTTGTTTGATGAGCCTGCGTAGTTTTAGGTAGCTGAAGGGAAGGTAAGAGGCGTGAAGATCTGTTATAAATTTCAGTCCTGGTGGACAATCTAAGTATATGGAAGGCCGTTGATCTCTTTATGAGATAGAGGAGAAAGGTTGAAGCTCCAAAGGGTAGATTACCTTCTGGCGTTAATACTCTAGGACACTTATTAAGAACATGAACGTTTGCCCGGGACACTTTGGAAACTTTCTTCTTCACCAACATAGATTTCACTGTGTCCTGGACTAGGACAGTAATGGACTATATTATAGGTTCCACCCTAAAACAATTTGGTGATAAGAGGAGTAGCCCCTCAAGTGAATATACCGGTCCAAAAAGTTGACGTATGTAGAAGAGGCGAACGAGAGGTGAGAATGGTCTTCTGATACCATCTTAAAATTAGAATGGGTAAGAAGTAATAAAATCAATTGGTGATAATGAGAGTAGACCCTCAAGTCTATATCGGTCCATGTTAAGTTCTTTATTAGATGGGGGATATATTGTGAAACAAATTGTCTACATATGCCTTGATCCTTGCAAAAGTCTCCAATTTCGTTTGAAGACTCACCACCTCTATTTATTTTCAAATATGTTTTATGTGTACCCATTTCTTTTTCAACACAAACAAAACGCCTCTAATTTTTCATGTATAAGATAAATCCCAGGTTCACGGCAAAAATCATTGATAGAACGGAAAATATACATTTTAATTAAAGCGTATTTGATGCTCTCCGCATATTGTTATATGGGCATAGTCTATGTTTCTTAACTGCTAAACAGTTTGTAAATAATCTTTTTGGTGTCTTGAGGTTGAGGAGCGGCCAACCATCATGCTGTTGGGGAACGGGGGATCACCACATCCACTAGCCCATACTAGCAGTTATCAATATGGAGAAAATAATCAACACATGATAATAATATGAAAGAACAAGAACACCATGATTTATTAACCCGGTTCACCACCACCACGTGGCTACATCCGGAGGCCCCAAGCCAGGATATCACTATAATAATATGTTTGATTGTTACAGTTTACACATACACTCACACAGATCTAGTATGTATACTCTCCCATGAACAACCCTCTCCTACATATCATTATCTCTCCCCATGAACACACAAAACAATATGACTATGACCGGGTTGTAGGATCGCCCTCATGGCTTTCCTAGGCCCCCGCCCCCTCCTACACACTATTTTGTGTTCTCTCTTGATATCCTAACTCTCTCCTTTTTGGGTACACAATTTCTGAACGAAATCATGCTTTTAAAGGTGTGCAAGGAAGCCCTAAGTCTATTTGGAAGAGATACAATCAAAATAGGAAACAAATCAGGAAACCAGATATGGCCCGGAAGGAGTGTGCGGTCGCCCACTTCCACGTGTGCGGCCGCCCACTTCTCCTGTTTTAAGGCTACCCTTTTCTGATTGGTTGGGCGGTCGCCCAGCTCCTCCCTGTGCGGTTGCCCAACTCCTATGGCTGTTGTTTTCTTCTCCTTTTCGAACTCCTCTTCGACTCTTCCAACCCCTTTGACTTAGACTCCTTTTCCCCCTTATGTTTAGGACTCCAATCCCAACACATGCATCTTCTTATGAGAGATCATTCTCAGTCGGGAGAACTCCGTTTTTGTCCATCGTACTATGGGTCGTATTTCACTTTTACCATTAAACTTTATTTTTTCCATTTTTACCATTGTATTACAAACAATGGTGTCATTTTATACCAAATTCGATAATTTTATACTCCGTCCCGGACTAAGATTCTTAGTTTGACTTTACACGGAGATTAAGAAAACATAAATGTTGTGAGTATGAAAAGTAAGTAGAAGAAAGTAGGAGAGGGAAAGTGGGTAGAAAGTTTTCGTTGTGAGAATGACAAGTAGGTCCCATTATCCAATTAAGGTAATAAAGCAACTAAGAACCTTAGTCTGGGACAGACTAAAAAGAAAAGTAAGAACCTTAGTCTGGGACGGAGGGAGTACCCAAATTTGTTTCAATTTTACCATCGTACTACAAACAATGGTGTCATTTTACACCCAAATTTGGTATAAAATTACACCATTGTTTGTAGTACGATGGTAAAAATGATAAAAATAAAGTTCGATGTGTAAAAGTGAAACACGCCCTAAAGTACAATGGACCAAAACGGAGTTTTCCTTTCTTAGTCCTTGTTAGTAAAACACTAAAATGATCTTCTTTTGGTTTCTTGAGGAGCGCCAACCATCATAAGCATCCCTTTCCTTTTTGGTTTGTCCCAGTTTAAGGTTCTTATTGATTTATTACTTACTCCCTCTGTCCCATAACAATGGGCACAAACTTCCATTTTGGGCGTCCCATTCAAATGGGCACATTACTAAAAATGGAAAGAATCTTTACTATTTATCCTACTCATTCTCTCTCCTACTTTACTTTTACACTCATATATTTACACTTTCTCTCTCCCACTAACTTTTCATACTCACAACATTTATATATTTTTTTTTAATTCTATTGCAAGAGTCATTTTAAACCCATGTGTTATGGGACGGAGGGAGTAAAATGGACAAGGCGACCCTTGTCATTGCTTTTCGTTGTGCCTCAATTGCTTTTGTCCCTCGAGGCATGACCATATTTCCCTCATCAACTAGATTCCAATACTCCTTGCTTCTTAGAAAGTTTTCTGTTAACATAACCAAGGTTAATAGCGACATCAAATCTTGGAACGGATGGCTACAAGTCCCTGAAAAATTGGGCTTTTCTAACAAACCTGCCAAAGTAAAACATAGGAACAAACACAGACATCCTAACAAATTAATACCAGCACAATTAACGTGGAACATAGGGAGTTTATCATTAACGTGAATAGATTAGTCTTTTGATAGTTCTTGATTGGTTGTTTCATTTATTGGCAGGAAGTGGTCGAAATTTATCAATGAAATAGTTGAAGAGATTCGACTAGAGTTTTGTACCTCGGATCACCGTTAACCCACGCTGTTGCACATGCCACAGTACCAGAATGGATCGGATGTATGATGTCCCTAAATCTATGAAGATGTTGGCAATTATAGGTAACTTGATCGTTCTCTTTATTACGTTTTTGGGTAGCTCCTTGATCAAGCAGCTATGCACTCAGTTTGTGCAGCTAATGGAAACTGTTAGTGACAAGGTTGAAAGGGAATTTGGCATAGCAGGTGTGATAACAATACAGTGATGGTAATTCCTTTCGCTATATA
>JAOWBW010002231.1:75119-107730 GCA_026119855.1 Campanula takesimana
ACAAGAAACATGTAAATGATTCTCGTGAGGTAGGTTGTCTTATGCTTGCGGCCATGTGTTCAGAGCTTCAGAAGACTCTTGAGCACATGGAGGCATTTGACCTTGCTGTTTCGTTGAAAGATATGTTTCAAGAACAAGCAAGGCAAGAGAGGTTCGCACTATAGCTGCACTGGTCTCATGCAAGATGAGCGAAGGACAGTCTGTGAGCCCTCATATTTTTAAAGATGAAGGCTTACTTTGAGAAACTAGAGAGGCTAGGCCATCCAATTGATGTTGAGTTGGCTACCGATTTTATTCTTAATTCATTGCCCAAAAGCTATAACCAGTTCGTCATGAACTTTAATATGCATGGGATGGATAAGACATTGTCTGAATTGCATGGGATGCTTAAGCAGGCAGAAAAGAAAAATCGGTAAAGAGGCCGCTCCTGTTACTCATTGTATCTAAAGAAGGAAAGGGCTCAAAAGGCAAAAAGGGTAAGGCAAAAATTGTCAAACCCAAGATTAGCAAGGCAACTGTTGCCAATGCTACTGTGGCTAAACCTACTTCCAAAAGGATGCAATCTGTTTCCACTGCAATGAGATTGGTCATTGGAAAAGAAATTGCAAGGTTTACAAGGAAGATTAAAGAAGAAGAAGAGCAGTGGGACTGCGTCTACTTCAGGTATCTATGTTATAGATATTCTACTTTCTACTTCTAGTTCCTGGGTATTAGATACCGGATGTGGATCTCACATTTGTTTAAATGTGCAGGCACTAAGGAATAGGAGGCTACTCAAAGATGGCGAAGTGGACCTACGCGTGGGGAATGGAGCAAGAGTTGCTGCATTAGCCGTAGGAACATATGATGTCATTTTACCTAGCGGATTAATTCTTGTTTTGAACAATTGTTATTACGTTCCGGATTTGAGTAGAAATATTATTTCAGTTTCTTGTTTGGATAATGAAGGTTATAGTTTTCTTATTAAAAATAAGAAGTTTTCTATTTATTTAAATGATATGCTTTATTGTACTGCATGTTCATTTAATGGCCTTTATGTTCTTTATGTTGAGAATGGAAATAATGAGAATATTTATAATGTAAATAAGAAATCCAAACCTAATGATGTAAATCATACTTATTTGTGGCATTGCCGTCTCGGTCATATTAATGAGAAGCGTATCTCAAAACTCCATGGGGACGGACTTTTAGATTCACATGATTTTGAATCATATGAAACTTGTGAGTCTTGTTTACTTGGAAAGATGACTAAGGCACCCTTACTAAGAGTAGTGAAAGGGCTAGTGACTTATTGGGACTCATACATACTGATGTTTGTGGACCAATGAGCAGCAGTGCTAGGGGAGGATATCAATACTTCATAACTTTTACTGATGATTTTAGTAGATATGGCTATGTCTACTCAATGAAGCATAAAAGTGAATCTTTTGAGATATTTAGAATATTTCAAAATGAAGTACAGAATCAACTTGCAAAAATATTAAAGCACTTCGATCTGATCGTGGTGGAGAATATTTAAGCCAAGAATTTGACAATCATCTTAAAGATTGTGGAATTGTTTCACAATTAACTCCACCTGGAACACCACAATGGAATGGTGTGTCTGAGCGGAGAAATAGGACCTTATTGGATATGGTCCACTCCATGATGAGTCAAGTTGATCTTCCTTTATCCTTTTGGGGACATGCACTAGAAACTTCTGCTCTTACACTAAATAATGTTCCAACAAAATCTGTTCCAAAGACTCCATATGAGATGTGGAAAGGAAAGAAGCCTAATCTTTCTTTTATGAAGATTTGGGGTTGTGAGGCATATGTCAAGAGGATGATCTCTGACAAACTCGCACACAAATCTGATAAATGTAATTTTGTGGGCTATCCTAAGGAAACTAAAGGATACTACTTTTACAACCGCACGGACAACAAAGTGTTTGTTGCACGAGATGGTGCTTTTCTAGAGAAAGAGTTTCTCTCCAAAAAGAACTAGTGGGAGTCAAATTAGTCTTGAAGAGTTTCAAGAACCCTCAAATTACATGGAACTGATGATTGGATCTGACCAAGGTTCACAAGGAGTTGTGGAACCTAATCAGAATACTCATGTTCCTCGCAGAACTGGTAGGATACGATCCAAACCTGAGAGATATGGATTTCTCATGACGGATAGTAATGAAGTGGAAGTCATAGTTGATGATGAACCTACTTCCTATCAAGAAGCGATGTCCGCTCCTGATTCAGATAAATGGCTTGGAGCCATGGAATCTGAAATTAAGTCCATGTATGACAATCAAGTTTGGAACTTGATTGATGCGCCGAAGGTATAAAAACCATAGGATGCAAGTGGGTTTTCAAAAGAAAACTGACATGGATGGAAAGGTGCATACTTATAAAGCTAGACTTGTAGCGAAAGGCTATAGGCAGATTCATGGAATCGACTATGATGAAACCTTTTCGCCCGTAGCAATGATCAAATCTATAAGAATTTTACTTGCCATAGCCGCATATTTTGACTATGAGATATGGCAAATGGATGTCAAAACAGCGTTCCTTAACGGGAACTTACTTGAGGATGTTTATATGACACAACCTGAAGGTTTTGTAATTCCAGAAAATTCTAATAAAGTATGCAAATTGCAACGATCCATTTATGGATTAAAATAAGCCTCTAGGAGTTGGAATCTTCGGTTTGATGAATCGGTCAAAGAGTTTGGCTTCATCAAGAACGAAGATGAACCTTGTGTATACAAGAAGATTAGTGAGAGCGTAGTATTATTTCTAGTACTATATGTTGATGACATATTAATCATTGGAAATGACATTCCTGCACTGCAGTCTGTAAAGACTTGGTTAGGAAAGTGTTTCTCAATGGGAGAAGCCGCTTATATCCTTGGCATTAGGATCTATCGTGATAGATCTAAGAAACTGATTGGTTTAAGTCAAGATACATATATTGACAAAGTTCTCAAGAGATTCCGCATGGAAAACTCTAAAAGAGGAAATTTGCCAGTAGGTCATGGCATATCTCTAAGCAAGAATCAGTATCCTAAGACGACTGATGAGCGTGAGAGAATGATTGGGATCCATGTGCTTCTGCTATTGGATCCATCATGTATGCCATGATATGTACTAGACCTGATGTCTCGTATGCTTTGAGCATGACGAGCAGATACCAATCTGATCCCGGTGAAAGTCACTGGATTGCAGTCAAGACGATTCTTAAGTACTTGCGAAGGACTAAAGATTCGTTCTTGGTGTATGGAGGTATGGAAGATGATCTTGTCGTAAGTGGTTACACAGATGCAAGCTTCCAAACCGACAAGGATGATTCTAGATCGCAATCTGGATTTGTATTTGTGCTCAATGGAGGTGCTGTTAGTTGGAAGAGTTCTAAGCAAAGTACCGTCGCTGATTCTACAACTGAAGCTGAGTATATTGCTGCATCCGATGCTGCTAAAGAGGCTGTTGGATTAAAAAGTTCATTAGTGAACTAGAGGTGGTTCCTAGCATTGCTAATCCAATAGACCTTTATTGTGATAATAATGGTGCTATTGCTCAAGCAAAGGAACCTAGATCGCATCAGAAATCCAAACACATACTTAGGCGTTTTCATATCATTCGAGAGATCGTTGATAGAGGAGACGTAAATATATGCAGAGTACCAACTGATGAAAATATTGCAGACCCATTGACAAAGGGTCTTCCGCAAGCAAAGCATGATGGTCATGTTAGGTCTATGGGTATTCGATACATTAATTAGGCCTAGTGCAAGTGGGAGATTGTTGGTGTTATGCCCTAGGCATGTTGTTTGTAAAACAAATGTTATTATTTATAAAGATATTGAACGTTTGATTATTTATCTTTTGCATGTTTATTATAATAATCCCCGTCCCTGATAATTATGATTAATTATTAGTATAAGTTAATAGATAATCATATGATGATTATGGTGTATGGGATACAATTAGACTTATGGGTATTTGTTGGAGAACAAATATTGGACTGACCCCTATGAGATTTATGTCATGGTCACAATGTCATAATTAAGTCTCATATAGTTATATCACTGGAATCTTTAGACCTGAGGTTATTACAGTCTTCCACATGATGAACATTACGTTTGACATATTCAAACGTTATCCCTAACCGGATAGCTATAAAGAATATGATTGGCATAATCGGAATCATGTAGGGAAGAGCAATAAGCCAAGATGGGATTTGTTCCTAGTCAAGAGAGATGTCAAGCTCTGGCCACTCGATGAATGGTATTGATGAAATGCATGGCCGTGCTCAAATAAGATTTGTATTATCAATACATTCGGGATCGAGAAAGCATTGAACAAATGTAAGTTGACCATTGACCATGGCTTACGTTCAATAGATATCGTGCAACAAAGAGATTGTGTTATGTTCTATTTTAGGAAACTTTGGAGTTCAAAGTTATACTAATTGGGTAGTCATAATGGCTTGCTAGAGTCCGCTTATGACTTACGAGGTTTGACTGGTTCGGACTCGTTGCCAACTTAGTATAATCCTATTGGGTCATAAACGCAGAACGGATAATTCAAAGGAGAAAAAACGAAGTAAAACGGATCCTGCCTAAAGGATCCGTACGGCTGAATCTGGAAGCTTCCAGAAACATCCGTACGGATGGTTTTGCCGGCAGAATCAGTTTTTAGGAAAACTCTTGTTGGACAAGAAAACCTAATTCCTAAAGGTTTCTGAAAACCCTAGAATATAAATACAGACTGACGGGAATTGTTCCCTAAGTAGTTGATTTGATCAATTCCAAAATCTTTCTTAGAGAAAGAAATCACACATTATATTCTTGGGTTATTGTGATTGATTAATCTCAATTATCAAGTCACAATAATAATTAGGAGCTTTGAAGAATCGTTCTTCAACTTCGTTGATCAATCCGAAGACCTAGCAGTCAAGTTCAAGAAGGCGTTCTTGAAATCTGTTCGTTGTGTGGATCACCGGTAGAGGGCGTTTGTCTTAACGCTTAATCCAAGTTTTACATAACGATCTACAAGGGTTAGTTTCCTTCATCTTGTTATTATGAATTATTGTTCATAGCGGATCTAGGCTATTGGGTTTTATTCATGTCTATCTTCCGCTGCGCATGATTGCACGAAACCCAACAGTGGTATCAGAGCCCCGTTGATGATCAATAATTCTAATATCATCATGATATAATTATTTAATGCGATTATTTAATTGGTATGATCATGAGATAGATGAATTTATGTGATGGATTTTATATGCTTGCTAGTTGATGTGGTTGTAATATTGATTTGATTAATATGTATGATCGCATGCTTAGATTATCATGTTGTAATTGGATTATTTTATTGATATCTTGATCTAATTTGTATGTGGAATAAATTGGTTATTGAATATATGTAGATGGGTTAAAATTTGTAATCTGCAATTTCATGTTTCTGTAATCTGATTATGTATAAACACGATATTAAGATTGATCGAATTTCTGAAATCTGAAAAATCTGGAAAAACTGGGATTCTACCTAAGAATCCGTACGGATGGTTTGGGAGCCTCCAAACAAATCCGTACGGATGGTTTTGGTTCACTCCCAGATTTCATTCTGACTTCTCATGTTCAGATTGTTCTGCAAATTGTTTGCAGAATTCGAACCTGGAAACAGAAACTGGTTTCAGACGGCTGGTTTTCGAAACCGTGTTTCCTGAAAGAGTTATCTGTTAAGAATTCGGAGTAGTTGCAGAAATCAGAGTTCTAAAGAGTTTAGAATTGCTGTAATCTGTGAGATTAAGAGACATTGAAAGGGTCTTGAGACATGAGACCAATCTATATGGGAATGTGGATGCCTTTTGGCTTAGTTTCGACCGTATAGAGAAGTTGTTTGGTTTCTTGATCTTAGTACGAGAATGTGGATGCCTTTTGGCTTAGTTTCGACCGTACGTTTTGTGCTCTCAATTTCAAGATGCTCTGCGGATGCAGTTCCAGAATACTGAAGAGTTCAGTGTTTCTGAGATATGCATAACTATCCATACGGATGAATCTGGATGCTTCCAGAAACATCCGTACGGATGGTTTGGGTTATACTGACTCTGATTTGTTTCAGATGGCTGGTTGTTAAACCATGTTTCCTGAAACAGATTCAAATTCAGAAGTCCAGACCGTTAATGAGATCAGAATCTTAAAGGAGTTTAAGATTGGAGAAATCTCATGATTTCAGACTTTTATCCCTAACTAGCGCAACTAATGTCACATAAAATTAATTCGGTTAATTGATTAACTTTATGTGTGTGAACCTTCTTAAAATTTAAGTTTCGTGCCAACCCATGATTAAGACACTTGGGATTACATGGGTAATTTCATGCGCGCTCTAACCCTCGCGAGGTGCATTGATTTTATTCATGTATGAACAAGATGAGTGAAAGAGTGGTTCCTATGCGTTTAAAGTGGGTTGACTTAAATAGGCTATCAAAAGAGTTTTGGGCCTAAGGTACAGATGAGATTTAAAACATGCATGACATAAGATGTCTTGATATAATCTCATAAAAGATCTAAGAGTCATATGTGATATGATTGATAAGGAGTTATCTACCTAAATAGTTTAATTTTATGCATCTTGCCCTCGCGGACGTAAAATTAAATGATATATGGATCTTAGCCCATTTAAATTATATTATACATTGAATGTATATGAAGGTTATATAATTTAGTGGGAGTATTTGTGAAATACTAATATTTTAATATCTTTAATTAAGTTGGTACTTATATTTAATTATATGTTTGCATAATTGTAGATAATGGCACAAAATACAAACTTATCACTGCGATCTATCCTTGAGAAGGAAAAACTTCAAGAAAATGGAGGTAACTACACGGATTGGATCCGTAGCCTTAGAATTGTTCTAAAGCATGAGGACATGCTCTATATTCTTAAAGAGCCCGTTCCTGAAGAAGAACCTGCTTCTAATGCACCCAAGGATGAGAGAAACGCCTACAAGAAACATGTAAATGATTCTCGTGAGGTAGGTTGTCTTATGCTTGCGGCCATGTGTTCAGAGCTTCAGAAGACTCTTGAGCACATGGAGGCATTTGACCTTGCTGTTTCGTTGAAAGATATGTTTCAAGAACAAGCAAGGCAAGAGAGGTTCGGCACTATAGCTGCACTGGTCTCATGCAAGATGAGCGAAGGACAGTCTGTGAGCCCTCATATTTTAAAGATGAAGGCTTACTTTGAGAAACTAGAGAGGCTAGGCCATCCAATTGATGTTGAGTTGGCTACCGATTTTATTCTTAATTCATTGCCCAAAAGCTATAACCAGTTCGTCATGAACTTTAATATGCATGGGATGGATAAGACATTGTCTGAATTGCATGGGATGCTTAAGCAGGCAGAAAAGAAAATCGGTAAAGAGGCCGCTCCTGTACTCATTGTATCTAAAGAAGGAAAGGGCTCAAAAGGCAAAAAGGGTAAGGCAAAAGTTGTCAAACCCAAGATTAGCAAGGCAACTGTTGCCAATGCTACTGTGGCTAAACCTACTTCCCAAAAGGATGCAATCTGTTTCCACTGCAATGAGATTGGTCATTGGAAAAGAAATTGCAAGGTTTACAAGGAAGAATTAAAGAAGAAGAAGAGCAGTGGGACTGCGTCTACTTCAGGTATCTATGTTATAGATATTCTACTTTCTACTTCTAGTTCCTGGGTATTAGATACCGGATGTGGATCTCACATTTGTTTAAATGTGCAGGCACTAAGGAATAGGAGGCTACTCAAAGATGGCGAAGTGGACCTACGCGTGGGGAATGGAGCAAGAGTTGCTGCATTAGCCGTAGGAACATATGATGTCATTTTACCTAGCGGATTAATTCTTGTTTTGAACAATTGTTATTACGTTCCGGATTTGAGTAGAAATATTATTTCAGTTTCTTGTTTGGATAATGAAGGTTATAGTTTTCTTATTAAAAATAAGAAGTTTTTCTATTTATTTAAATGATATGCTTTATTGTACTGCATGTTCATTTAATGGCCTTTATGTTCTTTATGTTGAGAATGGAAATAATGAGAATATTTATAATGTAAATAAGAAATCCAAACCTAATGATGTAAATCATACTTATTTGTGGCATTGCCGTCTCGGTCATATTAATGAGAAGCGTATCTCAAAACTCCATGGGGACGGACTTTTAGATTCACATGATTTTGAATCATATGAAACTTGTGAGTCTTGTTTACTTGGAAAGATGACTAAGGCACCCTTTACTAAGAGTAGTGAAAGGGCTAGTGACTTATTGGGACTCATACATACTGATGTTTGTGGACCAATGAGCAGCAGTGCTAGGGGAGATATCAATACTTCATAACTTTTACTGATGATTTTAGTAGATATGGCTATGTCTACTCAATGAAGCATAAAAGTGAATCTTTTGAGATATTTAGAATATTTCAAAATGAAGTACAGAATCAACTTGGCAAAAATATTAAAGCACTTCGATCTGATCGTGGTGGAGAATATTTAAGCCAAGAATTTGACAATCATCTTAAAGATTGTGGAATTGTTTCACAATTAACTCCACCTGGAACACCACAATGGAATGGTGTGTCTGAGCGGAGAAATAGGACCTTATTGGATATGGTCCGCTCCATGATGAGTCAAGTTGATCTTCCTTTATCCTTTTGGGGACATGCACTAGAAACTTCTGCTCTTACACTAAATAATGTTCCAACAAAATCTGTTCCAAAGACTCCATATGAGATGTGGAAAGGAAAGAAGCCTAATCTTTCTTTTATGAAGATTTGGGGTTGTGAGGCATATGTCAAGAGGATGATCTCTGACAAACTCGCACACAAATCTGATAAATGTAATTTTGTGGGCTATCCTAAGGAAACTAAAGGATACTACTTTTACAACCGCACGGACAACAAAGTGTTTGTTGCACGAGATGGTGCTTTTCTAGAGAAAGAGTTTCTCTCCAAAAGAACTAGTGGGAGTCAAATTAGTCTTGAAGAGTTTCAAGAACCCTCAAATTACATGGAACCGATGATTGGATCTGACCAAGGTTCACAAGGAGTTGTGGAACCTAATCAGAATACTCATGTTCCTCGCAGAACTGGTAGGATACGATCCGAACCTGAGAGATATGGATTTCTCATGACGGATAGTAATGAAGTGGAAGTCATAGTTGATGATGAACCTACTTCCTATCAAGAAGCGATGTCCGCTCCTGATTCAGATAAATGGCTTGGAGCCATGGAATCTGAAATTAAGTCCATGTATGACAATCAAGTTTGGAACTTGATTGATGCGCCCGAAGGTATAAAAACCATAGGATGCAAGTGGGTTTTCAAAAAGAAAACTGACATGGATGGAAAGGTGCATACTTATAAAGCTAGACTTGTAGCGAAAGGCTATAGGCAGATTCATGGAATCGACTATGATGAAACCTTTTCGCCCGTAGCAATGATCAAATCTATAAGAATTTTACTTGCCATAGCCGCATATTTTGACTATGAGATATGGCAAATGGATGGCAAAACAGCGTTCTTTAACGGGAACTTACTTGAGGATGTTTATATGACACAACCTGAAGGTTTTGTAATTCCAGAAAATTCTAATAAAGTATGCAAATTGCAACGATCCATTTATGGATTAAAGCAAGCCTCTAGGAGTTGGAATCTTCGGTTTGATGAATCGGTCAAAGAGTTTGGCTTCATCAAGAACGAAGATGAACCTTGTGTATACAAGAAGATTAGTGGGAGCGTAGTATTATTTCTAGTACTATATGTTGATGACATATTAATCATTGGAAATGACATTCCTGCACTGCAGTCTGTAAAGACTTGGTTAGGAAAGTGTTTCTCAATGGGAGAAGCCGCTTATATCCTTGGCATTAGGATCTATCGTGATAGATCTAAGAAACTGATTGGTTTAAGTCAAGATACATATATTGACAAAGTTCTCAAGAGATTCCGCATGGAAAACTCTAAAAGAGGAAATTTGCCAGTAGGTCATGGCATATCTCTAAGCAAGAATCAGTGTCCTAAGACGACTGATGAGCGTGAGAGAATGATTGGGATTCCATGTGCTTCTGCTATTGGATCCATCATGTATGCCATGATATGTACTAGACCTGATGTCTCGTATGCTTTGAGCATGACGAGCAGATACCAATCTGATCCCGGTGAAAGTCACTGGATTGCAGTCAAGACGATTCTTAAGTACTTGCGAAGGACTAAAGATTCGTTCTTGGTGTATGGAGGTATGGAAGATGATCTTGTCGTAAGTGGTTACACAGATGCAAGCTTCCAAACCGACAAGGATGATTCTAGATCGCAATCTGGATTTGTATTTGTGCTCAATGGAGGTGCTGTTAGTTGGAAGAGTTCTAAGCAAAGTACCGTCGCTGATTCTACAACTGAAGCTGAGTATATTGCTGCATCCGATGCTGCTAAAGAGGCTGTTTGGATTAAAAAGTTCATTGGTGAACTAGAGGTGGTTCCTAGCATTGCTAATCCAATAGACCTTTATTGTGATAATAATGGTGCTATTGCTCAAGCAAAGGAACCTAGATCACATCAGAAATCCAAACACATACTTAGGCGTTTTCATATCATTCGAGAGATCGTTGATAGAGGAGACGTAAATATATGCAGAGTACCAACTGATGATAATATTACAGACCCATTGACAAAGGGTCTTCCGCAAGCAAAGCATGATGGTCATGTTAGGTCTATGGGTATTCGATACATTAATTAGGCCTAGTGCAAGTGGGAGATTGTTGGTGTTATGCCCTAGGCATGTTGTTTGTAAAACAAATGTTATTATTTATAAAGATATTGAACGTTTGATTATTATGTCTTTTGCATGTTTATTATAATAATCCCCGTCCCTGATAATTATGATTAATTATTAGTATAAGTTTAATAGATAATCATATGATGATTATGGTGTATGGGATACAATTAGACTTATGGGTATTTGATGGAGAACAAATACTGGACTGACCCCTATGAGATTTATGTCATGGTCACAATGTCATAATTAAGTCTCATATAGTTATATCACTGGAATCTTTAGACCTGAGGTTATTACAGTCTTCCACATGATGAACATTACGTTTGACATATTCAAACGTTATCCCTAACCGGATAGCTATAAAAATATGATTGGCATAATCGGAATCATGTAGGGAAGAGCAATAAGCCAAGATGGGATTTGTTCCTCGTCAAGAGAGATGTCAAGCTCTGGCCACTCGATGAATGGTATTGATGAAATGCATAGCCGTGCTCAAATAAGATTTGTATTATCAATACATTCGGGATCGAGAAAGCATTGAACAAATGTAAGTTGACCATTGACCATGGCTTACGTTCAATAGACATCGTGTAACAAAGAGATTGTGTTATGTTCTATTTTAGGAAACTTTGGAGTTCAAAGTTATACTAATTGGGTAGTCATAATGGCTTGCTAGAGTCCGCTTATGACTTACGAGGTTTGACTGGTTCGACTCATTGCCAACTTAGTATAATCATATTGGGTCACACACGCAGAACGGATAATTCAAAGGAGCGAAAAACGAAGTAAAACGGATCCTGCCTAAAGGATCCGTATGGCTGAATCTAGAAGCTTCCAGAAACATCCGTACGGATGGTTTTGCCGGCAAAATCAGTTTTTAGGAAAACTCTTGTTGGACAAGAAAACCTAATTTCTAAAGGGTTTCTGAAACCCCTAGAATATAAATACAGACTGACGGGAATTGTTCCCTAAGTAGTTGATTTGATCAATTCCAAAATCTTTCTTAGAAAAAGAAATCACACATTATATTATTGGGTTATTGTGATTGATTAATCTCAATTATCAAGTCACAATAATAATTAGGAGCTTTGAAGAATCGTTCTTCAACTTCGTTGATCAATCCGAAGACCTAGCAGTCAAGTTCAAGAAGGCGTTCTTGAAATCTGTTCGTTGTGTGGATCACCGGTAGATGGCGTTTGTCTTAACGCTTAATCCAAGTTTTACATAACGATCTACAAGGGTTAGTTTCCTTCATCTTGTTATTATGAATTATTGTTCATAGCGGATCTAGGCTATTGGGTTTTATTCATGTCTATCTAACGCTGCGCATGATTGCACGAAACCCAACAGTCAGCACACTGAAATGAAGAATAGGCCGAATGCAAAAAGTAAAGCAAAGGCCGAAGTGGAAGTACCTCTAGGGAAAACTGAAAGCAATCCAAAGGCTTGCTCGCTTTTCGGCTATACTTGTCGAGCTCCATGAATAGCTCGGCCAGACCAGCCTCACCCCAAGCAATGTCTCTGATGGACTCAGGTGTAGTCAAAGACCCAAGAAGAGGGAACATACAGGTAGTGTCAGCATTGGCAAAAATGGTGCTACTGAGGAGGAGCCACACATAGGAGCACCCAAGCTGCTCAGCGGTAATCCGGCCCGCCGCATACTCTAGAAAGTTGGCCCGAATGACCCTCTCGACTGTTTGCACTAGGATGCCCAAACCCTTGGTAGGACCTGAAAATCCAATGAGCGCCCTGATCTCGGCCTCGGGGATCCTATCCCTCCAAACAACCGGATGCCCGCCAAAGGAAAGCCCGGTAATCATCGCAAAGTCAGTAGGGGTCACAGTCACCTCTCTCCAGCTCAGATGGAACGTGTGGGTTGTGTCCCACCAATATTCAAACCAGGGCATTAAGAAGCCCCATACTCCTATTGGTGTTCACCAGCTGGCCCACAGCCTCTATAAAAGGCACCAGTCCCGTGCGTGCCACCCACTCCCTCGGACCGGGAGCATCATCAACAGACTCAGGCATGGCTTCCCACAAGAGAAGCAAGCATCCGGCGACCCTCGAGACTTGGGATCACCACCCTACAGGTAAACACAGCAAAGGTATGAATAACACAGTTTACAGATACCAATGCTCATAATGATTGCACAAAAAAAAAAAACAAATGAGAGAAAAGTTTCCGTCCCCTTTAAAATTGCATAAGTCATTTTAAGGGCCATTTTTGGAGAAAGGTTTCCGTCCCCTTTAAAAATTGCATAAGTCATTTTAAGGGTCAATTTTTAGAGAAAAGTTTCCGTCCCTTTAAAATTTATAAGTCATTTTAAGGGCCATTTTTGGAGAAAGGTTTCCGTCCCCTTTAAAATTGCATAAGTCATTTTAAGGGCATTTTTGGAGAAAGTTTCCATCCCCTTTAAAAAATGGAGAAAAGTTCATGCATAAGTCATTTTCAAGGGTCATATTCTTTCCGTCCCGAAAAGGCATAGTCACTTTCGAAGAAATTGTCATTTTGGTCTCAACAATAATATGCCCATCCCATAATTTCCCCCACAAACATACAACAACTTATCCTAGGAAATGCTAGCATGCAATTAACTGCGCCAAAATGACTAGTCGAACCTAAGGTACAAGTAGTTTATGCATGGACCACGGGCAACATACTTTGATTTTGGGAAGTTTAGCTAGGCATGTCCAAATGAGGCAATGAGCACATACTCACATCCCTAATGGTCCCAATGACACAAAAATGAGGTCAATTTCATGAAATCGCGTCAAGAAATGCGAAGATCTCAAATGGCATGGACAAAAACCCTAGGCCTAGGAAAGACGTGCAATGCTCAAATGTGAGTAGGAAGAATGCTTACCCCGTCGCCATGGCACAAGTGAATTGTGGGAGACTTGTATAAACCCGCTCCCTCATCCCGGAGATTGATAGCGTAGCCTCGAAAGTTTTGAGCCATGTCTAGCCTCTTCTCCGCCCCTCTAGGATAACCCGCGCGTGCCCGTCCCGCCATGATCAATCCTTGAGGAATCCGAGTAAGAAAATTTGGAAATTGATGGAGTTTTCCCTCTCAAAATCGCCTCTTTTCTCTCTGTTTTTTCGTCTGAAGATTGGGGCAAACCATCCGTATGGCTGCCTTTTGAAAAAAGAAGGAGACGCCCTCTTAAGCCGTACGGATGGTTTGGGCGAAGAAAAATCTCAGCCTAAAATTACCCTTGTGCCCCTCGCACCTTGAACAAGATTTTTTCCCCAAGATTCGTAAATGCCCTCCTTGGATCATGCAACTTGAATTGAACCTAGAAAATTTAGGTTCCCGAAGTCATCACAGGCAGTCCTAGCGACGTAAGCCCAGCTTTGTGAAATTAATTATGGCCGTCCTCGACGTAAGCCCAGTTAAAATTTGGAAATGGTCTTTTGCTTAATGCTTATTATGGCCGTCCTCGACGTAAGCCCAGTTAAAATTTAAAATTTGGAAATGGTCTTTTGCTTGATGCTTATTATGGCCGTCCTCGACGTAAGCCCAGTTAAAATTGGAATTTGAAATGGTCTTTTGCTTAATGCTTATTATGGCCGTCCTCGACGTAAGCCCAGTTAAAATTTGGAATTTGAAATGGTCTTGTGCTTAATGCTTATTATGGCCGTCCTCGACGTAAGCCCAGTTAAAATTTGGAAATTGAAATGGTCTTCTGCTTGATGCTTATTATGGCCGTCCCCGACGTAAGCCCATTAGCTATGACTTAGAATAGTCGTTATAGGCTAGAGCCTTGTCCCGGCAGTCCTTAGAGGGACGTAAGACCAGTTTTCTCGTCAATCTCCCCAAAGATGGAGTTGACCAAGCCATGACTCAGAATAGTCATTATAGATTAAAGCCTTTGCCTCGGCAGTCCTTAGAGGGACGTAAGACCAGTTTTCCCGTCAATCTCCCCAAAGATGGAGTTGACCAAACCTTGACTCAGAATAGTCATTATGGGCTAGAGCCTTTGTCCCGGCAGTCCTTAGAGGGACGTAAGACCAGTTTTCCCGTCAATCTCCCCAAGGACGGAGTTGACCCCGGTCAAGCTATGACTTAGAATAGTCGTTATAGGCTAGAGCCTTTGTCCCGGCAGTCCTTAGAGGGACGTAAGACCAGTTTTCCCGTCAAACTCGGGATCCCCCAAACCAATGGAATGGAATGAGTTTATATAGTAAACTGATGGAAAGATCTGACGGCTGAGATCATCCGGGACAAGGTTGGCCGCCTGGCCATGATTGAAGACGGCGACAAGAGTGGCCGCGTGGCCAAGGTTGGGGCGCGGCAATGTTGGCCGCGTGGCCAAAGATGCGGGCTGGCTTGATTCTTAAGATAGGGTTTCTGCATGGTTTTAAGGAAACCATAAGTTACCTATTTTGATGGATTTTTTCATAAATGAGGTATTTCAGGAATCCGGGACAAGTCTTTGCGAGGTTTCTAATTCCTATAAAGTCCTTGTATATTTGGGAAAGCCCTAATAAACTCATTTTCAGGTCGGGTACTAACAGCCCCACAAATACCTTTTGAATCAAATGATTTAACCCACGAACAAGAGAAAAGACTCAAACCACATAAAGAAAAATGACTCTTTTTTTATTATTATTTTCAAAGTCGGAAGGATGTGGTCCTTTTTAGGGTTTCTAGAAAAATAGTGGAATCGTCACACTAGTATATAGACCTTCTCGCGGTCCCATATACTCATCGGATTCCACCACGCTTGTGATACCTACATGTGATGGGATTAAACTAACTTAATGTCATAAAGCATACATGCGGGACGGATTTTTTTATTTTCGTCCAAAATAACCACTTTGGGGACGGAGTTTTATTTTGTCCCATAACAACCATTTGTTTCTTTTCGAAATGGCATGTATGATTTTATGACATTAGTTTAGGGAAATCTCGGTACATGAAAACCGACTTGGTCACGGAGTGTTAAACCCTAACTAGAATTGTGTGGTTGGTGCTCGGCTAAAGAGAGGCTTAAGGTCACCCCCGGCATGTAGTCATGAACTACGCCACGGGCTGAGGTTTACCGCTTCGAAAGAGTCAAGGTCGAGTGGAGCTTGAAACTTTCTAGGACGGGCCTCGACGGTTTTGGGTTAAACTCGTGCGACTCGATAGTGAGCAATTGATAGGAATTGTGCGCGTAGTGTGAGGTCTAACAAGTGAAAAAGTATTTTTTTTTCAAAAGAAAATAAAAGCAATAAGAACATAATTACAACTCTCGAATCACCCGTGTGACCGATAAAAATAAACAGAGAGTAAAGTTATTCATGTGCAGGCTCGGTGCCCACACTGTCATTCTGTTCTGTTTCTGTGAACTGCTTCCGTTCTGGGAACAGAATGAGGTTCTGGGAATTTACCCAAAAGCGCGCACCTCAGAGCATTGATATGGGAAGCGCGCGCAGTGCCCCATTTAGATTGGAGGCGCGCGCATCTGGGGTACCTGTCAGAATGTCAGAAACTGTGGACTCAGGGATTGCCCTGGTCCCAAATCATGTAACTTTCCCCTGCAGAAACTGTTAGCACAGAAACATGAAATTCGAAGAACAAAATGAGAGGCGGGCGATTCTGGTAGAAGGGGTCGGACGCGCGCTTTAGGCCAAGAAGGCCAGAAGCGCGCGCTTCCCACCCTTTTTACCAGAATGCCCAGAAAACAAAAATTAGAACACCAAAAGCAGAAAATGCAAGTTTAACCCTCTACATTCCCCAGCAGAGTTGCCACTATAGATACTCGGGAACCGCGGCTTAGCTAGAGCTCGCGAATTACCCTAGGATGTCTACTTGATTATAGAGTCGCCACCCACGTTTTAGAGGAACGCGAGAAAAACCTAAGAAAAGCCAATTTTATATACAAAACCAGAGATTGGGAAAAGATGGGTTCGGGGGTTAGGTGACGGAGTGGGAAGTACTTAAACACCCACTCCGCCCCGCTTACGCGGGTCTTGCTACTTTTGGTGTTCTAATGCATGAGAAAGTCCTTCGATTTATTAATATACGAGTGCTAACAATTACAATGAAAAGAAAGGGGAAATTTACAAGGAAAATAAAAGAGAATTATTTTATTTATTTAATGGTAAAGATTATATGTCAAACTATTCTAACAATTATATTAAGAAAAAAATGGTAAATTAAAGTAAAGATTAAAATGTAGGGAGATAACCTTAACCAACTTTAATGTAGTAAAGTGGTCATTTGGTCATGTCCCAATTGATGGGGATTGCATACATTACTAAGACATGAAAAATAAGAGAAGAAGAATAAAGTACCTTAAGAAAGAGGACTTCAAACTTGGACTTGAAAATGGTGTTGTTGTAGAGAAATTGTTGTAGAACAATTTGTGTAGAGTCTTGTTACTAAGAACTCTTGTTGGGAGAATTTATGTATAGTGTAGTTGTAGATGATAAAATTTTTGTCCAAAAAGAGAGTCCCTCTCTAAGGTAGAAGGAGAGGGTTTTTATAGGTAAAAATAGGAGGGAAATGTTTGGAGGGAAAAGATGATCATCCATGTGAAATAGAATTGACCAATCAAAAATAAGATAAATAAAATAATAAATAAAAGAGAATAAAAGAAATAAAGATAAAATCATTTGTTTTGGGGAAAAGGCTAGAATAAAAGATTTGGGAGTTACAAAATAAGGGGGGATGAATGTGGATGTAAAAAGAGTGTTTTTTGTGATCAAGAAATGATGTTGTAAATAAGAAAAGGGAGGGGAAAATGGTGCAATCCGTTACTGCCATATCGGGAGGCGCACGCTTCCGGATTTTGGGCGAAAGGCTCGCGCGGGCGCAATCGGGGTGAGAGGTCCAAGGCGGGTGTCTACACTAACCAAAAATTGGTGAGGCCTCCTTCTCCCCATCTTCCCTTCATCTCTATATTCTATCTTTTACTTCAATGTCTTTTACTTCTTGTTAATAATGTACACTTGGAACCAAGCCTTGAAATCCATGGTGCCCTTCATGTTTTATACATGATGGTGGGTTACAAACTAATGGATAGCCTAAGGCTTGTTATGATTTATGCATCTTTAATTTATTGTCTTTACATTTATGCACCCTTACATTGTGTCTTTAAATTTATGTCATTTACTTTAAAGTCTTTGAATTTATGTTGAATAAATGAGGAAATGATCAAGTTTGGGTGATAAAGTTGCAATCTTTATCATCCAAACTATGAGTCAACCTCAATAATGTCCCTTTGATGATAAATGTTCAATCTTTATCCATCAAAGGTTGATTTTTGATGTCCTAATGCCCTTCCTTGGAAGAATCATCCATTTGGATGTTAAAGTTCCCATCTTTAACCATCCAAATGGTGATTTTGGCTCAAAGGCCATCCCTATCACCTTTTCTCAATTATTCCCCAATGATTGCCTTGATCACACCCAAAATCCTTATTTTGGTGTCTAATCTAGTGATCAATGGCATAGGGATGATTTAATTTTATGTTTTGTTCTAAGAAAATAACTGGAAATGATCAAACAGTCCAGTTTCCAGCAGAATGCTCTGTTTCAGCCTGGAACTGGACTGATTCCTGAGAATCTGTTAAAATTCCCAGGAAGACCCTCTATAGCCGTACGGCTACTTTGTCCAGGGGTACATTTCCAGTTTAGTCCCCTCTAATCCAGAATGTTTACGAAATAACCCTTTCTGTTAAAATTATAACAGTTTTTCTGTTAAAGTCAGTCTCTCCCATTTCCAAGAACACACACACACACACACACTTGCACAATTTTGACAAACTTTAGGGAGACTCGGTTTTTTCCGAGGCACTTTGGGTGAACTACCAATTGAGTTCTTCCCAAAGCGTAACCTGACCTCCGAATCCTTTGTCTCTAACCATTTTTCGTTAAGTTTGGGTTTAAAATTAAACTAACGTGGCGACTCCATTTTTGTTTGGACATCGAAGAGCCATGTTTGGCATTCTCGAGGGAAACCCCTTTCCGTATTCCTGCGGGGATCCTTACACTATGCAGCTTATGGATGTGGTCACATCGTATCTTTTTGGGGATCTAGATATGAGTATTTATATGAAAGTCCCTGAAGGACTAGAGATACCCGAGGCAAGTAGTTCTAGACCACGGAACACGCTCTCAGTGAGTTTGAGGCGTTCATTATATGGTTTGAAACAATCCGGAAGGATGTGGTATAACCATCTCAGCCAATACTTGCTCGGAAGGGGATATATAAACAATGATATATGTCCGTGCGTGTTCATTAAAAGAACAAGGACTTGGTTTGCTATCGTGGCTGTATATATCGATGACATGAACTTGATAGGGACTCTAGAAAAAGTCCAGGAAATTTCCCAGCTCCTGAAAACAGAATTCGAGATGAAGGACCTTGGGAGGACCAGTTTTTGCCTTGGACTACAAATAGTTCACCGTATAGATTGAATAATGGTCCACCAATCGAACTACATCCAGAAGATGTTAAGAGGGTTCAATGAGGACAAGGCAAAACCATCGGTCACACCAATGGTAGTCAGGTCATTAGATAAATCAAAGGATCAATTCCGCCCTATGGAAGAGGGTGAGGAGGTGCTGGCACCCGAAGTGCCATATCTAAGTGGAATAGGCGCATTATTGTACTTAGCTCAATACACCAGATCTGATATCTCATTTTTCAGTGAATTTACTTGCTAGATTCAGTTCTGAACCAACACGCCGCTGTAAGGATCCGCCCCAAAAAAAAAACACGAGCACGTTTCAAGGGCGAAATACAAAACGCGGGAACCGGACCAATTTAACGGAGTCGCCACATTTTGTTAATTTTAAACCCAACAAAATGACAAAGGTTTGAGTTTAAAGGTTCGGAGGTCAGGTTACAACTTGGGAAGAGTTTTTACGTCCTCCCAAGTTGCCTCGGACAAAGCCGAGTCTCCCTTGTTAGTTAACAAAAGTGCATGTGTGTGTGTGTGTTTTAACGGAAAATCTTGTTTTAACTTTTATTTATCTTTTCAACTGAAAAGGGGTTTGTTTGACAAGAAAACAGAAGACAGAAGGGCAAAATGGTCAATCTCCCCATACGGCCAAAGTAGCCGTGCGGATGGGGAGACCACTCCTGGGATTTTACAGTTTATTCAAGCAACAGTCCAGTTCCAGGCAGAAACAGAGCATTCTGCTCGAACTGGACCAAACTGTTCTGATTCCAGTTTGTTATTCCAACACAAAACAACATTAACAACTCATTCCTATGCCATTTGATCATCAAAGAACCTCCCAAAACAAGAGTTTGGGCATGATCAAAGGCAATCATGGGAGAAACATGAAAAAGGTGGCCAATATTCCCTTTTGAGCCATAGTGACCATTTGATGAGTAAAGATTGAAACTTTACCATCAAAATGGATATTCTAGGCAAGATTAATCCTTTAGGGACAAGAACAAACCATAAATATTGGATCTTTATTACCCAAACTTGGAAATTTTGGGCTAGATCAAGGTGATGAGGATAAAGATTGAGACTTTATCCTCAACATGATCATCATAGCTTAAAATGATCAAAATGAACAACAAGAGCATCATCCATGATAAGAATGTAAATGAACAATCAACAAGCCATGATCAAACTAGGTTTGAACCTCTTCCACACAAAGTATGGTGGGCACCTTTGATCATCTCATGGCTTGGACTAGGAAATATAAATAATAATAGATATATGTATATTGCTTGAATGGACAAGACTTGCAAGAATGTAAAGATCAACAATAAATGACAAGATCAAAGATAAATATAGTTCTTAGATGAAGAGAAGGGAGGGGGAGGAGGTGGCTTTACCTATCTTGGTTTAGGCCAATCTTCCTTTCTCTCTTTCACTCTTTGTTCACTCTTACTCACACTATTCTGAGGTGAATTCGACAGAGTTACCTTAGTTCTAATGTTTCTCCCCCCTGAAATGATCACCAAGGGTTCTATTTATAGGGACTGAGGGTGCCCAAACCAGCCGTACGGCTAGGCCCCTCTAGTACCCAAAGCATCCGTACGGCTCAGCCTGGCGAGCTTCTGGATTTTCCCATTTTATACCAGAGTAGTCCTGGAATTTATAGCTTATCCTAGGGAGGTCCTGGCCTTTTAGCTTATCCCTAAAACGGTGCTAAGGCTACCTCTAAGATAGGTTGGTTTCAGATTGGGGTACTTACAGCCGCCACTGGAATGGCATAAAGGAGATTTTTTGTTATCTCCGAAGGACAACGAACATGGGTTTATTCTATCCCTATGCGTCCTTGAAGGATGCAAACTTGATTGGATATGCAGATGCTGGTTATTTATCAGATCCACATAAAGCTCGGTCCCAGAGTGGATATGTGTTTACCGTTGGTAACACAGCTGTGTCTTGGAGGTCTACGAAACAGGCCTTGGTTGCCACCTCTTCGAACCATGCTGAGATTCTAGCTCTCCACGAAGCAATTCGTGAATGTGTATGGCTTAGGGCCATAGTGAGACATGTTCGAAGTTCCTGTGGATTAGATACCACAGAAGACCCTACGGTTATATTCGAGGACAATGCGGCATGCATTGAACAAATGAAAATGGGTTTTATTAAAGGTGACAAAACCAAGCACATAGCACCAAAGTTTTTCTTCAATCAACAACAACATGAGCTTAATCAGATAATGATCCAGCAGATCAGAAGTCAAGACAACTGCGCTGACTTGTTTACAAAGTCATTACCTAAAGCCACTTTTGAAAAGCATGTGAAAGCAATTGGCTTGCGCAGATTGTCGGAGCTTACACCCTTGTAGATTTCAGGGGGAGTATCCAGAAGGTACTCAGATTCTATTGTACTCTTTTTCCTTCGTGCGGGGTTATTTTTCCCACTGGGTTTTGTTACCCGCCAAGGTTTTAACGAGGCAATGAGGGTTGATTGAAAAGATAGTATCCTGAAGATACTCGGATTCCATTGTACTCTTTTTCCTTCGTGTGTGGTTATTTTTCCCACTGGGTTTTGTTACCCGCCAAGGTTTAACGAGGTAATGAGGGTTGATTGAAAAGATTGTGCGTTGTACTCTTTTCCTTCGAGATTATTTTCCCCACGGGATTTTTGCTCGGAAGGTTTTTAATGAGGCAACATTTGAGGCACAATTATCGTTCAATAGGAATCCCCAAGGGGGAGTGTTGTAAATATATATAAGTGTGGGGCTTCCTATTGTATTCGGCTATTATATAAGGGGTCTATATGTAAATTATAGAGATAGTGTGGATGAGTCATATAGCCAAGTGTTGGCTTGCTGTGTATACTAATTCTTGTATATAATAAGAACTCCTCCACCGCCCGGTAAACTTCTGAACTGGGTTTTACTCCCTCTTAAAAATTCTCTCCATCTTTATCTATCTATTATGTTTGTGTTTGTTGTGTTTGAGCTAAAGGCGGTTGATTTTCAACAAGTTGGTATTTTTGTTTTGTTTTTTCGAAAGGAAATTGATTTGGAGTTTTTTTTTTTTGAAAGTTTGTATCATATCATTTAAGGAAATTGCAATCGTGTTACAAGCTCCTATGAAGTCTATTACAGATCTATTGCCCTAGCTATTACAAATTCCTATATTGGAATCTATGACAGTGATACTTGCCTCTCTAGAAATCTCTCATAGACGTCCCCGCGCCATCTAGCAGTCTGCTTGTCATAGACGTCCTGCGCCATCTGCTAGCCTCCTTGCCATAGACGTCCCCGCGCCATCTGAACGATCACCTGTTGAACTTACAACAACAAATAGGGTAGACGGCCCACCCTAACCATACAAATTATAGGGAAATGCTCAATTAGGAAGAATTTTTACTATAGATTATTGATAATTAAATCAATGTAGCAATGCTTCAAAAGAAATAAAACAATGTAACAATTACATTTTTAAAAAAAATGTGGCAATTAGGAAAATAAATTTATAAAAATAATTTAATAAAATATTTTAAAATTTTAATTGTTGAACAAGTTACGCATAGTTTTTTTTCTTCAAAAGAACAAGTTATTGATAGTTATTTATGAAAATAATTTCATAGTTATTGTAAAATATATGGAAAGTAAATTCATGTAAACAAATCAACAAATAAAAATTTTAAATTTGATTCTAAAAGCCCTCAAATACCACATTATATGGAATTCTAATGAAATATAAGATGGAAATGTAATTTACTAAATTTATTAAATGTGATATAGGGAACTATTAAATATAAAACATAATAAATATAATTATGGAAATTTAATTATGAAATAATTACACACAATGTATGAAAATTATTTATTGAAAATTATAAATACAATATGTGAAAATTATTTTTTGGAAAATCATAAAACAATAAAATGGAAATTTGATTTTGTCTTAAAAATTCCTAATAATAATTTGAGGAAATTTAATTATTAAAAATATAAAAATAGGGAAAGTTAAACTTGGTACAACAAAATGCATACATTACGAACAACGAAAGTCAGTATACCAACTTAATAAGTACGGTTGATACATGACTAGTATGGTCGGAACATGGTACTATACATGTATAAATTGAGGTACAAAATAAAAAAAAAAAATGTTATTTGAACATTTTTTTTCCATTTTTCATCTATTATAAAAAAGTAAACGATATAGAGAACAAAAAGTAAACTATGCATTTAAAAATGGTAAAACAAACATGCTTTACAATTTTATTAAACTATAAAAATTTAATCAGAGGTTTTTAGTACTTGGCTTGTGCAAAAAAAAAAAAAAAAAAAAAAAAAAACATATAACATTTGATTGTATTTCTTTTGTACCTCAATTCATAATTGGTAGTTTGCCATGTACCAACTGCACCAATTAAATTGGTATACCGACTTTGGTTGTTCCTAATGTATGCATTTTATTATACCAAGTTTAACTTGGTAGGTACACGGTATAGATAAAATACACTTAGTATACCAAATTTGAAACTATTTAATATTCTCATTTTCAGAAAAGAAAAGTTATTTTAAGATTCTACATGTTTCAAATAATACAGTAATTATTACAACTTCACTAAAAGTAAGTATGAAGATGTTTATATTTAACATTTATCTCTTATATTTCACTTCACTCAAACAATCACTAAATATTTTTCAAAAAAAAAACAATCACTAAATAATGAAGTTGAAGAAAACCGTTTTGTTTTTTAATGAAAAATCCTGATTAGGCAGTTGATTAAAATGGGTCGAAAGAGAGAAGTTTGTGACGATAATGGAATGTATAATACCAACTCTTTAGTTATAGGTCTAACCAATATTATGAATGATATAAATATATATATATATATATATATATATATATATATATATAAGTAGGCGCTCAAATGAGAACCTAAATATCGTGAGAACCAATCATAACCATTAGATTAGAAAAAAAATCCAAGGTCCATATGTTAGATACAATTGATACACTTAGATACATTACAAAAAATTCGATATTACACTTGGATACAATAGGTTAATAAGTATTGTATCTAAGTGTTGCACTTGGATACACTATGTTAAAAACTAATGTATCCAATTGTTTTTCGAAAATTAACTAATGTATCAAAGTGTATCCAATGTATCTAACATCTGGACCCTTGATTTTTTTTTCTAATCTAATGGTTATAATTGGTTCTCACGGTTCTCATATAAAATGGTTCTCACAGGAGCGCGACCATATATATATATATATATATATATATATATATATTTTACAGTCACTCCGTCTCAGAGTATATATCCACCATCTCATTTACACGGGGATTAAGATATGATGGAAGTGGTGTAAGTGTTGTGAGTATAAAAGTAAATTATGAGAGAAAATGAGTGGGAGTGAATAGTAAGTTGATTGGTGTTGTGAGTATAAATGTAAAGTAGGAGAGAGAATGAGTTTGAGGAATAGTAAAGATTCTTTTGTCATTTTTTGGAAGTGAACATATACTCTGGGACAGACTAAAAAAGAAAAGTGAACATATACTATGGGACAGATGGGGTATAGTCCCACCTCGCTTGAGACTTAAGAGGTTGTACAATAACTAATGAAAAATAATAAAATAATGAAAATGTGTGGTTGAAAATGACAATAGAGAATGAGCAGGGTAAATAGTAATGTTGGATGAATAAATTGAGTGGAAGAAAATGAAGAGAAAGAATGAGTGGCGAGGTAGATTCATTATAAAATTATTAAAAATTAGCTATATTGGAGAGGTCTCAAATGAGCTGAGACGGACCAAAATATAAATAAGTCTCCAGTGAGCTGAGACGGAAAGAATATATTTTTAAAGAAATTACTAACCCGTGCACACTTTGAAACAAATGAAGTACTAATTAATGTTGTATATAAGGATGTATTTCAAAATGTATGAGTTATAATTAATGTTGTATATAAGGAGGCTCCTACAACTGCGGTGAGGATGGGCACTTCGCTAGAGAATACCCTACCAGCTGCAGCCGCTAGAGATCCGGTCATCCTGTGAAAGCCAGGTATGTAAACCATGATTAATGAGTGTAGGTTACCGTATAATAGAAGTTGGGGTTTTTTTTTTTTTTTTTTTTTTGATAGAAGTACTGAAGTTGGTTTAGTTTAGTTTCTAATTTATTTATCTTTCATTCTTAATGTTCTCCAATTTTTTTGCTCTCCCACTTCTTTTCCTATTTAATATTAGAATAGGATTTTTTTAAAAAAATTGGATTTCTTTTCAAAAATTTTGAAAGATGGCTGTAAGATTTTAAATAAATTAATTTATTTTAAGGGCTATTGAAACTCTGTTTTTATTTTGCAGAAAGAAGCCATGATAGGAGATGGCTATATTTTCCTTTTCCAAGATAAAATTGTGGAAGAGAAAATGATGTGAGAGGAGTCTTGATTTTAGGCTTATGATTGCATAATTTTTGTTTTCTTTATTAGGATTGATATTTGGTTTGTGTATAAAAAATGATCCTTTTTTTTTTAGCATTATTAACTATTTTCATATTTTAAAAAAAGTATTCATATTTTCTTCTAAGGAAAACTTAAAAATATTCTTTTAACATTAACTTATGCTATCATTAGTTTTACTTAAAAGAAAAATCAATACTTATTTTTATTTTAATCATTGAAATGTCTCATTAATTTTTCCTTTTAATGTTTAATGAATTATAATAGTTATTTACTTTTCTATCCAAGTGTTTAAAATGAGTTTTGTATTTAACGAAGTGTTTCAATATACAATTTTGTTAGTCTTTTTATTTGGGCTTTTTTATTTTTTCATAATTTTATAACTTAATAGTTGTATTTCTATTTATGTAAACTTTTGAAAATGTATGGTTGGGGAGAAAAGGTACTTCAATTTTTTTTTATTAAAAGTGGTGTAATTTCATTTTTCGAAAAACTTAAATAAGGCTCTTTAAAAAAAAACTTAAAATAAGGTGATTACCTTTTAAATTTCGGACAAGACTGGAAAGCATGGTAGTGGATAAAAGAAAATGGTTAGTTACGTGAATGGACTCTAAATAACATTGATTGATTTTATGAAGCGTATTGTTGTAAGAAATATCAACAAAATTTTATTTTGTTACATGAGTATGATATATTTTTTTACTAATTCATAGATAAAGCTAGATTTTTATTTTTTTTTGAAACTAATACTCCTTCCGTCCCGGAGTAAGAGTCTTAGCTCCAATTTGTATGGAGATTAAGAAAATGCTGTAAGTAAATTAAGTGTTGTGTGTAAAAGTAAAGTATGAGAGAGAATGAGTGCAAGGGAATTGTATGTTGATTGATGTTGTGAGTATAAAAGTAAAGTATGAAAGAAAATGAGTTAGATGAATAGCAATGATTCTTTGCCATTTGAAAATGACTCTTACTCTAGGACGTACCAAAATAGAAAGTATGACTCTTACTCTGGGACGGAGGGAGTATAATATAAGGAAGTCTTGTGTGAGACAGTATTACACGTGAGACGAGTCTCGATGGAAAAGGAAATACGCACAAGTATTTGTCATATAATATTAATACTTTCTCTAATCCAAAATAACTGTCATTTTTTGTCAAACATATGTAAGTTTGACCAATAAATTTAAACTAAAAATAATAATCCTAATAAAAATCTAAAAATTTTTATTAAAAGTATTATTAATCATAATATAACGACAAAATTTAGATTTTTATTAGTATCATTATTTTTAATTTAAATTATTGGTCAATGTTACATTTGATTGACCAAAATCGACATTTATTTTGGACCAGAGGGAGTAACTTTCACTTTCAATGCAATTGGACTAAAAGTAAAGAGGAAGATGGTGGTTTTAAATAATTTTGAAATGGAGAGAATACATTGTTTGATGTTTTTAAATAAAAATATTTCACGGGACGGAGGGAGTGTAATTTAACTAACAATCTTATATTGAAAAAAGAAGAAGAAGCTTTGATTGATTTTTTTCTTCATAAATCAAGAACTACTAATATTTTTAAATTGATTATATAAAATATGGATAATTTATTTATTGAAATAATAAAATACAAATATGAAAATTGAATTCATTATAAAATTATTTAATACAATGTGTAGATCAATTTTTTTTTTTTTGGAAAAATTTGAACAAAATTTAAATGAACATATGGAAAGTTAGTTTTAAAATTATCAAGTTGAATGTGGGTAAATCGGAAAATTAAAACTAAGTATAAATAAAAATAGGAAAATGTAAATTATGCTTTTTATTAAATACAACATATGTAGAATTGAAATTTTGAGAATAAATATAAATGACCTAGAGGAAAAGGCATGGATTGATGAACATGAAGCGTATTGCTTGCTGTAGTTTGACAAAAACTTTCACAAAATCATAGATTTTAATCAATGGCCAATCCAAATCCACAAGAAACCGAAAAATAAATGAGGGGCAAAAGTACATGTTAGAAGCTCTCCAGTTCGGCGGGACTTTTTGCTAACACGAGAATTTACTCGCCATCCTGTGAAAGTAAAGTAATACTTTTTATGTGATAATATATATTTTTTAAATTTGGTATTGTTGCTTTCTTATATGGTGGTCAAAATCTATCAATGTATTATATTTGAGTTGATATGACCACTTTTACGGAGTGGTGGAGGGAATTTTTTCAGTTGAAGATTGTTTCTCTTTGATTAATTTATTAGTATTTTATATTTTTTATGTTTATAAATTTAAATTAATAAAAAATCATGTTATCGCCGTGCATCGCACGGGTGTACTGCTAGTATTAATTAAAAAGAGACGACTAGGTGTGAACATTATTCTCTGGGACCGGGGGGGGGGGGGGGGGAGTATTAATCATTGACCTACTGATGTGATTATGGATAAATTTGAACCAGATTCATATGCTGAAAAACACTCCATTGCTTCCATTTCAAATTCAAAAAATAGGTGTGATTAACCAATACCTTTTTCACTTTTCAGTTCTATCCAAGGTTCTAAAAAACGCTAGGCGGTCGCTAGCGCCGCAGGGCCGCCTAGCGCCTAGGCGGGGCCGAGAATTCAAAAATAACCATAATATCCTAGACGGGACCAAGGCGTTTCATGATCGCCTAGCGCCTAGGCGGGATCTTTTAGAGCACTGGTTCTATCTAATTAAAGCACTCTATGTTTGGCCCAATAGTATTCTTTTTTACTACTGATTCATCAAAGTTCCTCCAACGAGATCAATTTATCTATAGTGATACTTTATGCAAAAAATAAATTTAACTTCAATTTCATTAAGAATATTCCCACCCCCATTTGACCTGTTTCATGAAAACTTTAAATGCCAAAACTACCCGTCAAAAGTCGTGTTGAGTCCCGTATTCCATCATTCGAGCCGAATTCGGCTCTCCAACAACCCGGCTGATACTCGACTCAGCTAAAGAAAACTGTAACTCGACTTGAACTCGCTAATAGGCCAGGACCTCCCTAGGATAAGCTATAAATTCCAAGACTACTCTGGTATAAAATTGGAAAAATCCAGAAGCTCGCCAGGCTGAGCCGTACGGATGCTTTGGGTACTAGAGGGGCCTAGCCGTACGGCTGGTTTGGGCACCCTCAGTCCCTATAAATAGAACCCCTTGGTGATCATTTCAGGGGGGAGAAACATTAGAACTAAGGTAACTCTGTCAAATTCACCTCAGAATAGTGTGAGTAAGAGTGAACAAAGAGTGAAAGAGAGAAAGGAAGATTGGCCTAAACCAAGATAGGTAAAGCCACCTCCTCCCCCTCCCTTCTCTTCATCTAAGAACTCTATTTATGTTTGATCTTGTCATTTATTGTTGATCTTTACATTCTTGCAAGTCTTGTCCATTCAAGCAATATACATATATCTATTATTATTTATATTTCCTAGTCCAAGCCATGAGATGATCAAATGTGCCCTCCATACTTTGTGTGGAAGAGGTTCAAACCTAGTTTGATCATGGCTTGTTGATTGTTCATTTACATTATTGTCATGGATGATGCTCTTGTTGTTCATTTTGCTCATTTTAAGCTATGATGATCATGTTGAGGATAAAGTCTCAATCTTTATCCTCATCACCTCGATCTAGCCCAAAATTCCCAAGTTTGGGTAATAAAGATCCAATCTTTATGGTTTGTTCTTGTCCCTAAAGGATTAATCTTGCCTAGAAGAGCCATTTTGATGGTAAAGTTTCAATCTTTACTCATCAAATGGTCACTATGGCTCAAAAGGGCATATTGGCCACCTTTTTCATGTTTCTCCCATGATTGCCTTTGATCATGCCCAAACTCTTGTTTTGGGAGGTTCTTTGATGATCAAATGGCATAGGAATGAGTTGTTAATGTTGTTTTGTGTTGGAATAACAAACTGGAATCAGAACAGTTTGGTCCAGTTCGAGCAGAATGCTCTGTTTCTGTAGGTTTGAGCAACATGCACAGCGGAATAAACCCAAAAGGCCTAGATCCGATCACGATGATTAAATTAATATGGAGATGAATTTAGAACACTAACCGTGACGGAGCTTTAAAATTCTGAGATCTTCAATCTTTGTTCTTCGCGCTTCTTCGAATCACGAACGTAGGAACGACCGCAAAACTTGGATCACGAACTTTGAAGGAGTTGATGCCAACGCCCTCTATGTTTATCCACACGCGAACGAATTTCAAGAACGATTCTTGAACCGGATTGCTAGACCCAATAGAAACTCTTTCTACTTTGAAGGCTATATGGAAAATCAATGTTCTTGTTCTTGAGGAAGAAGAAAAACTTGTTTTTCTCTCTCTCGGAGGCTATCTAATTGATATGGAATCAATTCATACTGATTAGGTCGTTGTTAGAGGTTTTTATACTTATTAGTCCTAAACCGTTTAGGAGAAATAGGTTAAAACCCGTCACAACACGAAATCAGTTTTTTGGGCCCGAACAGGGCCTGCTCGCCGAGTCCTTTAAGGTGCTCGGCCGAGCACCTTTGCTCCAGAAAATCTGACCTTCTGATTTCCCATGCTCGGCCGAGTCATATGAGGTGCTCGGCCGAGCACCACCAGAATTCCGATTTTAGCCTTTTAAACAATTCGTCCTTTTGTGTGTGACCCCATAGGATTATATTAAGTTGGCAATGAGCCCAAACACATTTGTGCTTATAAATCATGAGCGGACTCTAGCAAGCCATCATGACTACCCAATTAATATAACTTGTATAAGTTCGTGAATCCTTTATAGAACATATACAATCTCTTTGTTTCACGATGTCTATTGAACGTAAGCCATGGTCAATGGTCAACTTACAATGTTCAATGCTTTCTCGATCCAGAATGTATTGATAGTACAAATCTTATTTGAGCACGGCCATGCATTTCATCAACACCATTCTTCGAGTGGCCAAAGCTTGACATCTCTCTCTTACGAGGAACAAATCCCTTCTTGATTTATTACCTTTCCCTACATGAATCCGATTACGCCAATCACATTCTTTATAGCTACCCGATTAGGGGTAACGTTTGAATATGTCAAACGTAATGTTCATCGAGTGGAAGACTGTGATAATCTCAGGTCTAAAGATTCCAGTAATATAACTATATGAGACTTAATTATGACATTGTGACCATGACATAAATCTCATATGGGTCAGTCCAGTATTTGGTCTCCAACTAATACCCATAAGTTTAATTGTATCCCATACACCATAATCATCATATGATTATCCATTAAACTTATACTAACAATTAATCATAATTATCAGGGACGGGGATTATTATAATAAACATGCAAAGGATATAATAATCAAACATTCAATATCTTTAATATATAAATAACATTAATCGTTTTACAAAACGTGCCTAGAGCATACAACACCAACAATCTCCCACTTGCACTAGGCCTAATTAATGTATCGAATACCCATAGACCTAACATGACCATCATGCTTTGCTTGTGGAAGACCCTTTGTCAATGGGTCGGCAATGTTATCATCAGTTGGTACTCTGCATATATTCACGTCACCTCTGTTAATGATTTCTCGAATGACATGGTAACGCCTAAGTATGTGTTTGGACTTCTGATGGTTTCTTGGTTCCCTTGCTTGAGCAATAGCACCATTATTATCACAATAAAGGTCTATTGGATCAGCAATGCTAGGAACTACCTCTAGTTCAGTTATGAACTTCTTGATCCAAACAGCTTCTTTAGCAGCATCGGATGCAGTAATATACTCAGCTTCCGTTGTAGAATCAGCGACAGTACTTTGCTTAGAAACTCTTCCAGCTAACAGCACCTCCATTAAGCACAAATACAAATCCAGATTGCGATCTAAAATCATCCTTGTCGGTTTGGAAGCTTGCATCTGTGTAACCACTTACAACAAGATCACCTTCCACACCTCCATACACCAAGAACGAATCTTTAGTCCTTCGCAAGTACTTAAGAATCGTCTTGACTGCAATCCAATGATTTTCACCAGGATTTGATTGATATCTACTCGTCATGCTCAAAGCATACGAGACATCGGGTCTAGTACATATCATGGCATACATGATTGATCCAATTGCGGAAGCATATGGAATCCCAATCATTCTCTTACGCTCATCAGTTGTCTTAGGACACTGATTCTTGCTTAGAGTTATGCCATGTCCCACTGGCAAATTTCCTCTCTTAGAGTTTTCCATGCAGAATCTCTTAAGAACTTTGTCAATATATGTATCTTGACTTAAACCAACCAATTTCTTGGATCTATCACGATAGATCCTAATGCCAAGGATATAAGCGGCTTCTCCCATATCTTTCATAGAGAAACACTTTCCTAACCAAGTCTTTACAGACTGTAGTGCGGGAATGTCGTTTCCTATGATCAATATGTCATCTACATATAGTACCAGAAATAATACTACGCTCCCACTAATCTTCTTGTAAACGCAAGGTTCATCTTCGTTCTTGATGAAGCCAAACTCTTTGACCGATTCATCAAATCGAAGATTCCAACTCCTAGAGGCTTGCTTCAATCCATAAATGGATCGTTGCAATTTGCATACTTTGTTAGAATTTTCTGGAATTACAAAACCTTCAGGTTGTGTCATGTAAACATCCTCAAGCAAGTTCCCGTTAAGGAACGCTGTTTTGACATCCATTTGCCATATCTCATAGTCAAAATATGCGGCTATGGCAAGTAAAATTCTTATAGACTTGATCATTGCTACGGGCGAAAAGGTTTCATCATAGTCGATACCATGAATCTGCCTATAGCCTTTCGCTACAAGTCTAGCTTTATAAGTATGCACCTTTCCATCCATGTTAGTTTTCTTTTTGAAAAACCCATTTGCATCCTATGGTTTTTACACCTTCGGGCGCATCAATCAAGTTCCAAACTTGATTATCATACATGGATTTAATTTCAGATTCCATGGCTCCAAGCCATTTATCTGAATCAGG
>JAOWBW010002232.1:0-50982 GCA_026119855.1 Campanula takesimana
ACGAAATGGTATGATCTCTTGAACCTTAAACTCAGTTAATTTATGCATTTTTTTTCGTTTTTTGTCTGGGTTTCTGATTTTTTACCGAAAATAAAATTTTCTTTGTTAATCTTGACTCGGTGATCCGTTTTCGAAATAGTTTGTTGGGTTTGTTTCATTTCATGATTTCGAGTCTTTTGAATCCACCATTTTAACGATCTATGCTACTTTGTTGCGAATCTGTAGTTTATGTATTTTCAACTTTTCAAATTTTCGGGTCTTTGAATCCATTTTCTGGATTCGTTGTTGATTTGTTCAGTTTTGGTTTACTATTTGTGATCCTTTACTTATTGCGGTCATTTTGATATATTGTGTGCTTGATTTGGTGGAGTTTCACGTTTTATGTGTTTTCTGGTGTTCTTCGAGCACTCAAGACAAGTTCTTCGTGTTCTTCGTTATTTTCGCATGACTTGGGTTTCAAATTTTCAAAAACATGTTTTTCAAAAATTTTCATGTTTGATCTTGTTTGCTTGCATGATTATGTACTTTACTTGTTTGTGTGTTTTTGTGTGCTTTTTTACTAGTAAAAATTTCACATGTTATGCGCCTAAATACAAACTTATACGCCTAATTTCTTTATGCGCCTAATTTTATACTTAGTCAAATTTTTATGTTAAATTTTTTCTTTAGTTTCTACATAGAACCATTCTTAATGCGCCTGTAAGGATCCCGCCCCCCCGCGTGAAACGCGATGGTGTATGGGGCGAAACGCCAACACGGGAACCGGTCAATTTTAACGGAGTCGCCACATTTTGTTAATTTTAAACCCAACAAAATGACAAAGGTTTGAGTTCAAGGTTTCGGAGGTCAGGTTACAACTTGGGAGGAGTTTTTTACGTCCTCTCAAGTTTGCCTCGGACTAAGGCGAGTCTCCCTAAGTTAGTTAAAATGTGCATATGTGTGTGTGTATTTAACGGAAAAAATTTCTGTTGTTTTTTTTGAGAAGCTCGGCTGAAAAAGGGCCATTGGTGATAAGATAAGGTCAGAGGGCAAAAACATGCAATTTTTTTCCCTCCTACCTAAAGTAGCCGTACGGCTGGAGGAGGTAATTCTGGGGTTTTTAACAGTTGCTCAAGAACAGTCCAGTTCAGAGACACAGAAAACGGACATTCTGTCTGAAGCTGGACAAACTGTTTTTTATCCCAGTTTGCAAGAAATCATTTTACAAGTTTTATAACATCATTCCTATGCTAAATGATCATCACTTGGTTCCCCAAACAAGTATTTTGGGGTGTGATCATGGACAATCATAGGAGAAAATCAAGAAAGTTTATGAATGTCCCCTTTGGACCCAAAGTAGGTCATTTGGTGAATAAGATTGAAACTTAATCACCAAGATGACATTTCATGACTTAAAATCCTTCCAAGAGTCAAATATAAAAGACATAAAGATTGAATCTTTATGACACCAAAAGTGGGATTTTGAGGCTAAACCAAAGAGGAAAATGATGAACACTAAGGTTCCATCACCCTCATGATTATCATGGCCAAACAAGCATAACATTTAAATGATAAGGAATGTAAATGACAATCAACCAGTCTATGAGTGTCTAGGTTTAGAACCTCTTCATACAAGGTACGGAGGGCACCTTTGAACTTCTCATAGCTTGGACAATTAGTAATGTAATAGATAGTTATATAGTGTTTTGATAATGGACAAGTCTTGCAAGAAATAAAAGGTGCTTGAAATGGACAAGTCTTTGCATGAATGAAGAGTAAATACATGTATAACCAAGATATAAGAAAGAAAATAGGAGTAAGATGAAGAGAAGGAGGGGGGAGGTGGCTTTACCTATGATGGTTATGGCCAATCTTCCTTTCTTCTCTCCTTTTTTGGTTTGTGATCACTCTCACTCTTTACTCTGTGGTAATTTCAGCAGAGTGACCTCCCTAATGTGTATTTCTCCCCCCTTGAAATGATCAGCAAGGGTTTTTATTTTAGGGACTGAGGGTGCCCAAACCAGCCGTACGGCTAGGCCCCTCTAGTCCCCAAAGCATCCGTATGGCTCAGCCTGGCGAGCTTTTGGATTTTTCCAATTTTATACCAGAGTAGTCCTGGAATTTATAGCTTATCCTAGGGAGGTCCTAGCCTATTAGCTTATCCCTGAAACGGTGCTAAGGCTACCTCTAAGATAGGTCGGTTTCAGATTGGGGTACTTACAGAGCCCTCAGCAACGTCGCTTCGAAGGAGCGGGGTTGTCGATAGAATAAGCATCCCAATCTGACGGGACGAAGGCTTTACCGGATTTTGGTTGCATGGCTGGACCTAGTGGTATAGGATTCCTACGTATCCCGTTCGCGGGGATCAAGCCTAACGTAGTTCGGGGGTACGCGGGTTACTAAGGTCCGCAAGGAGGCATGACTCTAGGGGTCAGAGGCGAGACATGGTCCAACTTGGCTCTATGGGAGAGGGTTGACTTGCTGGGGATATGGTCAACTTGACTCTATAGGAGAGGGTTGACTTACATATTTTTACTGGGCTTACATTGGGGACGGCCTATGGTGACTATTCTAAGTCCGAGCTCGACCGGGGTCAACTCTATCTTCGGGGAGATCGACGGGACACTGGTCTTACGTCCCTCTAAGGACTGCCGGGACAAGGCTCTAGCCTATAACGACTATTCTAAGTCTAAGCTTACCGGGGTAACTCCATCTTCAGGGAGATTGACGGGGAAACTGGTCTTAACGTCCCTCTAAGGACTGCCGGGACAAAGGCTCTAGCCTATAACGACTATTCTAAGTCTAAGCTAATGGCTTACGTCGGGGACGGCCATGACAAAGGCTCTAGCCTATAACGACTATTCTAAGTCATAGCTAATGGGCTTACGTCGGGACGGCCATGACAAGGTTCTAGCCTATACCGACTATTCTAAGTCATAGCTAATGGGTTTACGTCGGGGACAGCCATGACAAAGGCTCTAGCCTATACCGACTATTCTAAGTCATAGCTAATGGGCTTCGTCGGGGACGGCCAAATTTTCTCAACAAATTTTTACTGGGCTTACGTCGGGACGGCCAAATTTTGACAACAAGTTTTTAACTGGGCTTACGTCAGGGACGGCCAAATTTTCTCAACAATTTTTAACTGGGCTTACGTCTGGGACGGCCAAATTTTCTCAACAAATTTTTAACTGGGCTTACGTCAGGGACGGCCAAATTTTCTCAACAATTTTTAACTGGGCTTACGTCAGGGCGGCCACATAAGTACTAGGCAAAAGGACCATTTCTTTTTAACTTTTAACTGGGCTTACGTCGAGGACGGCCATAATTAATTTCACAAAGCTGGGCTTACGTCGCTAGGACTGCTGATTTTTGTCTCAGAGGGTCGCTCGGGGACCTAGGGCCTAGACTTTTTCTCAAAATGGGTCACTTGGGACCTAGACTTTTCCTCAAATGGTCACTCGGGGACCTAAACTTTTCTCAAAATGGGTCACTCGGGGGACCTAAATGTTCTCAGAAGGGGCTTGACTCTCACTTGGTCAACCGGGTCAACATGGCTTACATCTAGGACGGCCGTAATTAATTTCACAAAGCTGGGCTTACGTCGCTAGGACTGCCTGATTTTCGGGAACCTAAAATTTCTAAGTTCGATTCAAGTTGCATGAGCCAAGGAGGGCATTTCCGAATTTTGGGAAAATCTTGTTCAAGGTGCGAGGGGCACAAGGGTAATTTCAGGCTGAGACTTTTCTTCTTCGCCCACAACATCCGTACGGCTTAAGAGGGCGTCTTCTTCCTTTTTCAAAAGGCAGCCATACGGATGGTTGCCCCAAACTCAGACAAAAAACAGAGAGAAGAGAGGCGATTTTGAGAGGAAAACTCCATCAATTTCCAAATTTTCTTGCTCGGAATTCCTCAAGGATTGTCATGGCGGGACGGGCACGCGCGGGGGTTATCCTAAGGGGCGGAGAAGAGGCTAGACATGGCTCGAAACTTTCGAGGCTACGCTATCAATCTCCGGATGAGGGAGCGGGTTTCTACAAGTCTCCCACAATTCACTTGTGCCATGGTGACGGGGTAAGCATTCTTTCTACTCGCTTTGAGCCTTGCACGTCTTTCCTAGGCCTAGGGTTTTTGTCCATGCCATTTGAGATCTACGCATTTCTTGACGCGATTTCATGAATTGACCTCATTTTTGTGTCATTGGGACCATTAGGGACGTGAGTATGTGCTCCTTGCCTCATTTGGACATCCTAGCTAAACTTTCCAAAATCAAAGTATGTTGCCCGTTGTCCATGCATAAACTACTTGTACCTTATGTTCGACTAGTCATTTTGGCACAGTTAAGTGCATGCTAGCATTTCCTAAGATAATTTGTTGTATGTTTGCGGGGGAAATTATGGGACGGGCATATTGTTTGTTGAGACCAAAATGACAATTTCTCCAAAGTGACTATGTCTTTCGGGGCGGAAAGAATATGACCCTTGAAATGACTTATGCATTTTTTAAAGGGGGCGGGAACTTTTCTCCAAAGATGGCCCTTAAAATGACTTATGCAATTTTAAAGGGGACGGAAACTTTTCTCCAAAAATGGCCCTTAAAAATGACTTATGCAATTTTAAAGGGGACGGAAACTTTTCTCTAAAAATTGACCCTTAAAATGACTTTGCAATTTTTAAGGGGACGGAAACCCTTCTCCAAAAATGGCCCTTAAAATGACTTATGCAATTTTAAAGGGACGGAAATTTTTTCTCCAAAATTTGACCCTTAAATGACTTATGCAATTTTAAAGGGGACATAAACTTTTTGTCTAAAAATTGACCCTTAAAATGACTTATGCAATTTTTAGGGGACGGAGACTTTTCTCTCATTTGTTTTTTTTTTTTTTTGCAATCATTATGAGCATTGGTATCTGTAAACTGTGTTATTCATACCTTTGCTGTGTTTACCTGTAGGGTGGTTCCCAGTCTCGAGGGTTGCCGGATGCTTGCTTCTCTTTATGGGAGCCATGCCTGAGTCTGTTGAATGATGCTCCGGTCCGAGGGAGTGGGTGGCACGCACGGGACTGGTGCCTTGTATAGAGGCTGTGGGCCAGCTGGCGAACACCAATGGAGTATGGGGCTTCTTAATGCCCTGGGTGAATATGGTAGGTAGGACACAACCCACACGTTCCATCTGAGCTGGGGAGAGGTGACTGTGACCCCTCCGACTTTGCGATGATTACCGGGCTTTCCTTTGGCGGGCATCCGGTTGTTGTGGAGGGATAGGATCCCTGAGGCCGAGATCAGGGCGTTCATTGGATTTTCAGGTCCTACCAAGGGTTTGGGCATCCTAGTGCAAACAGTGGAGAGGGTCATTCGGGCCAACTTTCTGGAGTATGCGGCGGGCCGGATTACCGCTGAGCAGCTTGGGCGCTCCTATGTGTGGCTCCTCCTTAGTAGCACCATTTTTGCCATGATGATACTACCTGCATGTTTCCCTCTTCTTGGGTCTCTGACTACACCTGAGGCCATCAGAGACATTGCTTGGGTGAGGCTGGTCTGGCCGAGCTATTCATGAGCTCGACAAGTATAGCCGGAAAGCGAGCAAGTCTTTGGCTTGCTTTCAGTTTGCCCTAGAGGTACTTCCATTTGGTCTTTGCTTTACTTTTTGCATTCGGCCTATTCTTCATTTTAGTGTGCTGACGGCTTTCTTGCCGTTTCTTTTGTAGGTTTGGTACTACGAGATCTTTGGCAACTATCCCTGGAGGCCGCTCTTGACCGGACCTCATCTTTCCGGCCATGACCTGCTGGGCTAGGGAAGCTCGGAGAAGAGAGGGTCTAAGGGATGATTTTCTGTCCGCTATGCTGATGTGGCGGTTTTGAGGGATGCCATGCCGGCGGGGCTCAACCTTTTCCCTTAGTCTCGGTATGAGGGGCGGGAGGTGGTCTTTGATCCGAGCGAAGCCCTGAGGGTGACCAGACAGAGGAGATTGCTGGTGGGGTTTAGAGGCGAGGCCTTTTTATTTAGGTGGAGAGTTTTGTGGCAGCATGGACTATGCCTTATGCAGAGGGCGCCCGTTGATCCGCCCGAGACCATGTTCGTTGCCGACCGTGGGGATGACCCTTTTCTCATGGGAGCGGATGCCGCTGAATTGATTACTGATGAGCCATACGGGCGGTTTGTGCCACGAGGCTGAGATCGCCCAGGTGGTGGCCTCTGGGGTAGCTCCTCCAGTATGGCAAGACTATTATTTTGTTTATGCTGACGGCCGGGTTCACATGGTGGCCGTGTCTGTTGCAGAAGGGAAGCCCCGGTTGGAGAAATTCCCTTTGACGTGGTATGAATTCTTTTCCATTTGTTCACGTTCATCCCATATTTCTGTCTCCTTCCTTGCTGAGCAGTTTCCTTATCCATGTGCAGGTTGCTGTGCGGGCTTTGCTGGGGGCCTTCTCTCCTAAAACGGGCCAAAAGTGGTTAAGAGGTTCGTTGGCCGCTCTTCTAAGGGGCCTCGGACAGAATCCAGGTTTGCACCGGGCAGAAACTCGGTGAGTGGGGGAGAGGCCTTTCCCGTCGGTCCGTCGAGCGTGGAGCTACCTCCGTCTTTGTTCGTCGCCATACCTTAGGCGGGGCTGACTTGGGGCCTTTCGTGATTCGCTCCGTGACCCTGGCTCCCACGAGGTCGCTCCTGTAGACACCCCGCCTTGGACCGCTCACCGCGCCCGATTGCACATTTGATTTTGTGTTTTCTCCCCATTTAATGTTTCTCGTTAGTTTCTGTCACTTCCGTTAAGTTTTTGACTGACTTCGTTAAGTTCAGGGACTAAACTGAATGACAGGGCTGACTTTCCTAGTCCATTCTGTCAAAACTACTGCCTTCTCTGAGTCGCGCGCCTCCGACACTAGTAGCCAGGCGCGCGCGCCTCCCGCCACCCAAGTAGGAAGCGCGCGCCTCTGGGCGTCAGTTACAGATTTCTGGCCAGGATTCCCTCCCTTGCTCAATTTAAGGATTTTGCCCGGGAAGGATTTCTTGTGACTGAGTTTTGGCACCAAAAACACCCCTCTTTCACCTATAAAAACCTCCCTTTACCTCCATTTTCAAGGACCGAAGATTGAACTTACAAAAACTATACCAAAATCACTTTCTAAAGGTTCTCCAAGGATTTCTTCAAGCAATATTTGAAGTTCTTCAAATTGTAGGTAAAAGTCTATCTTTTCCTTTCTTTTCTACTTCATCTCCTCTCTCTCTTTTAATCTAATCAAATGTGCAATCACCCAAATCATTTTGGGACATGACTCTAATGATCACCTCATCTCATTGAGGTTGGTTAAGGAGTTATCTCCTACATTCCAAACTCTATTTTAAACCCCCTTTTCATGACTTAAAGAAGAAGAAGAAGAAACGTTATTATTCATGTAGATTTTGATCAAGCAAGACCAACTTTAGTTAGGCGAGATGGGTGTTTCGGTACTTCCCATCTCGTAATCTAACCCCCGAACCTCAAAACAAAGAATCTCTGTTTTCGTAATCAAACTTAGGCTACAATCAATAGGTTTTTCTTATGTTCCTCAGAACATAGGTGGCGACTCTAAAACAAGTTAGACATCCTAGGATAATTCACCGCTCTAGCCAAGCCGTGGTTCCCCCCGGGGTATCTACAGTGGCGACTCCGCTGGGACATTTGAGGGTTAAACTTGCATTCTGATCGAAATCTACATCTTTTCTGGGCATTCTGATTCCTGATGGGGGAGGCGCGCACGTCGGGCCGTTTAATCCTAAGGCGCGCGCGCATCCCGCATCAAGAACCAGAATCGCCCACTTCTTCATGTTCTTCATCTTCTTCTTCTGCTATTCTGCACTAATCACTTCTGCAGGGGTTACAATTTGAAGATAGGACCAGGGCAATCCCCTGAGTCCAAAGTCTGACATTCTGACAGGTGTGACCAGAAGCGCGCGCCTCCCATAAGCATTGCGCCATGCGCGCGCGTCCCACATCAGCACTCAGAGGCGCATGCTTCTGGGTTGATTCCCAGAACAGAGACAGGTTTCAGTGACTAAGCAGAACAGTGGGGTGTGGGCACAGTTGCCTGCATCAGAACAGAATTGAATCCTCGGACTGTTTTAATTTTGTGTTTTATTTACCGGTCACACGGTGATTCGGGAGTTGTAATTTATGTGCTTATGTGTTTGTTTTCTTTCTTTTCAAAAAAAAAAAATTAATTTTTTTTTTTGTCACTTGTTAGACCTCACACTACATGCACATATTCCTATGAACTGTTCACTATCGAGTCGCACAAGTCCAACCCCAAACCCGTCGAGGCCAGTCCTAGAAAGTTTCAAGCTCCACCAGACCTTGGCTCTTTCGAAGCGGTAAACCTCAGCCCGTGGCGTAGTTCAAGACTACATGCCGGGGGTTACCTTTGAGCCTCATATTCAAGCCGAGCACAAACCACACAATTCTAGTTAGGGTCTAACACTCCGTGACTCAAGTCGGTTTCCATGTACCGAGATTTCCCTAAACTAATGTCTTCAAATCATACATGCCAACTCGTTGAAATGGACGCAATAAAATCCGTCCCCAAAAGTGGTTATTTTGGACGAAAATAAAAATCCGTCCCCGCATGTATGATTTACTACATTAATTTAGTTTAATCCCGTCACATGTAGGTATCACAAGCGTGGTGGAATCCGATGAGTATATAGGACCGCGAGAAGGTCTATATACTAGTGTGACGAGTCCACTATTTTTTCTAAAAACCCAAAAAAGGACTCCGTCCTTCCGACTTTGTAAATAAAAAAAAAAAGAAAAGAAAAAGAGAGTCATTTTTCTTTATGTGGTTGAGTCTTTTCTTGTTTGTGGGTGAAATCATTTTATCCAAAAGGTGTTTGTGGGGCCATCCTAAAATCGATCGTGTTCTCTCAATAGGTCCAATGACTTCAAACGGCAACGACAACGGCATTCCCGTGTCCAACGAAGGGTTATTCCGCATGGTGGAAGCATTGAAAGGGCAAGTTGATACACTAGCCGAGAGTGTCCGCCGCAAGGATGATTTATGGCGAGCCCGTTACGAGCATGTGAAAACGGCCCACAAGAAAGAAGTTGCTCAACTCAAGAACCAATTGAAAGAGCTCACGAGCGAAAGAAAGGTCCAAAGCATTGATACCGGTTTGGTCAATACTCTCATGTCCTACATTGACCAAAGGCTTAGTGGGCTAAATTTGCACAAGGGCCAAAGCACCAATCTTCATCAAGTTTCTCTCCTCATGAACACAATGGAGGCTCTTCCCGAAAAGTTCAAGATGCCCGATATTGGCAAGTTCAATGGCAATTCTTGCCCTAACGCTCATGTTGACTCCTACATTTGTGCCATGCAACCAAAGAAAGTGTCTCCTCAAATAATGGCACAATGCTTCCCGCTTACTCTCGAGGGAGTCGCAAAAGATTGGTATATGGGTCTTCCAGTTTCCACCCGCCTCAATTGGGATGTCGCTATGCTTGTCTTCAAGTCACAATATCAAGGCAACTCCATATTCCGCCCCACCAAGAAGGAATTGGAGAGCACCGTGCAAATGGGTGATGAATCATTTGGGGACTTCTATCGCCGTTGGAATGACAAGCTAGCCGAGATGGTTGATAGGCCTTCCAAGAAGGAACAAATGGACATCTTGTTGAAGTGTTTGAAAATGGACTACTGCACTCATCTTAGTGGGGTTTTTCACTCCGATTTTTCAAGCATGTATGATGCGGGGGTTAGAATTGACAATCTGTTCCGAGAAGTGACCGAGTCCTCCTATGACACAAGCTTCAACGACAAAGGGTTACCAAGCAATGACATGGAAGAATGTAGTGACATGGAAGACTACAACGACAATGAGGACTACAACGACATGGGGGATGACGACAACAATCTCCGTTTCTCTTTCTCTACCTAGAAATAGGATAAAAAAAAAGAGAGTCAAAGTCCTCTAATGTGTGCATTAATGTTTTCTCTCGTCCAATGATAAATTTTGAGTCAATCATTAAATAAAAGTCGTTCTTGTCTTCATACACTCTTCCAAGTTGTTCAATTAATTCTTGGCAAAATGATGAAAAGATGTCTAAACGAGTTTTGGAATGAAGGCCATCACTTGAACGCCTAAAGGCTAAACATCGTGACGAAGGCGACAACATCAAATCCAAGACATCAAGCGACAAAGAAAGGTGGAGCAACAACCATGGAGACATCAAGCAAAGTTTTCAAAAAAAAAAAAAAAAAAAAAATGATCGCTAGGTTGAACTCTTCAAATCAACCTAGGCAAAAGTTAGAGCACAAAAAAAAAAAAAAAAAAAAAATCCCCCTCAATCAAAGAAGTTCACATCAAGATCAACATCGTTCCACCAATGAACGACGAACCGACATCAACAACAAATCACGACGAAGCAACAAATCCTCACATCAAAAGGAGGATCCACAAGAACTACGGTGACCTGAGCCTCTACACTGGAGGAACGTAGGCAACCTGTGGGTCCGGTCTCATGCAAGAAAGAAGATATGTTTAGCTCTAGCGCGTTATGGTGATCGGCCTTCATCTCAAACTTGTCAAGACATCTTTGTACGATTCATTTGCCAATGAATTAATCACCAAAAAGATTGAACGACTTTCTTAGATTTGGAATCATTTCGCGTTCCTTGTCGAGTCTAGGGACTTCTATTCTTTCTGCATACTCCCAATTTCTTGCAATCAAATTGGGGATTTCCTTCTCTTCTCTCTTAATGACTTACTTGCCTTCGTGAGTCATTCAATTCAATACAAAAAATACATGTCAATACAAGGGACACTTCCTTAGTCGAGTCAATGTCACTCATCTTTAGTGAAAAAATGTTTTCACCGCAAAATCACATGTCTCTCATCCTCATCTAGAGTCAATGCACACTTCCTCATTAATCGAGTCAAAAATGAAGATGCAAAAAAGATGCCCGCTAGATTGAAAACCCGAAAGGGCGGTCTAGGCAAAAAACAGGGTGCATCATAAAAAAGATGAGAGAGTGAGAGAGAGAAGGGAAAGAGAAATGGAGATCCCCGACCTCTAAAGAAGACAAGTTCTACATTGAATCTCCTCAGCAAATCAATTCCCCACCGAGTCAACTTTGGGATTTCAAAAGGCTCGACAAGATATAGCACCATCAAAGGTTGTCTTGGGTTATCGGCATCATTCTCCAGCAGTGCGCATTTTTGGGTTCATGAAAAGAAGGCCCATGGTAACCAAGATCCATCCGAGAACAAACCCATCATAAAAGGGCACGAGGTTACACAAATAATCCCTAGCTAGTCAATTGGCTTGGGCAGCAAATAGCAACAACATGTGTCTCAGTTTTCAAGGCTTCTTCAAGTATGTGCTTCTAAAGTACGCCGAAAGGCTCCCGAGAAATGGAGTAGCTCTTGCCATATCCTCTCATGTTTATTCCCTCATACGAGGATGAGTCACTCTTGCTTTTCTCAACAAATGGTGACGCCCTAGGGGCTATGCTCAAGAAAGATGTGTGAGACTATCCTCAAAGTCCCTCAAAAGGGATGTCAAGAAGCCCTCTTGTCATGTGTGCCCGTGCTCGTTTCCCCAATCAAGGGTGGACTTTTCTCGCAATCAATGATGGCACTCTAGGGGCTACGGTCAAGTCTTAAAGGCTCCCTCGGCAAAGATCAATTAACTCCCCAGCAGTATCCCCAGCCAAGTCATGTGCAACATTGGAAGCTTCCTCAATTCGGCACCGAAGGTCTCAACGGGCTTCGCAATCTACAATCTTTTGGGCCACGGCATTACAGTAATTCAAGCAAAGGGCAGTATTAGGGCTTCGCGACCGACAGTCTTTTGGGCAACAATACTCGAGCAAGTGCAATGTGGAGTAGTCTTATGGCTCCATGAGAACAATCAAGATTCAAGGGTCTCTTAACACTTCAAGTCAAAGGCCTCTTGGTTTTAAATGAAGACTCCGATGTTATGAATGAAGTTGATGATTTTTGTTAGAACTCACAGCGAGATTTTGAAGGAAGTCTTAGAGAAAAGGAAAAAGATTCAGTATGCTAAACTCTAATCAAAACAGGGTTATAGCGGGAAATGCCACGGCCAATCCCAATGTTTCTGCAATTCAGCACCCCCTTCTCCAAGATCAAAAGCACAAGGTGCAGCTCAGATAAAGTTGGGCCATAACACTATTTGCATCCGAAGATCCGTCATTAGTTCAACTCAAGAAGAGTCAAGCAAGCATACTCATTTGAGACTTTATCACGCCAAGACCTTATCCTCCGCGACCTCGACGGCACCGCAAGACATTACTGCATCCTTTGAAATAAGCCCTCAGCCATTTGGGTATCGACCACAATGAGGCCATTCATCTCCCCAGTAAGAGCAAGAACGAGATCCCTATCAAGAATTCTACCAAACGGTACATCCGCTCTCAATGCCGAGCCAATCACGAGATAATTTGGGGCTTTACGATGAAAGGTCTTCACATCCCGCCATCTACAAGCCCACGACACTTGGGGCTTTGAAATCTCTCGAAGCATGGCATCAACGATCTCCTCTTGGGGCTTGCTCACTACAACAACAAAGGGCGATTTACTCGAATGGGCCAAAAGCTGATTTATCTTGGAGCTATGCAAGTCCTCAAAATTTGGCATCAAAGGCATTCTAGGGCTTTACAATCAGCAACCCCTCATCTCGGCATCAAAAGCCTTTTGAAGCCCCATAATCGATAAACCTCTTGGGGCTAGACATCAATCTTCGTTGGGCACACCGGCGACAACAGAATTCAAGCGAGGCAATCCGGACTTCGACTGAACATGACTTGATCTTGGGTTGGCTTCACAAGCACACAATGGTTAAAATGGTTCACCCACGAACTAAAAAAAAAAAAAATATTTTCCTCACATGTGTGCATATTCTTTCCTTTCTAATCAAAAAAAAAAAAAAAGATTTTTCTTTTTTCTCCTTTTATGTGCAAAAGTATGTGCTTTACTTTGCTTTGCTCCTAGCTTCTCCTCCAACATTCTCCATCATCCTTGAACTACGCTGGTCTGATTCCCTTCAAAGGATACGTAGACAGCCTTTGGCACGACCAACCCATCATTCAGAATGTCATCTAAACAACATTCCATCGAAGGCAACGGCAGTTCATAATCTTCATCAAAAGTATCAACATCCTTCGGCAATCCATCCCCAATCAAGCGGCAATGGTAAGTGAAGGTATGAATGCATCCGAGGCTTTCCTCAAATCACACAGCACACAAATTCACTTTCTCCATTCCTACAATAGCTCTCTCTCATGCAAAACTGCTCTCAAATCACATTGCACCACGAGCACAATTTCTCTCTTCATGCATCTTCTTGCACAAGCACATATACCTGCCAAGAACATACATAACAGGTATCACCACGAAGTCAACAACATCCGCTACTCAAGGCACTTCATCCCCAGCAGAAAATGGTCCACAGTCAACCATGCCCGCATCCCCGCAAAAGTCAACCGCAACGCCAAACAGCACACGACTTCAAAACAGCAATTCGTCAACAAAGGTTCACTAACGGCCTCGAAGGTTCACTAACGGCCTCATCAACGGATTTCACTAATGGATTCGTCAACAAAGGTTCACTAATGGCCTCTTCAAAGGTTCACTAACGGCCTCATTTCAAAGGTTCACTAACGGCCTCGAAGGTTCACTAACGGCCTCATCAACGGATTCACTAACGGATTCGCCAACAAGGGTTCACCAACGGACTCATCCAACGGATTCATCAAACGGATTCACTAACGGATTCGTCAACAAGGGTTCACCAACGGACTCATCCAAGGGATTCACTAACGGATTCATCAAATGGATTCACTAACGGATTCGTCAACAAGGGTTCACCAACGGATTCATCCAAGGGATTCACTAACGGATTCATCAAACGGATTCACTAACAGATTCATCAACAAGGGTTCACCAACGGACTCATCCAAGGGATTCACTAACGGATTCATCAAACGGATTCACTAACGGATTCGTCAACAAGTGTTCACTAACGGACTCATCCAAGGGATTCACTAACGGATTCATCAAACGGATTCACTAACGGATTCGTCAACAAGGGTTCACCAACGGACTCATCCAAGGGATTCACTAACGGATTCATCAAACGGATTCACTAACGGATTCGTCAACAAGGGTTCACCAACGGACTCATTCAAGGGATTCACTAACGGATTCATCAAACCGGTTCACTAACGGCCTCATTCAAAACATTCAGCCGGTAGGTTCACCTAACGGATCATGCCACCCCCTCTATCAACAAAAGCCGCTCACACAGGGAGCGCACCACTATCTCTCGCAATTTCAAATTCCTGCTTTCATCGAGTCTTTGCTTTTTCTTGGTGATGTCCTCGGTGGGTGTTTTTAACTTTCGTCGACGCGTTTTGCTTTACAGTCCACGTCGCCGAGGGGCTCTGTAGACACCCTGCCTTGGACCGCTCACCCCGATTGCACATTTGATTTTGTGTTTCTCCCCATTTTAAGTGTTTCTCGTTAGTTTCTGTCACTTCCGTTAAGTTTCTGACTGACTTCGTTAAGTCCAGGGACTAAACTGAATGACAGGGCTGACTTTCTAGTCCATTCTGTCAAAATTGCCTTCTCTGAGTCGCGCGCCTCCGACACTAGGATCCAGGCGCGCGCGCCTCCTGCCACCAAAGCAGGAAGCGCGCGCCTCTGGGCGTCAGTTACAGATTTCTGGCCAGGATTCCCTCCCTTGCTCAATTTACAGGATTTTGCCCGGGAAGGATTTCTTGGTGACTGAGTTTTGGCACCAAAAACACCCCTCTTTCACCTATAAAAACCTCCCTTTACCTCCATTTTCAAGGACCGAAGATTGAACTTACAAAAACTATACCAAAATCACTTTCTAAAGGTTCTCCAAGGATTTCTTCAAGCAATATTTGAAGTTCTTCAAATTGTAGGTAAAAGTCTATCTTTTCCTTTCTTTTCTACTTCATCTCCTCTCTCTCTTTTACTCTAATCAAATGTGCAATCACCCAAATCATTTTGGGACATGACTCTAATGATCACCTCATCTCATTGAGGTTGGTTAAGGAGTTATCTCCTACATTCCAAACTCTATTTAAAACCCCCTTTTCATGACTTAAAGAAGAAGAAGAAGAACATTATTATTCATGTAGATTTTGATCAAGCAAGACCAACTTTAGTTGGGCGAGATGGGTGTTTCGGTACTTCCCATCTCGTAATCTAACCCCCGAACCTCAAAACAAAGAATCTCTGTTTTCGTAATCAAACTTAGGCTACAATCAATAGGTTTTTCTTATGTTCCTCAAAACATAGGTGGCGACTCTAAAACAAGTTAGACATCCTAGGATAATTCACCGCTCTAGCCAAGCCGTGGTTCCCCCGGGGTATCTACAGCTCCGGACCCATTTGCCCACTTGGCCTTAGAGCACGTGGATCCCCTGCCTGCAAGACATTCGGGTTTTCACTCCCAGATTCCTCCTTCCTTCTTTCCAGGCCAATCCTCTTCGGGTGAAGGTTCCAGCATGGCAGAATCCATTTTCTTCTTTGACCCTAGCATGTACCCGCGTCGTCCTTTGGAGAGAGTTCATTCGCCTTTGGAAGATCCTTACCCAGATTCAGACAAGGGTGCACCAACCTGAACAATTTTTCTTTTGGCTTGTTTTATTTGAAAACAGTGTATGAAAATTTGTTATCTTTGGTTGTTTAAATCATTGTAAATTCATCATTTATGCCTGGCTTGGGCCTCGAGAGGGCTTTGTGGTCATTATTGGACCATCGGGGATTCCCCAGATGTGTTTGGACTCAATCACGAGGGGTTTGACAGACTTTGAACAAGTGAAAATGAGTTTAGCTTGTGGGAGATCAGTTGATATAGGCTGCTAATGTGAATTTTTTTTCTACAGGGGCAAACCAGCCGTACGGGTTGTTCAAGCATGGTTGACTTTTCCGACCAAATTTTCTGGGTGCTTCTGGGGAATTTTGACAGAGGAGGGTTTATTTGGCTTAGACTGTTTTACTCAAGCATGACTTTTCGTCGGTCCTTCCATTGCACGATTACGGCTAGCCAGCCCCATTGTGATGTCTAATCCTTGGGTTTTTTTCCACGGTTTGCCAGCCCCAGTGTTTCACCTTTCTGGGAATCACTTCTCGGGTTTCTTTCCCTTAATTGTCCAACCGTATCACTTTTCTCCTTTCCATATTTCCTTTATCTTCCGTCTTTAGGAGTGGCCTAGTTGACTTTTGACACAGACGAAAGCAAAAGTTGACTTTGACACGGACAAGAGCAGATTACACCTGCTCACGCGAATAGACACACATAGGCTTTTACGAGAGTGAGTCCCTTTTCTGAGAGAGGAAGCCTATGGACAGAAATTCACGTGTTTGGCTCTTTCCTAAGATGTGGAAGAGAAGACTTGTCGAGGCATTCGAAATCAACTTCAATTAATATAATCAAGATGTTTGCTTGAACAGATCTTGATTAGTATTTAGGTCAAAATTCAAGTAATTAGCCTTAACGTGCATAACTGTTACGACCCATTGGGATTAAGATTCGATCAATGGCAAGATTGGGAAGAGAAGTTGTTTATGGGGGATTAGTCATTATCTGGAGAATTGGTCATTGATGGGACCGGGGAAGGAGAACCGGATCATTTTGGGAGGACAAGGTTGTATGGATTCATTTCGTGTCATGACCGAACCCGAAGGTTGCCTACGTTCCCCTCAGTGTGAGGATCTCAGGTCATCGTAGTTTGGCTCTTGGGCCCCCTTGGCCGGGGTTGGTATCTTTTGCTGTCTCGGAGGACGTCATTGCTGACTTTGCCTTGGGTGAACTCTTTGAGATGGGCCCTTTTGGGTGTACCCCTTTCGATATGGACGGGCTCTTTGTGCAAGCATTTCTTTTTGCCATTTTTTTTTTAAACAAAGTAACGACGGAGCTTATCACCATTGACTGGGTGCATAAAGGGATTGCCGTCCAAGTCTGCGAGCCTCATTGCGCCCCCTGAAAAGACTTCTTGCACCACAAGGGACCAATCCACACGGGTTCCCATTTTCCATCGGGATTAGACCTCCCCGGGGTTTTTCCTTAAGGACTAAATCTCCTGCCGAATCTCTCGGGGCTTTACCTTCTTATCAAAGGCTCGCACCATTCTTCCTTGGTAGGCGCGGATGTGTTCCATGGCCCTCAGGCGACGTTCGTCCAACAAGGCCAGCTCATCATGTCGGCTTCGAAGCCAATCGACCTCGTGGATCTTATTTTCCAACAAAATTCTTAGTGACGGTACTTCCAATTATGCGGGGAGCATAGCTTCCATTCCGTACGTCAAAGCAAAAGTAGTTTCTCCTGTGGCTGTTCTGACCGAAGTTCGGTAGCCCCACAAAGCTAGGTGTAGCTTTTCGGGCCAATCTCTTCCCCGTGTTGCCATCTTTCTAATGATCCTCTCAAGCGTTTTATTGGCGGCTTCTACCGCGCCATTGGTCTGGGGTCTGTATGGGGGGGACTTGTGAGGAGTAACTCGGAATTCTCCCAATAATCGATCGCATTCACCCTCGAAGTGCGAGCCATTGTCGGTAATGACCTCGTTCGGGACTCCGTACCGGCACATGATATTCTCTTTGATAAATCCCGCCACCTTCTTGGAGGTGAGGACCCGGTATGACTTAGCCTCTACCCACTTTGTGAAGTAATCCACGGCTACCAAAACAAACTCGTGACCATTACTACCAGACGGGGAGATTTTCCTGATAACATCTATGCCCCATGTTGAGAAGGGCCATGGTGTAGTCATGCAGTAGAGATGATGAGGCGGTAGGTGGTTGAGGTTGGAGAAACGCTGACATTTATCACACCTCCTTACGAATTGCATGCAATCTGTTTCCATTGAGATCCAGAAGTAACCCATCCGCAGAATGGTTTGCATTAATGCCCTTGCGTTCATATGAGGACCACACACTCCACCATGAACTTCTTGCATGATTTCTTTTGCCCTTTCCCCACTTGTGCATCTAAGGAGAAGGCCCTGATGGCGTTTTTTGTATAGGATGTCCCCCAGGATGAGGTAGTTGGATGCCAACCGCTTGAGTGCCGTCATACCTTTGGCTTTGATCCCGTGCAAATACTCTCCCTTTTCATTCATGAAGGAAGCTTCTCCTTCTTTGAGGAATTGGTAAATCTGGTTGTACCATGGCTCCTTTACCTCTTCCAGGATTGCTCCGATTTCGAAGCAGTATGCTGGGCTTTCCTTTCTCCTGACTCGGAATGGTTTTATCAATTTTCCCTCGGGGATTTCCACCAATGAAGCCAAAGTTGCTAGGGCGTCGGCAAAACGGTTCCGGTCCCTCGGCAGGTAATGGAAGCTGACCTCTTGGAATTTTTCTATGAGCTCTTCCATATAGGCATGATATTTTCGCAAACCGGGATCCAGTGTTTTCCATTTGTTCGAGACTTGGTTGATAATCAAGGCCGAATCGCTGTATACTTTCAGCTCCTTAACATTCCTTTCCAAAGCTGCCTCCAAACCGGCTTTGCATGCCTCATATTCTGCGGCATTGTTGGTGACATCAAAGTTCAATTTGATGGCGATGGTGGTGTTCTCGTCTTTTGGGTTCACCAAGAGAAATCCTACACCATTTCCTCTTTTATTGGAAGCTCCGTCGAAGAACAATTGCCACTTATTTCCTCCATCGAGGGTAAAGATTCCTTCATCTGGGAATTTTGGTTCGGGCCCCCTTTCTTCATTACAAGGGATATCTGCCAAGTGTTCTGCCAAAACCCTTCCTTTGACTGCCTTTCTCGACACATAACTGATATCGTATTCGGCTAAGAAGAAGGACCATTTGGCAAGCCTCATAGACAAAGATGGCTTTTCCAATAAGCACTTGATGGGGTCTATTTTGGAAATAAGTTGTATCGGATGGGCCTGCATGTAATGTTTTAACTTTCTCACGACCCATACCAATCCTGCGCAAGTCTTATCAATTGGGGAGTAGTTGAGCTCGCTTCCTTGTAGCTTACGGCTCACAAAGTAGATGGCATTTTCCACCTTTGAATCTTTCTTCTCTTGGGCCAACATTGCTCCTATCGACGCATCAGTCACCGTTAGGTAGCAAGAGTGGCTTGTCTTTGTACGGAGGGCATAGGATTGGTGGTTGGATGAGGTAAGCCTTAATCTTGTCGAAGGCTTTTTGGCACTCCCCGTTCCATTTGACCTCAGCATTCTTTCTTAGTAGTTTGAAGATGGGCTCACAAATGGGAGTGAGTTGGTTTATGAAGCGGCTGATGTATTGCAACTTTCCCATGAAGGCTTTTACCTCTGTTTGGGTACGAGGCAGCCTCATTTCCACAATTGCCTTAACCTTTTGAGGATCAATTTCGATGCCCTGTTCGGTGACCATGTATCCCAAAACCTTGCCACGAGAAACCCCAAAAGTGCACTTGGCCGGATTAAGTCTCATGGAGTGCTTCCTAAGCCTGTCAAAGAACTTTCTCAAGTCTATCAAATGTTGCCCGTCAGAACCCTTAGAATGCACGATCATGTCATCGACATACACTTCTATTTCCTTATAGATCATGTCGTGGAAGAGTCCGGTCGCAGCTCTTTGGTAGGTAGCCCCAGCGTTTCGCAACCCGAAAGGCATCACGGTATAGCAAAAGGTTCCCCATGGGGTGGTGAAGGCAGTTTTTTCCTGGTCCTCCTTTGCCATCTTAATCTGGTTATATCCGGGGAAGCCATCCACAAAAGACTTAACCTCAAAGCTAGAGGTTGTATCCACAAGCATGTCGATGCTTGGGAGGGGAAAGTCATCTTTGGGACTCACTTTGTTGAGATCCCTGAAGTCGACGCAGCATCGAACCTTTCCGTTGGCCTTTGTGACCGTTACTATGTTGGAGAGCCATGAGGGGTATTCTATCACTCTTATAAAGCCGACCCGAAGCAACTTCTCAATCTCTTCTTTGACTTGCAGGGACCATTCTGGTTTGATTCGCCGAAGTTTTTGCTTAACGGGTTTCACCTCGGGGTCCACGGGGATCCTGTGTTCCACGATCGAAGCATCCAACCCTGGCATATCCTTATAAGACCATGCAAACACATCTACATACTCTTTGAGTAGCTCAACCAAAGCTTCCCTTTTGGCCCCTTTGAAGTATTCCCCAATATGTGTCTCCTTTGGCTCATTTTCGGTTCCCAAATTCACCTTAGTCAAAACCTCTTCGGCAGCTTGGGCACGGTTTTCCTCTTGATCAACAACCTGCTTTGATGACTGTTTAATGTTTGGATTGTTTAGTGCGTCTGCATTATTAGGTGATTCATTATTAACCTTTTTCAGATTATTAGTTAATTTATCATCTAATAAGTTGGCAATGAGGGGATACTCGGAAAGGTCTATCATTTCATTCAATGCAAACGGGAATACAAAGTTGGCTACAAGTTCATAATACTCGGGCGTAAGGCCCTCGGAGGAGACAGACTCGAATTCAAAGACAAGAGATTGGGGAGACTCAACTACATTGGACCCTATGACATTTGACTCTAGGGGACGAGGGACCAGTCCAAGTTTCGCGGTCATTTCTTCTTTGCTCGCCACCGGTCCAGAGAAGGTTACCCAATTTTTCAGAGGCATGTGCGTTGGCTTTGCAAGAGTGTGTGGGTCAAAGGTCGTAAGAGATCCATCTTCAATCACGGCAATCATTTCCTTTTCGAAGTCAATTAGGTCAGGTACAACCAAGTCTTCTCCGAACATTCTTTGCGTTACCACACCGTTCCACTCGTTGCCCATAGCATCCTTGGCGGCGCCCTTAGGAACTTCCTCCTCAAACTTGTATTCGCCATTTTGTCCTCAGACGGATCCCCTTTCCTTGCTAGCTCCCATCACAGACAAGGTTTCAAACTCTTTTACCATTTCGGGCACCCCCTTGAAGGTGTATTCGTGGCTGATAGTAGTATCAGTAGGATCCTTTATCTTGGGCGTATCCATAAATGCCCTCCTCACGGGGTTTGTCACTACCCCTCGGAACCTTTTGAGATCCTCTTGCAACTTATCCCAATTGGTCATCATCGGCTCTCTTGGCTCTGGGGGTTCGACTTGAACTCCCCCTTCACAAAGTAACGGCTCATATCAAAGGTATAAGGACGAAGGTTGGGGGTTTCAAACGGAGTCCCTTGAGCCCTGGCTTGGATTTTCTTCCGAGCCACTTCCTTATCCATCCTGAGGTCTCGGGGGGTGGGTTTGTATCCCAAGCCATGAAGCGTGTTTTGCTCTTTGATCTCAACTGTTGGGTTTCCAAGTAACATGCGTAGCGGAATATAGCAATTAAAATTTTAAGAAACCCAAACCCATGGATCCGTTCATATGATTAAATCAAATACAACATAATGAATAAAAGGAATAAACTAACCCTTGATGACTATCAAGATTTTCTTTGGTCTTGGTGGAGAAACTTGAAACTTTATGACGGACAAAATCACAAACTTTGTAGATGATAAAATTCACCCTCTAGCGGTGTCCACACTTCGAACGAATATCAAGAGGCTCCTTGATCTTGGTTGCTAGACCAATAATTGTGAAACACACTTTCACAATTTAATAAAGAACTATATGGAATTTATTTGTGAATTATTTTGTTCCTCAATCAAGGATGTCTTAGAACAAAATAAAATCCCTCTCAAACTCTTTGAGACTCACAAAATCACTTGTTAGGATGGTCTGGCCGAATAGGGGTTTTTATACACAATTAAGACCTATTCCAAATAGGTAAGTTGTGCCAAAAACCTTTCCTAATCTAATTAGGAACTTTTCTGCCGCCTGACCGAGCGCCCGCCTGGTCCAACCCAGGCACCCGATTATTTGATCAGAAGGTCCAGTCCTTTCAGAACTCATTCAAGCGCCCGCCTGGTCCAACCCAGGTGCCCGCTTGGTTGACCAGGAAGCCCAGAATCTTTCCGAAATTCCTTTGAGGTCCTTCGACCCTAAATTCCAATATGGTCCTCTTATTTAAGATTCGTTCTATTGTGTGTGACCCTCTAGGATTATACTAAGTTGGCAATGGGGTCAAACATGATCCCATAAGATATGATTAGGTTCTAGCAAACCGTCATACCTACCCAAATAGTATAACTAGATACAAGTTCGCATTCCTTTAGAATATGTCACAATCCTTTTGTCCAGGATGTCTTTGAACACAAGTCATGGTCAAACAGTCAACTTGTCTTGTTCAATACTTTCTCGTTTCCGAATATGTTGATAATTCAAATGCTATTGATCCAATCAATCCATTTGAGTCCGGCCGAACATTTCATCAACATCATTCCTTCGAGGGGCCAAAGCTTGACATCTCTCCGTGGAGGGACAAATCCATTTAGCTTATTATTCTTCCCAACAGGAATCCAATTATGCCAATCATACCCTTTATAACTATCGTGTTAAGATAGCTTTTGAATATGTCAAACATAATGTTCATCAAGTGGAAGACTATAATAACTTCATGTCTAAGGATTCAAATGACATAACTATTATGAGATATATATGTTCGACATAGACCATGACATAAATCTCATACAGCGGGTCATGTCCAGTACCTTGTTCCAAACAATTACCCATAAATCTAACATGATCATCCCATGATCATTTAGCCTTTATACTAGTGCTTAACAAGTACTAGGGACGGGGATTATTATAAGTAAACATGAACAACAATAATAATTAAAACATCTCTTTATTGATATGAAATAAATGATAACAATTACAACGTTTATTAAACGTGCCTAGGCCACCACTACCAACAATCTCCCACTTTCCCTAGGCCCAATCTCCCATGTATCTAATACCCATGGACCTAACATGACCATCATGTTTAGCTTGTGGAAGTCCCTTTGTTAGCGGGTCCGCAACATTGTCATCAGTAGGTACTCTGCATATATTTACGTCTCCCCTATCAACGATCTCTCAAATGATATGAAAACACCTAAGTATGTGTTTGGATTTCCGATGTGCTCTTGGTTCATTTGCTTGAGCAATAACACCATTATTATTGCAATAAAGGTCTATTGGATTAGCAATACTAGGAACCACTTCAAGTTCAGTGATGAACTTCTTAATCCAAACAGCTTCCTTTGCGGTATCTGATGCAGCAATATACTCAGCTTCTGTTGTAGAATCAGCGGTTGTACTTTGCTTGGAATTCTTCCAGCTTACAGCTCCACCATTTAACATAAACACAAAACCCGATTGCGATCGGCTATCGTCTTTGTCAGTTTGGAAGCTTGCATCCGTGTAAGCATTTACAACGAGATCATCTTCCATTCCTCCATAGACCAAAAACGAGTCTTTGGTTCTTCTCAAGTACTTAAGAATCGCTTTTACAACTATCCAGTGATTTTCGCCAGGGTCGGATTGGTATCTGCTTGTCATGCTCAAAGTATAAGATACATCCGGCCTAGTACAAATCATGGCATACATGATGGACCTAATTGCCGAAGCATATGGAACATCATTCATTTTATCACGCTCATCGTTTGTCTTAGGACATTGAGTCTTGCTTAGAGAAACTCCATGTAACACTGGTAAGGTGCCTCTCTTAGAATTTTCCATGCGGAATCTTCTAATGACCTTGTCAATGTATGTACTTTAGCTTAAATCAAGTAGCCTCCTTGATCTATCTCTATAGATCTTAATGCCAAGAATATATGCGGCTTCACCCATATCTTTCATTGTGAAGCACTTTCCTAACCAAGTCTTCACAGACTGAAGTGTAGGAATGTCGTTTCCAATGAGCAATATGTCATCCACATATAAAATAAGGAATATCACTATGCTCCCACTAATCTTCTTGTATACACAAGGCTCATCTTCGTTCTTGATGAAACCAAACTCTTTGACCGATTCATCAAAACGGAGATTCCAACTCCTAGAAGCTTGCTTCAATCCATAGATGGATCTCTGCAATTTGCGTACTTTAGAATCTTGTTCAAAACCTTCTGGTTGTGTCATATACACATCCTCTTGGAGTTTTCCATTCAGGAAAGCGGTTTTGACGTCCATCTGCCATATTTCATAGTCATGATATGCGGCAATGGCAAGCAAAATTCTTATAGACTTAATCATTGCTATGGGTGAAAAGGTCTCATCATAGTCAATACCATGAACTTGCCTATAACCCTTCGCTACAAGCCTAGCTTTGTAAGTATGCACCTTCCCATCCATGTCAGTCTTCTTCTTGAAGACCCATTTGCATCCTATGGTTTTTACACCTTCAGGTGCATCAATCAAATTCCAAACTTGATTGTCTTGCATGGATTGCAATTCGGATTCCATGGCTCCAAGCCACTTGTCCGAATCAGGAGAAGACATCGCCTCTTGGTAGGTTGACGGTTCATCATTCTCAATGATTTCTACCTCATTACTATCCGTTACGAGAAATCCATATCTCTCGGGCTCGTATCGTAACCTACTAGATGTGCGAGTTGCTTGTGTATTTTGAACAGGTTCCACAACTCCTTGTGGTTCTTGTTCTTGTTCCACTATTGGTTCAATGTTATTTTCTGGGTCTCGAATTTCTTCAAGATTTATTTTACTCCCACTGATTTCTTTGGAGAGAAACTCTTTCTCTAGAAAGACACCAGTTCGGGCAACAAACACTTTGTTGTCCTCACGGTTGTAAAAGTAATATCCTCTAGTTTCCTTTGGATATCCCACAAAAATACATTTGTCAGATTTGTGCGCAAGTTTTTCAGAGACAAGTCTTTTGACAAAAGCTTCACAACCCCAAATCTTCATGAAAGATAAACAAGTTTTCTTTCCGCTCCACATCTCATATGGAGTCTTTTGAACCGATTTAGTTGGAACGCGATTTAGCGTGAAAGCAGGGGTTTCTAGAGCGTAACCCCAAAAGGATATTGGAAGATCAACTTGACTCATCATTGATCGAACCATGTCTAACAAAGTCCGATTCCTCCTCTCGGACACACCATTCCATTGTGGTGTTCCGGGTGGAGTCAATTGTGAAACTATTCCACAATTCTTTAGATGATCATCAAATTCTTGACTTAAGTATTCTCCACCACGATCTGATCGAAGTGCTTTAATACTTTTGCCAAGTTGTTTTTCTACTTCATTTTGAAATATTCTAAATATCTCAAATGCTTCACTCTTATGTTTCATTAGGTAAACATACCCAAATCTACTATAATCATCAGTGAAGGTTATGAAGTATTGAAATCCTCCCCTAGCATTGCTACTTAATGGTCCGCATACATCGGAATGTATCAACCCCAATAAGTCGCTTGCCCTTTCACCTAGCTTGGTAAAAGGTGTCTTAGTCATTTTTCCAAGAAGACACGACTCGCAAGTATCATATGACTCGAGGTCACATGAACCTAAAAGTCCATCCCCATGGAGTTTTGAGATACGCTTCTCATTAATATGACCAAGACGGCAATGCCACAAATAAGTATGATTTACATCATTAGGTTTAGATTTCTTATTTACATGATAGACATTGTCATTATTTTCATTCTTGACATCCAAGATATAAAGGCCATTAAATGAATTAGCAATACCATAAAGCACATCATTTAAATAAATAGAAAATTTCTTATTCTCAATAAGAAACTTAAAACCTTCATTATCCAAACAAGAAATTGAAATAATATTTCTACTTAAATCTGGAACATAATAACAATTGTTCAAAACAAGAATTAATCCGGAAGGTAAAGTAACTTCATAAGTCCCTACGGCTAATGCAACAACTCTTGCTCCATTCCCCACTCGTAGGTCTACTTCACCATCTTTAAGCAGTCTCCTATTCTTTAGACCCTGCACATTTAAACAAATGTGAGAACCACATCCGGTATCCAATACCCAAGAATCATTGGTAGAAAGGAGAATATCTATCATATAGATACCTAAAGTCGACGCAGCCTTGCTGCCCTTCTTCTTCTTTTGCTCTTCCAAGAAAGCCTTACAATTACGTTTTCAATGACCAATTTCTTGACAATGGAAACAGATTGCATCCTTTTGTGAATCGGGTTTTGCCTCAGAAGCCTTGGCAACACTTGCCTTGCTTATTTTGGGTTTGACAACTTTCTTACCCTTTCCTTTGGCACCAGCCTTCTTCCCATCATGAACTAAGAGCACCGGAGAACCTTTCTCCGCAATCTTCATCTCCGCAGTTTTAAGCATCCCATGCAACTCGGAGAGATTCTTATCCATTCCATGCATGTTATAATTCATCACAAACTGATTATAACTTTTAGGCAATGAATTAAGAATGAGATCCGTGGCTAGCTCCAATGGGATTGGATAACCAAGTTTCTCAAGGTGCTCTACATAACCTTTCATTTTCAGCATGTGAGGACTCACTTGTTGCCCTTCATTCATTTTGTAAGTAGTGAATGCAACAATGGTCTTGTACATCTCTTGCCTAGTTTGCTCTTGAAACATGGCTCTTAACTCCACGCCTATCTCATAGGCTTCCAAAAGTTCCAAACTTTGTTGGAGTTTTGAGCACATGGTAGCATGAGACAGCTTACATCTCTTGAATCATTACGATGTTTCTTGTAACTGTCTCTTTCTGCCCTAGGGGCAGTGGGTTCTGGTTCAGCAGGAAGTGGCCCATCGAGAATATACAACTTATCTTCTTTCCTTAGAACAATTCTTAGGCTACGGATCCAATCCATAAAGTTAGTACCATTCTCTTGGAGCTTATCCTTCTCAAGGATCGATCGCAATGAAATTGATTGAGTGTTAGTAGTCATTATCTACAAATATGCAAAATTTCCAAAATTTAATAAGTACCAGTTTTCATTTAAAAAAATAAATAATGTATTTTTCAAACAAAATACTCCCACTAAATTATATAACCTTCATATACATCCAATGTATAATATAATTTAATTGGGCTAAGATCCAACTTTAATTTAACTTTTGAGTCCACGGAGGCAGACCGCTCAAAACTAAATTAATTAGGTAGACAATCATGTCAATCATATCCCATATGATTCTTAGATCCTTTTATGAGATTCTTTGAGAAATCCAATTTCAAAAAGCATGTTTAATCTCATCTTTTGCCTAGGCCCAAAACCGTTTTGACGCCTAATTAAGTCCAACCATTTTAAACGCATAGGAACCATTCAATTTTATGTACCTTGCGGAGGCAAGCCCACATTAAATTAATGAACCTCATCTTGCTCATACATGAATAAGATTAATGCACCTCGCGGAGGCGAACCCACATCAAGATCACCCATGTATAAACAAGTGTTTTAATCATGGCATGGTAATGAAGGACTTAAAACTTTCTTTGAAGGTTCATCACATATAGCATATAACACATTTATGAGCACATAATATAAACATGTTACACATCAAGTTTAGCCACTAAATTAATCTCATTAATTTAAGCATGATATTTATGTGCCATTAGTTTCTCTATAATTATGAGGATGAGACTATTTCAACTTTGGTTATTATCTCCAAATCAAGACAACAAGAAGTGTGGTCGAACTAAGCCATTAGGAAACCACAATCCCGCACTAATTCAAGAAACCAAGAAAGTAGTCCATGTGGCCGAAACTAAGCAATAGAGGGTCTCGATGAACGTAGGCCAATTGCATCTACAATTCCACATGGATCTCCAAACTTTGAATCAAGAACTTTGTTTCTCAATTTTAGCAATTATGAACTCTTCATAATTCTAACCTCGTTTCATCTTTGAAACTTTGATTGCGATCAATTTTGGGAAACACAATCTCGATGAACGCAGATTAGCCATCCAAAACTTGAACCAATCTAGGAATCACAAGACTAAAACAAATAGGAAAATCAAACCCCAAAATCCACACACAAACCAACTACCCAAAACCCATTCCAGATCAGCAAGTCTGGACTGGTTCTGTTACTGGTTTTGTTGAATTTTATCAAAAATTCCATATTCAGATTTTAACCAAAATCAGAACAGATTCTGACGAGCGAGCGCTCGCCTGATCTTGACCGAGCGCGCGCCTAAAGCAAGCGGGCGCCTGATCTTCAGCGAGCGGGCGCCTGTTTGGTCAGAATGGTACAGAATTTTAAAGTTCAAAAAATTTGTCTCAAAATTATTTTTCCTCGATCATTAAAACATTGATCTGATAAAAAATTAATAATCAAAATAATTCAGAATCCACCATAATTTTTATTGCGATTGAATCGTGCGATTAAAGTTGCAAAACAATAAACCACATAAAATCACATAACACATAAACATCATATAATCCAATATTCATATCATGCTAGGCACATAAACAATTTACATACACATAACATGATCTTAGTATTCAATTAATCAACATGAACGGGGCTCTGATACCACTGTTGGGTTTCCAAGTAATATGCGCAGCGGAATATAGCAATTAAAATTTTAAGAAACCCAAACCCATGGATCCGTTCATATGATTAAATCAAATACAACATAATGAATAAAAGGAATAAACTAACCCTTGATGACTATCAAGATTTTCTTTAGTCTTGGTGGAGAAACTTGAAACTTTATTATGGAAAAAATCACAAACTTTGTAGATGATAAAATTCACCCTCTAGCGGTGTCCACACTTCGAACGAATATCAAGAGGCTCCTTGATTTTGGTTGCTAGACAAATAATTGTGAAACACACTTTCACAATTTAATAAAGAACTATATGGAATTTATTTGTGAATTATTTTGTTCCTCAATCAAGGATGTCTTAGAACAAAATAAAATCCCTCTCAAACTCTTTGAGACTCACAAAATCACTTGTTAGGATGGTCTGGCCGAATAGGGGTTTTTATACACAATTAAGACCTATTCCAAATAGGTAAGTTGTGCCAAAAATCTTTCCTAATCTTATTAGGAACTTTTCTGCCGCCAGACCGAGCGCCCGCCTGGTCCAACCCAGGCGCCCGCTTATTTGATCAGAAGGTCCAGTCCTTTCAGAACTCATTCAAGCGCCCGCCTGGTCCAACCCAGGCGCCCGCTTGGTTGACCAAGAAGCCCAGAATCTTTCCGAAATTCCTTTGAGGTCCTTCGACCCTAAATTCCAATATGGTCCTCTTATTTAAGATTCGTTCTATTGTGTGTGACCCTCTAGGATTATACTAAGTTGGCAATGGGGTCAAACATGATCCCATAAGTTATGATTAGGTTCTAGCAAACCGTCATACCTACCCAAATAGTATAACTAGATACAAGTTCGCATTCCTTTAGAATATGTCACAATCCTTTTGTCCACGATGTCTTTGAACACAAGTCATGGTCAAACAGTCAACTTGTCTTGTTCAATACTTTCTCGATTCCGAATATGTTGATAATTCAAATGCTATTGATCCAATCAATCCATTTGAGTCCGGCCGAACATTTCATCAACATCATTCCTTCGAGGGGCCAAAGCTTGACATCTCTCCGTGGAGGGACAAATCCATTTACCTTATTATTCTTCCCAACAGGAATCCGATTATGCCATTCATACCCTTTATAACTATCGTGTTAAGATAGCGTTTGAATATTTCAAACATAATGTTCATCAAGTGGAAGACTATAATAACTTCATGTCAAAGGATTCAAATGACATAACTATTATGAGATATATATGTTCGATATAGACCATGACATAAATCTCATACAGCGGGTCATGTCCAGTACCTTGTTCCAAACAAGTACCCATAAATCTAACATGATCATCCCATGATCATTTAGCCTTTATACTAGTGCGTAACAAGTACTAGGGACGGGGATTATTATAAGTAAACATGAACAACAATAATAATTAAAACATCTCTTTATTGATATGAAATAAATGATAACAATTACAACGTTTATTAAACGTGCCTAGGGCACCACTACCAACATCAACGATCTTGTGAGTCCCTTAGAGCTTCCTTCCTAGTCCGAGCCCTGGGAGGTAGCGCATCAGACGCATCATTCTCATCGCAGGAGGAATCTTATCCTTGGTGAGCGTGAGATCTACACAACAAATGTGGGTTTTGGGTGGTACTTCTGTGAAGCCGGTCAAAACCATGCCGCTTCCCTCATGCTTAATTTCTAACACAGGAATCCCATTGGTGTTGGTTCCTTCTGTGGTCACACTGTCCCCATAAATAGTTGTCAAGTTACCCCCTTGCACGTATTTCACACATTGATGGAGAGTGGAGGCGGCCCCGTTGACTTTGTGGAGTCACGGGCATCCCAATAAGGCAGTGAAGGATATGGGGATGTCAAGCACTTGGAAGTCGGTCGGCATCATTTGTTTCCCAAACCAAAGGTTCAAAGTGGCCACCCCTAAGACTGAGCGGGCTGTGGAATCATAAGCCTTGACAGTGATCAAGGAAGGCTTTAGGTCGGTGGTCTCAAGGCCAAGTAGGTCCATCATCTTGGCGGGAAGGACATTCATGGCGGAGCCGTTATCGACCAGAACCCGAGGGAGGCGGCGATCATCCAATTGTATCATGATGTAAAGGGCCTCGTTATGGCTAGCCCCAAACTTCGGCAAATCCAAATCTGTGAATGTGATGATATTTCCATACTGAACACTTCCGATCATTTGTACGGCTTCCTCGGGGGTAGCTGTGGTGGGTACCAGAGTGTGGGCCAAGCATTCCTCCAACTTGAGCTTATGAGGGTAGGAGGAAGTAAGGAGGGACCACAAAGATATGTTAGCTTGTGTCCTCTTAAGTTGGGCTAAGATGGGATCCTCTTCTCCGGAACCTGGGGGTTTCGCCTCGTCAACAAGAAGGGGAGGCGCTCGGTGTTCCGGTGGTGGAGGTTTTTTAGGGTTCTCCGTGTGCACTTGCCCTGATCGAGTTAATACACTCACTTCCAAGGGGTCATCGACTTTTATCATATCATCTCCGATAGGCGGAGGGTTTTGGGTACCGTACGGCCATGCCTCCCTCCTTAACTCATTTACCGTGACCATGCAACAATAATTATCTAGGAACGCTGATCCGTCAAACAGCGGCGGTGGCAGAGATAGTGGTGGCAAAGCTAAGAAATCATCTAAGGCTGGAAATTCCTCTTTTTCCAAATTCGGGGAGAAAACACAAGGAGCCATAGTTGAGGATACTTCATCATCATCACTTTCACATAGGATCCGGAGCTCCTTGTGAGGTAGAGAACGAACGGCTTCTTTCATTTGGGTGAGATAGTCAATCATTTCTGGGATCTTTGCTACCTCGGACCCGTTTCGTTTAATTGTCCTCTTGACCATAGATGAACTACATGCCTCAATGATATGGAAGCAATCATCATGGGAAAGGCTATCCCCATTCGAGCCTTGGCTTTCGCTGTCCAACGTACTCTTAATGGACTTTTCCATCTCCTCCATACATTGTTCGAACGTTAAATCATGTTCGGTGAGTGTTATTACGACCAATTCATCGGCATTTTGGTGGGGTACCCTTGCACTCATCACATTGGCGATCATAAAGTCGGATGGGCATCTCATATCTCCCTCTTGCACACATGCCCATAAGGCTTCCTTCCATTCTTCCCCAATCTGAGCCATTGAGACATTGAATTCCAAAAGGTTCACAGGTGTAGGCTCCTCGAACTCAATCATATTAATGCCTTGGTTGTTGGGGAAAGGGTTATTAATCACGCTCGGGCCATGGGGGTGTTCAAGTTTTCCTTTGTCAATGAGGTCGAGGATGATGCGTTTTATCACGGAGCAATCATCAGTATTGTGGCCATGATAATTGTGGAAGGCGCATCTTTTGTTTTGGTCAAAGGGTTTCTCGGGATTCCTTGGCTGATAGTTGACCAAAGGTTTTACAAGGCCTTGCTTGACTAACCCTTCGAACACCTTACTTATAGGCATTCCAAAATCCTCAAACCTTACATACTGACGCGTTTCTGTAGTCCCACCCTTTTGAGAGGCTTGCCTTGAGCTTCCTTCTTGGATGCTGTTAACCATTCCCAGGGTTTCTTTCCCTTTACCGGTGGTTGGAGGGCAGTACCTATAGGAGTTTCCGCTATTTTGGGCCGGAGACTGCTCATTGAGAGCCTTCTCAAATTTGGATCCTGCGGTTACCATGGCTCGGAGATTGGGGTAGAAAAGATGGCTGATCAAAGCTCGCAGTTGGGGTTTCAAGCATGACTGAAATATATCCAACTGTTCATCCTTGGTGGGAGGATTGGAAATTTCTCCCAATTTGTAGTTCCATCTTTTGTAAAACTCACTGATCGGCTCTTCGGTCTTTTGCAGTGTGCTTTGCAAATCGGTGCGATTGGTTTCCCACTCCAAGTTAGAACGGTACTTGGTGAGGAATGCTTCCTTAATCCGGTCCCATGTGGTTCGAGACTCATCCTTTAAGTTGAAGAACCATTTGAGTGCATTCCCCCTTAAGGATAACTGAAAGTGATCAGCCATTTGCTGCACGGTGCAACCCTTCGCCCTCATCGCCAAGGTGTAGGCGTTGAGGTGGGTCTGGGGACAGGCGGTCCCGTCAAATTTGTCAATTTCCTGCATTTTGAATCGATGAGGGAGGGGGACGACCTTATCGGGGTCCGTGACCCCCGAGGTGAACTTCTTCTCGTTCATTCCCTCGAACCTTTCCTCCATTTGTTTTAGCTTCTCAACTATCCATCCCACTTGAGGGTCCACATGGGGGTTGGAGTTGACGGATCCCATGATTTGACTTGTCAATGGCACTGCGTTGGGAGGCGAAGTGGTGGAGGGAACTATCGGAGGAGGATTTGTAGGTGGCAAGTGGGTGTAGACATACCCTGGAACTAGGTTGCTTGTTGGGATATATGGTGGGGTAGTTTTGGACGTTTGGGCCATCGGGTAGTAGAGTGGGTAAGGCACTTCTCTAGAGATGGTTGGCAGGGCCGGAGGCGGCAAGCCGGCAGTAGATGGGGCCAAGAGTGCTTGACTGTTTGGGACCGTGTCACATAGATTGAACCCCGGTGGGTACATAGAAGCGACACCCGGTGGGACAAGGGGAACATGAGTGATGGGCACATTTTGATGAGTGGCGGTTTGGGATGTGGGACGTGAGGTCCCCACATTTGGGTAAGTTTGAGGGGGCAGGACCCGACTGTACCCTTGAGGTGGCACATTCTCAATTCCTTCTTCGTCAGTGATTTCCACAAAGCCTCCGTCATTTTCAAACACAATGGCTACCCCTTTCTGTCTCATGATCTCCGTAACCCTATTCTGCATATCCTCGAGGCGTTTTCTGTCATTCTCTTCCCGGGCCCTGGCGGCCTCTAAAGCCTGTACCAACTCTTCCCTGCTAAGACCGTTCGGATCTCTGGCATTGTCACCCCCACTACTACTTCCTGCCGGGCTAGTCATTTGGAAAAACCTCAATGAAGCTGTCGATGAACTGTCCGACTCGGCACTAATCAGGCGATGACCCGGAACTCTGACCCACTTTTTATGCGCTGCGGAGAAGGAGGTTTATTTCAGACTCAGGTATGGACTCGGGTCTGTGTTTAGGGTCAGACAGGCTTTAGGCTCATGCAACATGAAAGTTTATTATTATTGATTAATTATGTTCACGTTTACTTAAAACAGATTTATTCCTAACTGGTTGGAAAAGATCGCTCTTCTTTTTCGCAACTATTCTAAATCCTGGATCAGTGGAGGCCATCACTACGCCTATAGACCCCTCGTTTTTCACCTGTATTGCACGCTCCCAAGGATGGACTATCCCGGGCGAGGGTCCTATAGGGCACGCGGCTTCCACCGATCAAAAGAAGTGAACCTAGGGTCTAATGCATCGTAAGGTTCCCAATATGCGGGTCATCCTAATCATGGTTAAGCCCCAGTCGGAATCGAGACTTTTCCCCGAAGGCTACACCGAAGGCTCCACCAACATTCCGTCATGACCTCATTTTGAATGAGGCGTCTCGATCCTTGATCATGGGCTTAAGGATGATTAAAATAACTCGTTCATTAGGGCTTAACGACACAGTGTCACCCTATCCTTAGTACATGGCCCTTGCTAATTGCGGTCGTCACTAACACACGAGTTGGAGGCTGGTTAGGCCACGCTTGCATTTGATCAAGGAGTCACAACTCGGGCATTAATTTGGCCACAATTAGCTTTGAGCACGTATCAAGGATGTGGTAACGTGAAATAGACCAAAAACCAACCATAGTCACGGTATTTGTGTGTCACGGACAAGTGTGGTTGACTCGGTTCGGAAGGGAAGGTGGGATGGACCCGTGCGCGCATCAAAGGGAACAAGAGCGCCCAACGAGCTGCATCGTGGCATCCACCCCGGGTTTAAAGGGTATTTGGAACGTGCACGGTCAAGTGCGCGTGGTGTGAAGCCATTCTATGCTCCTTTTTTGAGTAAAAAGAGAGATTTTCAATTCGTTTTTCGATAGCATGAGCATGGCATAAGCAAGATATGAACAAGCATGGATTGAGCAATTTATACACAACAAATCAAGGAATATAAGTAAACAAAGACCAAAACTTGTACATGTACCAAGTTGTGCACAACAAATAATTTTGAATCAAACTTTTGCAAAAGAAATATTTTACATTGAAACCTTTTTGTACAAAGCAATTTGTGCACAACGAGAAGACTCAAGAAAACCCTTACAAAAAGGATTATGCACGACGAGGTTTTGGAAACCATTTTATTGACAAAAGATCATGCATAACCAAGTTTTATTACCTTTATAAAACCAAGTTTTCGCCAAAAGAATTAAGGTAATGTGCACAAGTAAAACTGTAAATTTGGAACCTGGACAAGTAGAAGCAGAGGGGCACCCAGAATGTTGCAGCCCTGCACCAAACTGTTAATTGGCAACATTCTGGCCCCTACCCAAAGTAGCCGTACGGCTAAAGCAAGAGGGTGAAGATTTTTCTCAGTTTCTCCAACTTCTGATCATCAAGCCCCAGTTTATTGTATTTCCAGAACGTATGTACTCAAAACAGTTCAAACAGAAACATCAAACACACACAAATATGCAAGAAATCAACTAACGGGAACGGGAGTTTGACCCACACAAGAATGCCCCCGGACCTTCTAGAAAGAAGTCCGAAAGCACTCTATTCCCCAGCGGAGTCGCCACTGTAAGGATCCCGCCCCCTGCGCGGAAACGCGATGGTGTATGGGGCGAAACGCCAAACACGGGAACCGGTCAAATTTAACGGAGTCGCCACATTTTGTTATTTTTAAGCCCAATAAAATGACAAAGGTTTGAGTTCAAAGGTTCGGAGGTCAGGTTACAACTTGGGAGGAGTTTTTACGTCCTCCCAAGTTGCCTCGGACAAAGCCGAGTCTCCCTAAGTTAGTTAAAATGTGCATATGTGTGTGTGTGTATTTAACGGAAAAAATTCTGTTGTTGATTTTATTTGAGAAGCTCGGCTGAAAAGGGGGCCTTGAGTGATAAGATAAAGGTCAGAGGGCAAAACAGGCAATTTTGCCCTCCTACCTAAAGTAGCCGTACGGCTGGAGGAGGTAATTCTGGGGTTTTTACAGTTTGCTCAAGAACAGTCCAGTTCAGAACAGAAACAGGGCATTCTGTCTGAAGCTGGACAAACTGTTTTTGATTCCAGTTTGCAAGAAATCATTTTACAAGTTTTATAACATCATTCCTATGCTAAATGATCATCACTTGGTTCCCCAAAACAAATATTTGGGTGTGATCATGAGCAATCATAGGAGAAAATCAAGAAAGTTGATGAATGTCCCCTTTGGACCAAAGTTGGTCATTTGGTGAATAAAGATTGGAACTTTATCACCAAGATGACATTTTATGACTTAAAATCCTTCCAAGAGTCAAAATAACACATAAAGATTGAATCTTTATGACCCAAAAGTGGGATTTTGAGGCTAAACCAAAGAGGAAAATGATGAACACTAAGGTTCCATCACCCTCATGATTATCATGGCCAAACAAGCATAACATTTAAATGAATAAGGAATGTAAATGACAATCAACAAGTTTATGAGTATCTAGGTTTAGAACCTCTTCCATACAAGGTTTGGAGGGCACCTTTGAACTTCTCATAGCTTGGACAAGATAGTAATGTAATAGATAGGTATATAGTGCTTGATAATGGACAAGTCTTGCAAGAAATAAAAGGTGCTTGAAATGGACAAGTCTTTGTATGAATGAAGAGTAAATACATGTATAACCAAGATATAAGAAAGAAAATAGGAGTAAGATGAAGAGAAAGGAGGGGGGAGGTGGCTTTACCTATGATGGTTATGGCCAATCTTCCTTTCTTCTCTCCTTTTTTGGTTTGTGATCACTCTCACTCTTTACTCTGTGGTAATTCCAGCAGAGTGACCTCCCTAATGTGTATTTCTCCCCCCTTGAAATGATCAGCAAGGGGTTCTATTTATAGGGACTGAGGGTGCCCAAACCAGCCATACGGCTTGGCCCCTCTAGTCCCCAAAGCATCCGTACGGCTCAGCCTGGCGAGTTTCTGGATTTTTCCAATTTTGTACCAGAGTAGTCCTAGAATTTATAGCTTATCCTAGGGAGGTCCTGGCCTATTAGCTTATCCCTGAAACGGTGCTAAGGCTACCTCTAAGATAGGTCGGTTTCAGATTGGGGTACTTACAGTGCCTTGTTATCTTATGCGCTAATTTGCTTATGCGCCTCTCATTTTTATGCGCCCTTTGTGTTTATTAATGATCTGCGCCTAATCAACCCATGCGCCTAATATTTCCTTGCACATTATTATGTTTCTATGCACCTAATACACTCCTAACTTCACTCAAATGTTTACTTTTCAGGACCCTGCAAATTTCAGACCTGGTGAGATAGTTGATCTTGCTGAGCTCTCACTTGATCCAATGGGGCTTGAAATCCTTTCAACCGTTCACATCGCTGGACTCACTCCTTTATTCACGTTGGATCAACCATTCTTTTCTCCGCTCCTCATTGATGAATTCTTCTCAACCGCTTCTCTAGTTGAGACTCCTGCTGATGGATATGTGCGCTACAGGATATGCGCCACCGTTCAGAATGTGGCTATAACTATCTCTAAGGGCACAATCAAGAACATCGTGAGTTTCAGCACTACTGGCCCTCAGGGTGTTTCTGGTTAACCAAACTCTTACTCAGTTGCAGATCAGAATGCTGTAGCGCGTACCTATCTCCAAATTCCTACTCTTCTTAACAACATAAAAAATGTTGAGATAAGAGATGGTGGAGATCTGCTCGCTCATATAGCACATCTTGTTAATACTTCGATCGTGTTCAAGAACGGGAATGTGAATCGATTCACTGTGGAGCAGTGGGAATATACTGCTGCCATCATGGGAAAGACTAGATTAAATTGGCCTCAGATTTTGTTCAAAACCTTGTCTGACCAGATTGATAAATACAACAAAAACAAGGCTGATGGGGAGAATAAGGCTGATGGGAGAACCAAATTCAAAACTCACTGCAGAATCCTTACTAAAATTTTCCTAACTTATCCTGAGTTAGTCAAGTTTTTGAATGAGAACCCTGTGTACAAATCTGATGACGTTCCAATTTTTGGAAAAGCCAACTTAGATCTTAAAAAGCGCAGGAAGAAGCCTGTGAAGCGCACAACGGAAATTCGGATCAAATCTATTGAAGAGTTAGTTGATGAAGATACTTTATCAGATGATGCACCAGTTCCTAAAGGTGCACCAACAAAGAAGAGCGCAGATTCCTAAGGCGCCAGTCAACGCGCAGAAACCGTGGCAGGCGCAGAAAAGAGCAAGGGCAAAAGGATTGTTGATGACCCTCCTAGAGCTGCTATCAAGCGCACTAGATTTGAATCTGATGAGGATAGAGATCTAAGGATTGCGCAGGAATCTAGTAGACTTGAGGCTCAAAGGAAACGAGATGAAGATTTTCGAGCCAAGAAAGCAGCTGAGTTAGAAAAGAAGGAATGCAAGAAAGGCGCTGGTTCAAGCGCAGATGCTGAGAAAGGCACAGTCGATCCCGCGCCTACTCAACCCGCGCCACCTCAACGCTCCCCCGTTCCCCGTGTGTCTCCAGTTCCATCTACAACTGCTGCACCCCCTCTAGTTCCTACAATTCCTATATCTCCCACTCAATAAAAATTCAGGCAAGATCTCAGAAAAAGAATTATTTGGAGATGGTTCAAGTGAGGGGGAGCAAGATATTCCATAAACTCTTTCCCATTCTCATGCACCCCTATCCTCCCCTGCGCCTCCTCCATCTGCTCCTTCAGATTTGAGTGAGGTGCTTTCTATTCTTAAATCTTTGCAGCAGGGGTAGGCTAAGTTAGAACAAGGTCAGACTCAGATTGCGTCTCAATTTGAGCTCCTCACTTCCATGCTGACTGATCAATCTGAAGAGATCGCTGCCATTAAGGGGGAGATGACTTTAATCAAGGACAAACTTTCTGCTCCTACTCCTCCGGCGCAGACTCAGGTACAAGCTCAACCTGATCAGGCGCACACCTCATCCGCTGCGCCTACCTTCATACCTCAGTCTGCTGCATCTCAGTCCAACATGAATGTTCTAGTCTCAAAGTTGGATGTTTTGAAAGAAATGATTGCCACTCACTTCACTGCTGCTCACTCCAGTTCTGATAGATGCGCAGATGACATTTCCTCTGACATTATCACTGCTCAAAATTCTATTGAAGCACATCTTCAAATTTTAGAAAAAAATGTTTCTCAGCAGCATCAAATTACTCAGCGCTTCATTGATGAGTATCAAAACATAAATATGGATCATTTGCGCTACATCAGAGACGGTGTCACTGAAACTCATACTCTTGTCACTGACACTTATGCTAATGTCAACCGTGCCTATCAACTTTCCAAACAAATCCAGTGCTCCGTTTCTGAAATAGAAGAAGGATTGAAGGATGAAGACGCGCCTCCTCCCAACCCTTAGTTTTGGTTTGTTTGTAAGTTGTTAGAAATTTTTTGTGATTAGAAACTTTTACTAGTGATTTAGTGCTTACATGTTTTAGCACCTTTTGTTTTTGTTCTGCTAAATACTTGTACTCTACCTTGAGTATTAATGAGAACAAAACATCACTTTTGTTTCAAAACTTGTTCACTCAAACTTCTTGTTTGTTGAACATTGAATGTTGTTTAAAATCATATGCATCATATTTGAACTGCTTCATATTTTATGCATTGAGTTTAAACTTTGTTTAAACACATTTGAAAACTAAAACTCATATTATTTTGAATGTGTTATAAACTGTTGTTTCTATCTTTCCATTTATAATGTTTTATCCTTATTGGAATAGATTAGAAATCTATATCTTGGACTAGTGTGTGCATTAACTTGAGACATGATTTACCAATATCATTTATTTGGACATGTTATTTTCAAGTATAATGTTTGTCCTTGATATAGTAGGTAATGGCATCAATCAAATAGGGGAAGATTGTTGGGTATGCCCACATATATCTCAGTTTCAATGTAGTAGGATTGATTAGATTTGATTGATCCATCACCTAAGTTTTATTTCGTGGACTTTAGACCCACATGTAAGAAGTATTTATACTTCATTTTTTAGGTTGTCCATTGTAATAGAATTGGCTTAGAAATAGGGCAAGAAGATCAAGATTCAAGAAAATCACTGTGTGACTTCAAGCCATGCGCCTTCAAGCCATACGCCATGCGCCTTCAAGCCACGCGCCATGCGCCTCCTTGATGCGCGCGCATGAGTATGCACCTAGCATTAACTCATACGCCCCATTGGCTCATGCGCCTCTCTAGATCACGCGCCTCAACGTAGTGTGTTTAACACTCAGTGATTTAATGAAGATTCAAAGACTTAAAGAGAATTCAAACTACGCCAATGATCCAAATGATGGTTAAATAACACGTGTGCGCCCAAATTGAGGACACCTGTCCACAACGGTCATAATTGTGTTATGTGTCTAACGGCTATAAAAGGACACATGCTCCACTCAATGAGCGACAGCACATTTGTCCTTTGCTCAGAATCATCATGAATTTCCAACGGCTAGTTTTTGGGATTTCACTATAAATACCCCATAACTTCAATATTTTGAAGTTGCTGAGTTTTGCTAAGAATTTCAAGAATTTCTCTCTCAAGCATTTGTTGAAGATTTGAAGATTGCCTTTGTTATTTCCAGAATTCTCAAGAACATCTTCATATTTATCCTTAGCCCAGATCTTCAAGCGATAACAGTTTAGTTTTCTTGTGCTCTCAATCTCAAAGATCTAAAGAGCCTTGAATCTAAAATCACAAACGCGCCTCTTTAAGTTTGATCACTTAGATCTTACTTTTAGAGATACACCGGTTATTGTCTAGGATTTGTTCGTTCATAGAAATAGATCTTGAGTTAGTGTATAAGCTCAACAAGTTGTAATTTGTAACACTCTCTCATTATATAAGATCTCCATTAGAAATCCAAGACTAACCATCTTGGTAGAGGATGTAGATCATTTTCCTGATCGAACCTCTCCAAATAGCGCGTACTTACTATCTTGCTATTTCCTTTCAAGTTCATATCATATCTAACTATTTGATTGTTTATTCATTGTAGATTGATTGATTGAACTGTGTTGTGTTTGTTATATCAATTGCCTTAGTTTCTTATTTCACCCACTTTGAGCCAAAATACTTAGAGTGTGTGTGCGCCCCCTTTATCACCTTTGTGCCTATTTACTTAACTTACTTCCGCTGTGCATTTCACTCACTCACTTAGGCGCATATCATTACGCTTATTTGATAAAGTGCGCATTTGCAATTGAGTTTTTCAAAGGTGCGAAAAGAATTTAAAACATCTATTCACCCCCCCTCTAGCTATTTTTCATACCCTTGTTGCCCTTTGGGACCAACAACTCGAGAGTCTGCCTGCTGGTTTAGACGGAATCGAAATTCTGCCTGCTGATTTGGAGGGAATCGAAATTCTACCTATACATGTTATGCGTATGCTTTGTAGATATATGTGCTTGTGTGAGATGTGTGAAGTGTGAAATTGTGCTTGTAGTGTGAAATGTGATTTGAAAAGCAGAGATTGCTTGAGAGAGAGATTTTGCAAAGATGGAGAAATTGCTTTTATGTGTGATGTGATTTGAAAGGAGTTTTTGATGAATGATGTTCATACCTTCACTTACCATGGCCTCTTGATTTGGGATAGATTTCTGATGCCGTTGCTTTGATGAAGGATGTCGACACTTTTGATGAAGATGAGTCGCTTGTACTTTGATGGAGTGTCGGCGAGATGACATTCTAGATGATGGGTTGGTCGTGCCAAAAGGCTGCCTACGTATCCCTTAAAGAGAATCAGACCAACGTAGTTCAAGAATGATGGAGAACGCTAGGGAAGAAGCTAGGAGCAAATCGAAACACATACTTTTATGCAAGTAAGGAGACAAAAAAAAAGGAAAAATAAAAATCTTTTTTTTTTTTTTAGTTCGTGGGTGAACCATTTTAACCATTGTGTGTTTGTGAAGCCAACCCAAGATCAAGTCATGTTCGATCGAAGTCCGGATTGCCTTGTTGAATTCTGTCGTTGTCGTCGTTGTGCCCAACAAAGATTGATGTCTAGCCCCAAGAGATTTGCCGATTGTGGGGGCTACAATAGACTTTTGATGTCGAGATACCAATGGGTTGCTGATTGTAAAGCCCCTAGAATGCCTTTGATGCCAAACTTTGAGTAACTTGCGTAGCCCCAAGATAAATCAGCTTTTGGCCCATTTGAATAAATTGCCTTTTTTCGATGTGAGCAAGCCCCAAGCTTCGAGAGATTGCTAAGCCCCAAATGTCATGCACTTGTTGTTGGTAGTGGTGCCCTAGGCACGTTTTATAAACGTTGTAATTTTTATCATTTATTTCATATCAATAAAGAGATATTTTGATTATTATTGTTGTTCATGTTTACTTATAATAATAATCTCTGTCCCTAGTACTTGTTAAGCACTAGTATAAAGGATAAATGATCATGAGATGATCATGTTAGATTTATGGGTACTTGTTTGGAACAAGGTACTGGACATGACCCGCTGTATGAGATTTATGTCATGGTCTATGTCGTACATATATCTCATATTAGTTATGTCATTGGAATCCTTAGACATGAAGTTATTATAGTCTTCCACTTGATGAAATTATGTTTGACATATTCAAACGCTACCTTTAACCGGGTAGTTATAAAGTGTATGATTGGCATAATCGGATTCACGTAGGGAAGAATAATAAGCTGAATGGATTTGTCCCTCTTCAGAGAGATCTCAAGCTTAGGCCTCTCGTAGGAATAATGTTGATGAAAATGTTCGGCCGGACTTAAATGAATTGATTAGATCAATGTCATTTGGATTATCAACATATTCGGAATCGAGGAATTATTGAACAAAGACAAGTTGACCGTTTGACCATGACTTGTGTTCAATGAGATCGTGGATAAAGGGATTATGACATATTCTAAAGGAATGCGAACTTGTATCTAGTTATACTATTTGGGTAGGTATGACGGTTTGCTAGAACCTAATCATATATTATGGATTCATGTTTGAGCCCATTGCCAACTTAGTATAATCCTAGAGGGTCACACACAATAGAATGAATCTTAAATAAGGATTATATTGGAATTGTGAAAACTATGGGAATCTGGACAAGTGTGCGATCGCACAAGGTGGTTTGGGCAGCCGTACAGCTTAGGTCAGATAGTACCAGAAACCTTCCAGATAGATGTGCGGCCGCACAGGGTTTTTGGGCGGCCGCACACCATGTCGGGACTGGTTTCCTAATTTGATTTGGAAAGGAATTTTGGACGGGTTTTAGACACAAGTTTCTTATTTGGAATAGGTCTAACTTGTATATAAACAGCAAAATTCGGGCCAGAACAGATCATAACTTTTGTGCAAGTCTCCAAAGGGTTTGGGAGAGTTTTATTTTGTTCTAAGACATCCTAAATTGAAGAACAAAATATTACACAAACAAATTCCATATAGTTCATATTGATTGTGAAAACGTGTTTCACAATTTGGTCTAGCAACCAAGATCAAGTGTTCTTGATATTCATTCGTGGTGTGGATACCGCTAGAGGGTGAAGCTTATCATCTTCGAGTTCGTGTTCTTACTTGTTCGTGATTAAAGTTTCAATTTCTCCACCAAGTTCAAAGACCAAATTCAAAGCCATCAAGGGTTAGTTTTCTAGTATTCATATTGCAAGTATTTGATCTAATCATATGAATGGATCTATGGGCTTTGGGTTTCATATATTTTAAATGTTAATTTTCGCTGAGCATGTTACTACGAAACCCAACAGTGGTATCAGAGCCTCGTTCATGTTGATTCTTTCATTACTTGGATCATGTTGTGTGGATATAAATTGTTTATGTGCCTAGCATGATATGAATATTGGATTATATGTGTTATGTGATTTTATGTGGTTTATTGTCTTGCAACTTTAATCGTACTATTGAATCGCACTAAAAATTATGTTGGATTCTGAATTGTTTGATTATTAATTTTTGATTGGATCAAAGTTTTAATAATCGGGGGAAAACAATTATGAGACAAATTTTTGAACTTTAAAAATTCGTCTGATGCTACTGTGCGACCGCACAGAAAATATTGGGCGACCGCACATGTTTGTGCGACCGCACAGATTTTCGTGGGCGACTGCACAGTTGGTCAGAATCAGATTCTGGAATTTTGATGGGGTCCAACCGAATCAGTGACAATACCGGCCAGACCTGCTGATCTGGAGCGGGTTTTAGGCAGTTGTTTTGGGTGTGGATCCTAGGGTTTGATTTTCCTATTTGTTTTAGTCTTGTGATTCTAAGATTGGTTCAAGGTTTGGATGGCTAATCTACGTTCATCGAGATTGTGTTTCCCAAACTTGATCGCAATCAAAGTTTCAAAGATAAAACGAATTTAGAATTATGAAGAGTTCATAATTGCTAAAATTGAGAAACAAAGTTCTTGATTCAAAGATTGGAGATCCATGTGGAATTGTGGATGCAATTGGCCTACGTACATCGAGACCATCTATTGCTTAGTTTCGGCCACATGGACTACTTTCTTGGTTTATTGAATTAGTGCGGAATTGTGGATGCCTGATGGCTTAGTTTCGGCCGCACTTCTTGTTGTCTTGATTTGGAAGATGATAACCAAAGTTCAAAACAGTTTCATCCTCATAATTATAGAGAAACTAATGACACATAAATATTATGCTTAAATTAATGGAGATTAATTTAGTGGCTAAACTTGATGTGTAACATGTTTATATTATGTTCTTATAAATGAGTTGTATGCTATATGTGATGAACCTTCAAAGAAAGTTTTAAGTTCTTTTTGCCATGCCATGATTAAAACACTTGTTTATACATGGGTGATTTTGATGTGGGTTCGCCTCCGCGAGGTGCATTAATTTTATTCATGTATGGGCAAGATGAGGTTCATTAATTTGATGTGGCTTGCCTCTGCAAGGTGCATTAAATTGAATGGTTCCTATACGTTTAAAATGGTTGGACTTAATTAGGCGTCAAAACAGTTTTGGGCCTAGGCAAAAGATGAGATTAAACATGCTTTTTGAAATTGGATTTCTCAAAGAATCTCATAAAAGAATCTAAGAATCATATGGGATATGATTGACATGATTGTCTACCTAATTAATTTAGTTTTGAGCGGTCCGCCTCCGTGGACTCAAAAGTTAAATTAAAGTTGGATCTTTGCCCAATTAAATTATATTATACATTGGATGTATATGAAGGTTATATAATTTAGTGGGAGTATTTTTTTTTTGAGAAATACATTATTTATTTCTTTAATGGAACTGGTACTTATTAAATTTTGGAAATTTTGCATAATTGTAGATAATGACTACTAACACTCAATCAATTTCGTTGCGATCGATCCTTGAGAAGGATAAGCTCCAAGAGAATGGTACGAACTTTATGGATTGGATCCGTAGCCTAAGAATTGTTCTAAGGCAAGAAGATAAGTTGTACATTTTCGATGGGCCACTTCCTGTTGAACCAGAACCTACTGCCCTAGGGCAGAAAGAGACAATTACAAGAAACATCGTAATGATTCTAGAGATGTAAGTTGTCTCATGCTTGCTACCATGTGCTCAAAACTCCAAAAAAGTTTGGAACATTTGGAAGCCTATGAGATAGGCGTGGAGTTAAGAGCCATGTTTCAAAAGCAAGCTAGGCAAGAGAGGTACAAGACCATTGTTGCATTCACTACTTGCAAAATGAATGAAGGGAAATAAGTGAGTCCTCACATGTTGAAAATGAAAGGTTATGTAGAGCACCTTGAGAAACTTGGCTATCCAATCCCATTGGAGCTAGCCACGGATCTCATTCTTAATTCATTGCCTAAGAGTTATAATCAGTTTGTGATTAATTATAACATGCATGGAATGGATAAGAATCTCTCCGAGTTGCATGGGATGCTTAAAACTGCGGAGATGAAGATTGCGGAGAAAGGTTCTCCCGTGCTCTTGGTTCATGATGGGAAGAAGGCTACTGCCAAAGGAAAGGGTAAGAAAGTTGTCAAACCCAAGATAAGCAAGGCAAAGGTTGCCAAGGCTTCTGAGGCAAAACCTGATTCACAAAAGGATGCAATCTGTTTCCATTGTCAAGAAATTGGTCATTGGAAACGTAATTGCAAGGCTTTCTTGGAAGAGCAAAATAAGAAGAAGAGCAGCAAGGCTGCGTCGACTTCAAGTATCTATATGATAGATATTCTCCTTTCTACACTGATTCTTGGGTATTGGATACCGGATGTGGTTCTCACATTTGTTTAAATGTACAGGGTCTAAAGAATAGGAGACTACTTAAAGAGGGTCAAGTAGACCTACGCGTGGGGAATGGAGCAAGAGTGTCTGCATTAGCCGTAGGGACTTATGAAGTCACTTTACCTTCCGGATTAATTCTTGTTTTGAACAATTGTTATTATGTTCAGGATTTAAGTAGAAATATCATTTCAATTTCTTGTTTGGATAATGAAGGTTTTAAGTTTCTTATTGAGAATATGAAATTTTCTATTTATTTAAATGATGTGCTTTATGGTATTGCTAATTCATTTAATGGCCTTTATGTCTTGAATGTCAAGAATGAAAATAATGACAATGTCTATCATATAAATAAGAAATCTAAACCTAATGATGTAAATCATACTTATTTGTGGCATTGCCGTCTTGGTCATATAAATGAGAAGCGTATCTCAAAACTCCATGGGGACGGTCTCTTGGGTTCATGTGACCTTGGGTCATATGATACTTGTGAGTCGTGTCTTCTTAGGAAAATGACTAAGACACCTTTTACCAAGCTAGGTAAAAGGGCAAGCGAATTATTGGGGTTGATACATTCCGATGTATGCGGACCATTAAATAGCAATGCTAAGGGAGGATTTCAATACTTCATAACATTCACTGATGATTATAGTAGATTTAGGTATGTTTACCAAATGAAACATAAAAGTGAAGCATTTGAGATATTTAGAATATTTCAAAATGAAGTATAAAAAACAACTTGGCAAAAGTATCAAGGCACTTCGATCAGATCGAGGTGGAGAATACTTGAGTAATGAATTTGATGATCATCTAAAGAATTGTGGAATAGTTTCACAATTAACTCCACCGGGAACACCACAATGGAATGGTGTGTCGAGAGGAGAAATCGGACTTTGTTAGACATGGTTCGATCAATGATGAGTCAAGTGATCTTCCAATATCCTTTTGGGGTTACGCTCTAGAAACCGCTGCATTCACACTAAATCATGTTCCAACTAAATCGGTTCAAAAGACTCCATATGAGATGTGGAGCGGAAAGAAAACTTGTTTATCTTTCATGAAGATTTGGAGTTGCGAAGCCTATGTCAAAAGATATGTCTCTGACAAACTTGCACACAAATCTGACAAATGTATTTTCGTGGGATATCCAAAGGAAACTAGAGTATATTACTTTTACAACCGTGAGGACAACAAAGTTTTTTGTTGCCCGAACTGGTGTCTTTCTAGAGAAAGAGTTTCTCTCCAAAGAAATTAGTGGGAGTAAAATAAATCTTGAAGAGATTCGAGACCCATAAAATGACATTGAACCAATAGTGGAACAAGAACAAGAACCACAAGGAGTTATGGAACCTGTTCAAAATACACAAGCAACTCGCAGATCTAGTAGGTTACGATCCGAGCCCGAGAGATATGGATTTCTCATAACGGATAGTAATGAGGTGGAAATCATTAAGAATGATGAACCGACAACCTACCAAGAGGCGATGTCTTCTCCTGATTCGGATAAGTGGCTTGGAGCCATGGAATCTGAATTGCAATCCATGCAAGACAATTAAGTTTGGAACTTGATTGATGCGCCCGAAGGTGTAAAAACTATAGGATGCAAATGGGTCTTCAAGAAGAAGACTGACATGGATGGGAAGGTGCATACTTACAAAGCTAGGCTTGTAGCGAAAGGTTATAGGCAAGTTCATGGTATTGACTATGATGAAACCTTTTCACCCGTAGCAATGATCAAGTCTATAAGAATTCTGCTTGCCATTGCCGCATATCATGACTATGAAATATCGCAAATGGATGTCAAAACCGCTTTCCTGAATGGAAAACTACAAGAGGATGTGTATATGACACAACCAGAAGGTTTTGAACAGAATTCTGAGGTATACAAATTGCAGAGATCTATCTATGGATTGAAGCAAGCTTCTAGGAGTTGGAATCTCCGTTTTGATGAATCGGTCAAAGAGTTTGGTTTCATCAAGAACGAAGATGAGCCTTGTGTATACAAGAAGATTAGTGGGAGCATAGTGCTATTCCTGATTTTATATGTGGATGACATATTACTCATTGGAAACGACATTCCTACACTTCAGTCCGTAAAGACTTGGTTGGGAAAGTGTTTCGCAATGAAAGATATGGGTGAAGCCGCATATATACTTGGCATTAAGATCTATATAGATAGATCAAGGAGGCTACTTGGTTTAAGCCAAAGTACATACATTGACAAGGTCATTAGAAGATTCCGTATGGAAAATTCTAAGAGATGTACCTTGCCCGTGTTACATGGAGTTTCTCTAAGCAAGGCTCAATGTCCTAAGACAAAAGATGAGCGTGAGAAAATGAATGATGTTCCATATGCTTCGGCAATTGGGTCTATCATGTATGCCATGATTTGTACTAGGCCTGATGTATCTTATGCTTTGAGTATGACAAGTAGATACCAATCCGACCCGGTGAAAATCACTGGATGGCTGTAAAAGCGATTCTTAAGTACTTGAGAAGAACTAAAGATTCGTTTTTGGTCTATGGAGGAATGGAAGATGATCTCGTGATAAATGCTTACACGGATGCAAGCTTCTAAATCGACAAAGATGATAGTCGATCGCAATCGAGTTTTGTGTTTATGTTAAATGGTGGAGCTGTAAGCTGGAAGAGTTCCAAGAAAAGTACAACCGCTGATTCTACAACAGAGCTGAGTATATTGCTGCATCAGATGCTGCAAAGGAAGCTGTTTGGATTAAGAAGTTCATTACTGAACTTGAAGTGGTTCCTAGTATTGCTAATCCAATAGACCTTTATTGCGATAATAATGGTGCTATTGCTCAAGCAAAGGAACCGAGAGCACATCAGAAATCCAAACACATACTTAGGCGTTTTCATATCATTCGAGAAATCGTTGAAAGGGGAGACGTAAATATATGAAGAGTACCTACTGATGACAATGTCGCGGACCCGCTAACAAAGGGACTTCCACAAGCTAAACATGAAAGTCATGTTAGGTCCATGGGTATTAGATACATGGGAAATTGGGCCTAGGGCAAGTGGGAGATTGTTGGTATTGGTGCTCTAGGCACGTTTTATAAGCGTTGTAATTGTTATCATTTATTTCATATCAATAAAGAGATGTTTTTGATTATTATTGTTGTTCATGTTTCTTATAATAATAATCTCCGTCCCTAGTACTTGTTAAGCACTAGTATAAGGCTAAATGATCATGAGATGATCATGTTAGATTTATGGGTACTTGTTTTGGAACAAGTACTGGACATGACCCGCTGTATGAGATTTATGTCATGGTCTATGTCGTACATATATCTCATATTAGTTATGTCATTGGAATCCTTAGACATGAAGTTATTATAGTCTTCCACTTGATGAACATTATGTTTGACATATTCAAACGCTACCTTTAACCGGGTAGTTATAAAGGGTATGATTGGCATAATCGGATTCACGTAGGGAAGAATAATAAGCTGAATGGATTTGTCCCTCTTCAGAGAGATCTCAAGCTTAGGCCTCTCGTAGGAATATGTTGATGAAAATGTTCGGCTGGACTCAAATGAATTGATTAGATCAATGTCATTTAGATTATCAACATATTCGGAATCGAGGAAGTATTGAATAAAGACAAGTTGACCGTTTGACCATGACTTGTGTTCAATGAGATTGTGGATAAAGGGATTATGAAATATTCTAAAGGAATGCGAACTTGTATCTAGTTATACTATTTGGGTAGGTATGACAGTTTGCTAGAACCTAATTTTATCTTATGGATTCATGTTTGAGCCTATTGCCAACTTAGTATAATCCTAGAGGGTCACATACAATAGAATGAATCTTAAATAAGGATTATATTGGAATTGTGAAAACTATGGGAATCTGGACTAGTGTGTGATCGCACAAGGTGGTTTGGGCAGCCGCACAGCTTGGGTCAGATAGTACCAGAAACCTTCCAGATAGATGTGCGGCCGCACAGGGTTTTTGGGCGGCCGCACACCATGTCGGGACTGATTTCCTAATTTGATTTGGAAAGGAATTTTGGACGGGTTTAGACACAAGTTTCTTATTTGGAATAGGTCTAACTTGTATATAAACAGCAAAATTCGGGCCAGAACAGATCATAACTTTTGTGCAAGTCTCCAAAGGGTTTGGGAGAGTTTTATTTTGTTCTAAGACATCCTAGATTGAAGAACAAATAGTACACAAACAAAATTCCATATAGTTCATATTGATTGTGAAAACGTGTTTCACATTTTGGTCTAGCAACCAAGATCCAGTGTTCTTGATATTCATTCGTGGTGTGGATACCGCTAGAGGGTGAAGCTTATCATCTTCGAGTTCGTGTTCTTACTTGTTCGTGATTAAAGTTTCAATTTCTCCACCAAGTTCAAAGACCAAATTCAAAGCCATCAGGGTTAGTTTTCTAGTATTCATATTGCAAGTATTTGATCTAATCATATGAATGGATCTATGGGCTTTGGGTTTCATATATTTTAAATGATAATTTCCGCTGCGCATGTTACTACGAAACCCAACACTTGTTGTTTGCGAGCTTAAAGACGGTGGAATGTGAAGCCTTTCGATGTAAAGCCCCAAATTATCTGGAATCGGCTCGACATTATATTGAGAGCGGATGATAGAGATCTTGTCACGACCTGAAAACTAGGCTCTATTTTATTGGTAATAAATAATTATTATTTATTTATTTGCTTATTTATTTATTTAAATTATTATTTATTAAATATTTATGTGTGCATATTATGTTTCATATAATTATGCCTAGCATTTTATTTGGGTCATTTGTGCTAGTGTAGAAGTGTTGGGTCTTAATTGTTAGTAGGGAGTGCAAGTATTTGTGTGTAGTGTGGAAGAAGGGGCCTAAGTGTAAGTTTATGAAAAAGGTTTTAACTACTCCCTCCCTACTCCTCCTCTTCTCCCTCACTCTTCCCTTTCTCCCTCATCATTCCCAGCAAACTCCCTCTCTCTCTCCTTGGTATGGTAAGTTTTTCTTCTCTTTCCTTCTCTCTTAATTTTCTTCATCTTCTCCTTGTTATCTCTCATTTCTTAAAACATGAACCTTGTTTAGATCGTCGATAGGATCGCGTAGAACCAAAAAGAATTGAATTCCGTCAACCTTGAGATTTATCAAGTAAGTTGCTTTTTCCCCCATTTTTATGCTAAAAATGTTCCTTTCATGTTCATATAATGCTTTAGTTGTTATATATGAAGTTTGATTGAGTTTGAAATTTATTGGGAATTTATTTGAGTTTTTGGGCAAAAATGGTGATATTATGATTTTGGGATTTAATCTTGGATTGGAGTGTTA
>JAOWBW010002232.1:51082-107419 GCA_026119855.1 Campanula takesimana
TGGAACTAGAGTCCAAACCTACATCGTTCAAATTGATTGAGTTCTTCTTGCATTGGAACAACCCAATTAGGATCTTGGAGCGCTTCATCAGCCTTCTTCGGTTCAATTTGAGAGATAAAAGCAGTGTAAGCATCAAAGTTTGTAGCTCTCCTTGTACGAACACCAACTTGTAGATCACCGATGATATTAGCAATTGGGTGACCTCTAACTTCACAAATTTCAGGAGGTAAGTTAGGTTGAGTCGTAGTAACTTGAAGGTCTTCAATTGGTACATCTTCACCAGATTAAAGCCATTAAAATTTGGGGGTGAACTGGCTCATAATCGAAATTTGGGTTTAACACCAGATGCAGCAGTAGAAATAGGCGCGTGAGGAGGAATCATGAGGCGCATCATTGGAATGAGGCGCAATAGAGGATTCACCAGGCGCATTATAAATTGAATTAGGCGCATTTGATGTAGATGGATTTCCTTGTGTTGATAGATTCTGATCTTGAGTGGGCGCAACATGAATAGGAGCACCTGTATCATTTAGCTCAACAGAATCATCAGCACCATTTGGAGCCAAATGTGGCTCAATGAGAGAATGTCATCAAACGTAACATGTACAGATCAACTATCACTAAAGTAGATCTATTAAAAAACACGAAAAGCTTTAGAGTGTTTTGCATACCCAACAAAAATACCTTCGTCGGCTTTGGCATCGAATTTACCTCTATGTTCGTTTCTGTTGTAGAGGATATAACATTTGCAACCAAAGATCTTGAAGAATGCAATGTTGGGAGTTCTACCACGCCAAAGTTCATACGGAGTCTTGTTTTAAAGTTTGTTGATGAGGGAACGATTTTGAGTAAAACATGCAGTGTTGATAGCTTCTTCCCAAAAGTACTTAGGCAATTTAGCTTCACCTATCATCGTCTTTCCCGCTTCAATCAACGTCCTATTCTTTCTTTCAACAACGCCATTTTGTTGAGGGACTCCGGCGGTTGAAAAGTTGTGATCTATCCCATGATCTTCACAATATTGAGCAACACCGTTGTTTTTGAATTCTGTTCCATTGTCGGATCGAACACTAACGATGTCATCTTCTTTTTGGGTTTGGAGCAGTCGAAATAAGGTAGTGAGAATATCATAACAATCATCTTTTGTAATCATCATCTCCACATGTATATCTTGAATAATCATCCACCACAACTAGAGTATACTTGTTTCTTCTAATACTTGCGGTGGTAACTGGTCCAAATAGATCAATGTGAAGCAATTGCAAACATCTAGTAGTTGAAGGATTTGACTTGCTTGAAAATGACTGCTTCGGTTGTTGCCAAAGTTGACACGCGGTGCACTTTTTGTCATGATGATCAGCAACCTTGGAAGTCTTTGACAAGGTTATTCCTGCTGAGTTTAGATAGATACTTGAAGTTCAAGTGACTTAAGCGCTTGTGCCACAGCCAAACTATTTTCGCTCACATTTTTGCTACACAAACAAAGATTAGTACTAGAGTTCATACTATGGAAAATCAATAATGTAAATATTTGTCTTACGATATCCCGTGAGTATGTAGCTCCAGTTTTGCCATTCTTGATAAGACATTGAGTTGAGGTGAAATGGCATTCTAATCCTTTGTCGCAGAATTGAGATATGGATAATAAATTGTGCTTGAGCCCTTCGACGAGAGAGACTCTTTCAATGCACACTTTGTCTTTCTTGAGCTTTCCATATGCAACAACTTGACATTTGTTATTATCACCAAATGTTATGAGGGACCTCTTTCTTCATGGACATCTTCTAATAAGGATTCATCTCCAGTCATGTGTCTTGAGCACCCACTATCGAGAATCCATTCATAATTTCTAGCTTTTGAAGATCTAGCATGAAACAAAAAAAGAACCTGAAATATAGACATTTAAGCAGGTCCCTTTATTCCTTTTGGGTCCTAGGGTTAGCAACTTTTGACAACCCACTCTTGCTTGACCTTAGGGTTTTACGTCTTTGGCATTGGGAGTGAATCGCAAAAGGCATTCCACGGCCTTGTGTCCTGAACAATCACAAATGGAACAATGATGAAAGCCACCAATCACATGAGTTTTCACAAACTCTTTACTTTTCTTTGGGATAGCAATCTTCTTTGGGTCAGATGGACTAGCCTTAACAAAAATCCTTCTTTTGAAATTTTGGAGCGCTTGATTCTAAGAGGGCGCATATGGCTAGGAGTCGCACGGCGATGAGGCACGTGGCTTCTAGGCGCATAATGAGCACTCGGAGAAGGAGCGCGCTTTGTTCAAGAGGGATTTTGCTAGAGGATGATTTATCTGTAGCTATATCTTTCCCATTAGCTTTCCCAAATTGCTTCGTTGGGTAGACATAATGGAATGTTTGTCTCTTGACTTTTCCTGTCCTTTACCCATTGAATTAGAATTTTTTCCTTGGGAATTTCAAAAGTTTGCTGGTTTGTAAATTCACTATCTCTTTCAGCACAGACATCACATTAAAGTTGTCACTAGTTGATGAGAATCCCAAGCCACTTTTATCACCACTGACTTTTTGGGACTCAAATATATTCTCCATAGTGACACGAGAATTGGACCACTCATTTGTAATCTTTTTAAGATCAGTAATTTGAGCAACCAATTCATCGTTTTGAACTTTAAGAAGTGAGTTCTGTTCTGTTAGAAAAGTGTTTTTAACAGTAAGAGGAGTCATTCTCTTTATCTTCTCCTTAAGAAGGGTGAGTTCAGATTTAAGTAGAGATTTCTCGGTCTAAGCTGGGAAATTTCATCACTTGATAGTGCTAAAGCTTCCTTCATACTATCAAATCTAGTGATTACCTTTTCAGCCTTTTTGAACAATTTTCTTGTTCAGCAATCACTTCATCATCATTGATTTGGAGATTGGAGCAGTTGGTTCAACTTGAGGTCTAATGTATGCTCCTTTTCTCAACTTGTTTCTTGCACTAAGATCACATCGTGAGAATAACAATCCACCATCGCTTTGAGCCGGAGTGAGAAATCCTTGTTCAACGAGCTCGCTGATGGTTGGTCCTTTCTTCCTTTTCACTTCTTGAAAACTGCATATTTCTTGATAGGTTTATTCAAGGTATTCATATCAGGAACATCCTTGGAGAAGTCATCATCAGAATCATAAGTATCAACTTCATCATCATTTTCCATCAAACAAACGAGTCCATCATCGGAATCTTCATCACTCTCATCTGAGTCTGTTTCAATCCAAGTGTTCTGCTCATTTGCTGGTGCTTCTTCTTCCGCAACCATTCCCTTGTGTCGAGTGAATTTGGGAGTGAACTTGGGAGTATGGCTGCTCTTCTTCTGCATATATTCAAATTTGGAGTTGGGCAGCTTGAAGCAAAGTGTCCTGGTTCCTGCAATTAAAACAAACAAGGTCTTCTTTTCTTTTTGAGTCACTGCTCCTCGTGAACTTTGGAGGAGCTCTGCTGGTAGATCCTTGAAATTTGCTGGTTGAGCCGGGCTGGTAAATTTTCTAAACTTCTGGAATCTCTTCACAAATAAAGCGAAGTTCTTCATCGTCTATGTCCAATAGCTCAGAAGTAGAAATTTTTGGATCTAAACTTTTCTCATCTTGTACCGGCGCAGGAGCAGGCGCAGGTGCAGGTGCAGGTGCAGGCGCAGGCGCAGCTTCTCTGTGCGCCACCATAGCCATAGATTTTGACTTTCCTTCAGTTTCGCTGATTCGTTGGAGTTTGATCTCATAAACCTTGAGATTTGCATAAAGGTTCCTTAAAGTCCAAACGTCTAAAGTTCCGGGTCTTCAAGAGCGCTAGATTATGAAGATATCTGGAGCCAAAAGCTTGGAGAAAATTTACATTTAAATCTTTGTTCGAAACCTTCATGCCAAGTGAAATACATAGATTGATGATTTCACAATAGCGTTCATAAGTTTGTCTTAAGGTTTCACCGGGGAGTTGGGAGAAATTATGAATCTCTTTTGCACTTCATATTTCTTGTTTTCCTTGCAGACGGTGTCTCCTTCAATATGCTCTTCAATAGCATCCCATAGCTCATTGGCGGTAGCACAATGCATGACTTGTTGTTTCATAGCCGTGCTTAGAGTGCTTAGAAGTATGTTTCTTGCTTTGCCATCATTTGCAACTCTTTCTATTTCTTCCTCAGTCCATTCCTCTTTTGGTTTCTTGACGGTGGTTGAACAGCATTTGTGCACGGATTTGGATTCGCTTTCATAGGAATGTAAGGTCCATAAACCACGGTGTCATGAAGTCTTTCATCGATTGAGTTGAGATGAGTTAAGATGCTGAATTTCCACACGTCAAAATGATCTTCATCAAAGACCGGAACGTGAGTGTAGTTTGCAGTTGCCATAGGTTTTGAGTTTGCCATTTAGAATCGGCACCCAAGCTGTTAAGCTTGAAAAACGAAAATGTTTTATAAATGGTTAGCTCTGATACCACTTGTTGGTCCCAAAGGGCAACAAGGGTATGGAAAATAGCTAGAGGGGGGGTGAATAGCTGTTTTAAAATTCTTTTCGTACCCTTGAAAAATTTAATAGCAAGTGCGCACTTTATCAAATAAGCGTTATGATATGCGCCTAAGTGAGTGAGTGAAATTCACAGCGGAAGTTAGTTAAGAACTAGGCGCAAAATGATAAAAGGGGGCGCACACACACTCTAAGTATTTTGGCTCAAAGTGGGCGAAATAAGGAACTAAGGAAAATGAGTTAACAACACAACACAATTCATTTCAATCAATCTACAATGAGTAAACAAGCAAATAGTGAGTGTAGATAATAACTTGAAAGTAAATGACAAGATAATAACACAAGCTATTTGGAGAGGTTCTATCAATGAAAGATCTACATCCTCTACCAAGATGGTTAGTCTTGGATTTCTAATGGAGATCTTATATAATGAGTAAGTGTTACAAATTATAACTTTTGAACTTCTTCACTAACTCAAGATCTAATATTCTATGAATGAACAAATCCAAAACAATAACCGGTGTATCTCTAAAAGAAGGATCTAAGTGATCAAACTTAAAGAGGTGCGTGTGTGATTTTAGTATCAAGGCTCTTTAGATCTTTATGATTTAGAGCACAATAAAACTAAAGTGTTATAGCTTGAAGATCTGGGCTAAGGATGAAGGTATGAAGATGTTCTTGAGGAATTCTGGAAAAACAAAGGCAATCTTCAAATCTTCAACAAATGCTTTGAGAGAGAAATCTTGAAATTCTTAGCAAAACTCAGCAACTTCAAAATGTTGAAGTTATGGGGTATTTATAGTGAACTTTCAAAAACTAGCCGTTGGAGATCCTTGTGGATAAGATGTGCTGTCGCTCGTTGATTGGAGCATGCATATATATGGCCATTTTGACACTCAACATAAATGTGACCGTTGTGGACATGTGTCAACAGATTAGGCGCATATGCATCTTTTAACCACCGTTGGATCATTGGCGTAATTTGAATTCTCTTCAAGTCTTTGAATCTTTAATAAATCACTGAGTGTTGAATAAACACTTTGAGGCGCGTCGAGCCAAGAGGCGCGTTGAGCCAAGAGGCGCACAGTATGTGTGCGCTAAACCAAGGGGCGCAGAGGCGCATAACATAGCTAGGAAGAAATCCTTATGCGCGCGCTCTGAAAGGCGCATGGCGCGAATAAAGAAAGGCGCATGGCGCGTGGCGCAGGAGGCGCATATGCGCGGCTCAAACTCACTGAGTGATTTTTCTTGAATCTTGATCTTCTTGCCCTATTTCTAAGCCTATTCTATAACAATGGACAACCTAAAAAATGAAGTATAAATACTTCTTACATGTGGGTCTAAAGTCCATGAAATAGAACTTAGGTGATGGATCAATCAAATCTAATAAATCCTATTACACTAAAACTGAGATATATGTGGGTATACCCAACAATAGATACCTCACACACATGCACATTTTTGAAAATAACGTCTCGTAGAACTGTACAAACTCGAGAATGTAACCCGAGGGTATAAGGGAGCTCATTGACTTCCCTATAGGGCCCGCGGTGGACATTCTCACCCCAAAGCGCGCCTATTAGTCGTTGCGATGGGTGTAAGTCAATCTTCCCCGTTACCAAGCCACGATGTCCATATTTTCAAAAAAAGACACGTCCAGACTTCATGCTGGTTTTTGTCTAGCAATTTCACCTCAATCCTATGCATTTCCCAAAAAGGTCATAAACAACCTACATTGTGGAAATTCATTGAAATGCTTGGATTGAATTTAAATTGTCAAGACCCTCCCTTAGACCGTAACCGAATGGTGGATCCCCGAAAGAGTATAGGTCCTCGCTAGGGGCTTGGACGGCCAATAGTACAGGTGAAAAACGTTGGTCCTATACTTTGGAGACGGTATCCACTATTCCAAGATTTCATGCGAAAACGTGTCAAAACAAAGCAATGTGCTTGTCCGGCATTCATAGGTTTGTGCGTTGCTTGCGTTTCAAATTTTGAAAAAAAAAAAAAGAAAAAAAAACATAAAAATTTGCTTCTTTAGTTCATAAAGTTCATTCCCAGAAAATCTAAAATAGGTTTTCTTTTTCATCTGTCTTGTAGAGGGAGAATTCTCTTGTCTCTAGTGCGGCATTCGAGGCCATTTCAAGCACCACTTTGATCAAAACTCTACTCCGGATTCTCTCTAAGCATCATGGCCGAAGAAGGGATTATCAGGTTTACGTACCGCCACCGGGGCTCCAAGCTTGGTTAGAACAGAATGTGTTGGGTCAGATGAGAACTCAGCAAGATGAGGTACTCGCTACGCTTGTCTAGATTCAAAATCATAATGGTAATGGGGCTCCCAATGGCAACCCCAACGGAAATCCCAATGGCAATCCGAATGGAAATGAGAATGGTAATGGGGCTCCCAATGGCAACCTCAACCGAAATCCCAATGGCAATCCAAATGGAAATCAGAATGGCAATGGAGTTCCCAATGGTAACCCTAATGGCAATGGCAATCCGAATATGAACGGAAATGGCAATGGCATCCCTACCGTGAACTTGAATCTCAATGGTAGCAACACCGACGGTCATAATCATCACCAAAATGTTCACCCCCACGGTCATGTGGTTAATCAAGACTTTAGTGGCATCAACTACAACTTCATCCCGAATCAAGCAAATTTCGTGGTGAACCCATCTCAATATCCACCCGATCATAACGCCTTTGCTCAGTACATGCAAACTTTGTACCCAAATCAGCAACCCAACGCCTATGGTGCATTTGTTACTGGTGTCTCTCTGTTCAACCAAGGAAACTTCCCAAGGGCAAGATCCTAACATGGTCCGCCAAATGGAAGCATTATACAAGGGTGTCCCATATGTACCTCTTACTAGAGCGGAAATTGAAATGAATGAGATGAAAGAAATGTTGAGAAAAGTCATGAATGAAGGAGAGTTTTCTGCTGACTCTTTGAAATTATCTCCATTTGTTGTTCTTCCTCCAAAGTTCAAAATGCCCGATGTTGAGAAATTCGATGGCACAGGTTGCCCAAAGGCCCACCTAAAATCTTACGCCCATGCTATGCAGTCCCGAGGGGCCAATGTTGGGGCTATGGCGTCCAACTTTCATCTGACTTTAGCAGGACTACAAAACAGTGGTTCATGACCGTTGATTCCGACTTGGTTGATAATTGGAGCAAAACTTTTGATGAGTTCCAAAAGAGGTACAAAGACAACTCCGCATGGGAGAAAAGCCGCCGTGAGCTTGATCCATGCACTCAGCATAAAAAGAGACCTTCTCTGAATTTTCTAGTAGGTGTAGAAAGAAGGTCGCTCAGACTTTGGAAAGGCCCGACAGTGCCGAACAGACCCGCATTTTTCTCAAGAACTTCCAGCCCATCTATGCCGAAAAGATGAAATATCTCCCGTTCCCAGACTTTGCTTATATTCTAGATGTGGGTTCCCGCATAGACGAAGATATCCGCACTGGGGCTATTCAAGCATCCACAACAAAAGGCTCAAACACTAAAGATCCTCATGGTGCGCGTGAAAGTTCAATTAATACAGTAGAGAGCCCCCAAGCAAGCGTCTCACGAAGGAGATTCAGTCGTCACGATAGGAATTTTGACGAGTTATATGCCCCCATGAGTACGATACTCAAAGGTTTAATTGCACAAGGTTTGTTGAAACCTATGGAAGGTTATGAGCCACCAAATCCATTGCCAAAATGGTGGGACCACTCTGCATATTGTGATTTTCATCAGTCGGGTGGCCACAACACTGACAATTGTTTCTCACTTCAACACGCCATCCAGAACCTCATCGACAAGGAACTCCTCCCAAAACCTTCACCAAGAGTTTGATTTTATCCTAGGGGCTCATCGACCCCCGAGGAAGGTGTTTCCCTTTGAATAATGACTAGAACTCGTTAACCCTGAGGAAAGTTGTTCCTCTTCTGCAAATGATCAAAGTGTGTTGACTCGTAAAATCGCGACTCTTTTCTTGTAATTGGGCCTACCGCCCCAACTCCTAATCATGTCCCCTTTTGCATATGGCTTAGTAATGTGCTCACACATCTTCTTTGTCTTCTAAGTCTAGAGTGTGTCTTTGTCTTCGTGCTTTTATTTTCTTGCGTGTCATGTAATATATGTTTTCAGTTAATGAACTTGCCTTATAACCAAGTGCCTTCTTAATCTGGACCCGCAAACAATTAATCTCACTTAAATAAAAGCAATCAATGAAATTTGAACAAATTTTAGACTGTGATTAATTGAGATGAGAACTAGGGCCGAAGGCAATCAACGAAGTTCACAAAGGCAATCGACAAAGTCACCCGGCGACCGAAGATTTCAGGGTGCAATCAAAGGCATGATCAGAGAGGCCAATCAAATGAAAAAGGCTGAAGATATCACGCTTCTGCAAGTGTCGGCGATTTTCTTTTAGTGTATGATGCATTTTAAATTTTTGCATCTTGTAAATTTATGTCTTGTAAAATTATTATGTTCCGCAAGCTATAATGTTTCTTCTTGAGTGAAAAAAAAAATGAAAGAGAGCAAAAAATGGGAGGTCAAAAAAAAATAATAACAACAAAACAACAAAAAAGAAAAAAAAAAGAAGAAGAAAAGAAACATTATTCATTTATAGGAAGTGTCCTTTGAAATTACACGGGAAGGAACTTGAGGTTGATCTCATTAGTTTGGAGATCGAAGAATTTGATGTGATCTTGGGAATGGACTGGTTAGCTGCATACCATGCCCATGTAGATTGTTTTAAGAAAGAAGTTCACTTCAAATTGTTATCTGGAAAAGAGTGTTGTTTTCAAAGAACGAAACCTAGAACCCGATCGAACCTTATATCGGTAATGAAGGCTCGTAAGCTGTTAAGGAAAGGGTGTGAAGGATTTCTGGCATACGTGAGTACTACGGACCAGAAGGAAGTAACTATAGAATCACTTTCTGTGGTTAGAGATTTCAAGGATGTGTTCCCAAAGGATTTACCGGGTGTAGACACCCCGCCTTGGACCGCTCACCCCGATTGCACACTTTATTTTGTGTTTCTCCCTCTTTTAAGTGTTTTCTGTTAGTTTCTGTTACTTTGGTTAAGTTCCAGACGGGCTTCGTTAAGTCCAGGGACTAAACTGAATAACAGTTCTAACTTTCTAGTCCATTCTGTCAGATTTTGCCTTTCAGAGTCGTGCGCCTCCGCCCCTTGAGGCCAGACGTGCGCGCCTTCCTCCGCCTAGGTGGGATACGCGCGCTTCTGGGGTGCGTCAGTTACAGATTCTGCTCAAGAATCTCTCCCTTGCTCATTATACATGATTTTGCCCAGGAAAGATTTCTTGGAGACTCCGTTTGGCTCCAAAAACTCCCCTCCAATCCATCATTGGAAAGGACCTATTTTTGACCTTAAGAATTTTCCACCTTGAACCTTACTCTAAGCAATTTACTAAAGATATTCTCTCCAAGTATTCAACCTCTTCTTCAAAACTTTTCAAGAGGTTCTCTTTGAAGGATATTATAGGTAAAATGTCTTAACTTTATTCTTCTTCTTCATCTTCTAATTCTTCTTCTTCTTCTTCAATCAAATGTGCAATCACTCCAAAACCATTTGGGACATGACACCAATGGCCCTTTCATTACATTGAATTGGCGTAGGAGTTATCTCCCTACATTTTAAACAATAAAACCCCTTTTTATCATAATAGGAAGAACACATTTATCTTTAAAGTGAATTATGAACAAACAAGACCGACTTTGCTCGGGCGAAATGGGTGTTTAAGTACTTCCCATTTCGTAACCTAACCCCCGAACCCCTCATCCCAAAGAATCTCTGTTTTCGTAAATCAAACTTAGGCTCATAAACATTAGGTTTTCTTACGTTCCTCAAAAACGTGGGTGGCGACTCTAAAATCAAGTATACATCCTAGGGTAATTCGCGCGCTCTAGCCAAGCCGCGGTTCCCCGGGGTATCTACAGTGGCGACTCCGCTGGGGACTGCATGAGGGTTAAACTTGTGTTTCTGTTCATAATTCACTTTTCTGGGCATTCTGGAAATTGATATGGGAAGCGCGCGCCTCGGACCTTCATTGTCCAAAGCGCGCGCGTCCCACATCAAATTCCAGAATCGCCCACCTTCCATGTGTTCTTCCTATTCTTCCTATTATTTCATGCTAACAAACATTGCAGGGGTTTCATCACACAATCAGGACTAGGGCAATCTCCTGAGTCCATAAGTTTCTGAGAATCTGACAGGCCAGCCCAGAAGCGGGCGCCTCCCATATATAATGCATCAGGCGCGTGCTTTCCACAACACTAGGCTGAGGCGCGCGCTTCTGGGCCAATTTCTAGGACAAGAACAGGTTTCAGGGACTGAACAGAATAGTGGGGTGTGAGCACAGTTGCCTGCATCAGAACAGAATTGGACCCTTAGACTGTTTTAATTTTATGTTTATTTACCGGTCACACAGGTGATTCGGGAGTTGTAATTTACGTGCTTATGTGTTTTTTTTTTATTTTTCTTTTCAAAAAAAAAAAAAAAAAAAAAAATTGTCACGTGATAGACCTCACACTACATGCACATAACTCCTATGAATTGCTCACTATCGAGTCGCACAAGTCCAACCCCAAACCCGTCGAGGCCCGTCCTAGAAAGTTTCAAGCTCCACTCGACCTTGACTCTTTCAAAGCGGTAAACCTCAGCCCGTGGCGTAGTTCATGACTACATGCCGGGGGTGACCTTTAAGCCTCTCTTTAGCCGAGCACTAACCACACAATTCTAGTTAGGGTCTAACACTCCGTGACCAAGTCGGTTTTCATGTACCGAGATTTCCCTAAACTAATGTTTTCAAATCATACATGGCAACTTGTTGAAACGGACGCAATAAAAATCCGTCCCCAAAAGTTGTTATTTTGGACGAAAATAAAAATCCATCCCCGCATGTATTCTTTACTACATTAATTTAGTTTATTCCCGATACATGTAGGATTCACAAACGTGATGGAATCCGATGAGTATATGGGACCGCGAGATGGTCTATAAAATAATGTGACGATTCCATTATCTTCTTAGAAACCCCAAAAGGGACCCGTTCCCTCCGACTTATAAAAAAAAAGAAGAAGAAAGAGTCTTTTTCTTATGTGGTTCGAGTCGTGTGCCCAACTGTGTGTTCTCAACCTCTTCATGGACCGAAAGTGTGAACCAAGACTGACAAGGGCTACTTCTCCAATTAAGGTCCGATTGGTACTCTCCGCGTCTACAGGGATTCATCCAACAGGCTTGTCCGTGAACCGATCACTCCAACAGCTTCTGCATCATCAATGGCCGGAGACTCCAGCACCAACAACGCCATGACTCTCAAGCAACTCTCTGCCATGGTCCAAACCCTTCAACAACAAGTCACCACTCTCAACAACGAGGCTCAAACCAAAGAAGCCTTGTGGCAAGCTCATGTCGACAGTCAAAGGGAGGCCCATGAGGCCGAGGTCGACCAATTGTAAGCCAAGCTTCTCAAGCTCTCCAAGAACAAGAGGGTTAATGACAATGAGGAATCCGAGTGGACCCAAGGCTTGTTTGAAAGCCCATGTGTTAGTGCCCGTACCAAAAAGGTGGGGGAACCAAGCACCGACAACAATGACCACAAAATGGTCGATTCCATCATGGCCTACATTGATCAGAAATTTGACGGCCTCAACCATGGGAAAAGGCTTCAACACAAGCCTTTATCAGTCATCCATTCTCATGAGCACAATGGCCTCTCTCCCCGACAAGTTCAAAATGCCCAACATTAGCAAGTTCAAGGGCAACTCATGCCCGATGGCTCACATCGAGACTTACATTTGGGATGGTTCCGAAGAAGGTCTCCCCAAAAGTGATGGCTCAATGCTTTCCTTTCACTCTCGAGGGGGCGGCAAAGGATTGGTATGCAACTCTCCCGTTCACTGTCCGTCTTGATTGGGACGCCGCTATGCTTGCCTTAAAAAATCAATATCAAGGCAACACCAATCACCGGCCAACAAGGAAAGAGCTCGAGAACACCACTCAAAGAGACAACGAGTCCTTCATTGACTTCACAAGGAGATGGAATGACAAGCTCTCTGAAATTGTTGAGAGGCCGAACACGAAAGAACAAATGGACATCTTCCTCAAGTGTCTCAAGATTGATCTCCGCACCCACCTAAGTGGGGCTTGCTACTCCGACTTCTCCCAAATGTATGAGGCGGGGGTACGTATGGATGACTTGCTCAAGGAGATTAAGAAAGCCACTCCTACTTACCGTTACAAGGCCGCCTCTAATTCAAACAAAGAGGCTTCTGTCAATGCCGTTACTACCGACAAGGGGAATTACAAGAAGGTCCCTCCACCATAAGGCAAGCGGTTCCAAAATGACCGCGTCTACACTCCTCTAATGGCATGCCATCACTGAGGCCTATGAAGCTCTAAAGGCCAAGGGACAAATCACTCCTCTTCAAGGGTACAAGCAACCACAACCGCTCCGTCCTAACCATGCCCACCACAAGTGGTGTGACTACCATCAATGCACCGGCCACCTCACCGAGGATTGCTTCTCCATCCGCAACACCATCCAAGACCTTATAGACAAGAAGGAATTCATAATCCCTAATGAAGGTGGTGTCAATGTAATAGAGGTAGGAGAGTTTGAAGGAACCACTCATTCGATCCCAATTGTTAATGAGGGCTCCGATGGCATGAATAAACTGGATAATTTTTGTTATGTTGTGACTTATGATGAGATTATGAGGGAAGTCTTATAGAATAGGAAAAAGAAGCTACAAGGGTCCGTGAATGTGCTCACCCGCAGTGGCCGGGTAATAGCGAGCGCCTCGGTTCCCACAAATACAGCAACCAACACCTCTTCTCCAAGATCGCAAGCACACGACATACCCGAAGATCCTTTGTTAACACAACTCAAGAAGACACAAGCCAACATATCCATCTGGGACCTTATTGCATCATCAAAGAAGCACCGAGACCTCGTCATCAAGAACTTGGATGACACATCAGTCTCTCCCGACACAACTCCCGAAAACCTCACAGCAATGATAGGTCACATTCACTTCGGCAATGTCATCACTTTTGCCGACATGGACCTCCCGCCATTTGGGTCCGATCACAATGAAGCCATCTACCTCAAAGTAAAGGCAAGGGGGAGACCCATTTCAAGAGTTTTAATGGATGGTGGTTCCGCACTCAACTTAATGCCTAGCCGAGTCATGGGCATATTAGGGATCAAAAGCTCCGATTTACAACCTTCTACCCAAGTCATTAGAGGGTACGACAGCACTGCCCGTACAGTCATTGGAATGCTAGAAGTCTATATCGAATTTGGAAGCATGATCATGTCCGTCCCATTCCAAGTACTTGATGTCCCAGCTTCGTTCAACTTACTTTTGGGCCGACCATGGATCCACAGTTCCAATGCTGTCCCTTCCACTCTCCATCAATGTGTCAAGATCAGAAATGGGGACGAGATAGTCACCGTCATGGCCGAGAATGTCACCATCCACAGAAATGGGGGACAACTCGTTCACCAAGTTCAATACGGGATAGAAGATTCCACTCTCTCCGGTGTCAACGCCATCGACAAAGAAGGGGGAAACGGGCAATGGAACCTCGGTAATCCTAAAATCGTCCGTATGATGAGGAACATGAATCACTTTCCCGGTCTAGGCCTAGGGAAGCATCAACAAGGAATATTGCACCCCGTAGAGGTTTCTTTTGTCAGAAAAAAGTTTGGTTTGGGATACGAGCCTACCGAAGATGACTTAAAGTACGAGAAAGCAGTCAAGAATCAAAAGAACTGAGCTCGCAAAGAAAGTCAAAAATATGTAATCCCCGACTTGAGGCCTTACCATAACACACTGAACGGTTATTTTGTTCGCCAAGGGGAAGATGTTCCATACATGATCTTTCCCGAGCCATGGGTTAACAACAAGGGCGTCAGAAAGCCCGGTCTCGAGATCTTCACTGATTGCGAAATTCCGACACGAGAAAGGGAGCCTATTCCAATGTCACCCCGAGAGTGGTGGGGCAAGAAAGTGACTATAGAGTCTGAGGTAGAGATTACTGTGGGGGAAGGACTAGCCTCCATGATCGAAGAATTTTCCATCGTGGACGATTGTCAAGTCAACGCCATCTCTGACAACACAGAAATGGAGAGTCCATCTATCAGCAAGATCCAGCCAAGCTCCGAGCCAATCAACAACTAGTATTCTACGAAGGGGCCCATGGTATCCGAGGAATTTTTAGTCCGAGAAATGGGTTGCATACCCCGTACAGCAACAAAGGACGAGCAGCTCACACTTACTTTCGAGTCCGAGAGTGTTTCTAATACCCTCACCCAAGAGGATATGGAGGCCATAGCCGAGCGTGTGTTTCCTTTCTTTGCTAATGAAAAATTTGATATTTCTGAGTACCCCGAGATTGCAAACATCATAAATGATGAATTGACTAATAACGAACTTAATGAACAAGTTAATAATTATTCAAATTACGATGAAATAGACCCCGAAAACATAACATACCTAAATGAACTAGCTCAACAGGTTCGTTGTCGTGGTGAAAATGGTCCAGGGCTGATGAGGAATTGCATGTTGTTAATCTGGGTACCGACGAAGAGCCAAAGAAATGAAGATAGGCAGCTTCTTCAAGGGGGAAGACAGAGACAGATTGACTGCACTGCTCAAAGAATTTGTGGATGTATTCACATGGTCGTACAAAGACATGCCGGGTTTGGACAGAAAGGTCGCAGAGCACAGAATTCCGATCAAAGAGGACGCCAAGCCAGTAAAGCAGAAACTCAGAAAGATCAAGCCAGAATGGTCCCTACAAGTCAAAGAAGAGATTTAAAAGCTCCTCAGTGTGAGTTTCATCAAAGTCATTGAGTATCCGACTTGGTTAGCCAACATTGTGACAGTCAGAAAGGCAAACGGCAAGGTTCGAGTTTGTGTGGACTTCCGGGATTTGAACAAAGCTTCCCCGAAAGATGATTTTCCGCTACCAAACATCGACATGCTCGTCGATTCGACTGCCAACTATGAAGTCTGCTCGTTTGTGGACGGTTTTGCCGGTTACAATCAGATTCTCATGTCCGAGGAGGACCAACACAAGACAGTTTCACAACACCATGGGGCACTTTCTGCTACACAGTCATGCCGTTCGGGCTAAGGAACGCTGGGCTATGTACCAAAGGGCTGTTACGGATCTATTCCATGACATGATTCATAAAAAGATCGGATCTATGTAGACGACATGATCATCCATTCGAAGGGAACCAACGGTCAACATTTGATCGATCTTCGCAAGTTCTTTGAACGACTCCGACAACACAACATGAGACTCAACCCCGCAAAGTGCACTTTTGGGGTCATCAAAGGAAAGGTTCTCGGTTACATGGTCACTGAGAGGAGAATTGAAGCCGATCCCTCCAAGATCAAGGCAATCATTGACATGCCTCCTCCAAAGACGCAGAAAGAAATCAAAGGTTTTATGGGCAGACTTTAATACATCAGTCGGTTTGTGCACCAACTCACTTCCATGTGTGAACCGATCTTCAAGCTACTCAAGAAGAATGTGGCTCTAGAATGGACCGATGCTTGCCAAGAAGCCTTCAACCAAGTGAAGCATTACCTGACATGCCCTCCAGTTTTGGTTCCACCGCACAAGGAGAAGCCTCTCTTGCTCTATCTCACTGTCAATGATGAAGCCCTAGGGGCTATGTTAGCACAAGAACAGCGAGACCCCACAAAAGAGAATGCTATCTACTTTGTCAGCCGCCGGTTTCAAGGAGCTGAGAAGAACTACTCTGTCTTAGAAAAGTCTTGTGCGGCATTTGTTTGGGTTACTCAAAAGCTCAAGCACTACATGGAGGCTTTCCCAATCAAGTTGGTAGCAAAAGTGGACCCGCTCCGCTACATTTTCGAGAAACCTTTCATGTCAACAAGAATAGCCAAATGGTATTTCATGCTCGCCGGCTACGATATCACTTACGTCACACTCAAATCCATCAGGGGGGAAAGTGTTCAGTGATCAGCTTGCTGAATTTCCGTGTGACGAAGTGAAGGGGGAAGACGTACAGTTCCCCGACGAGCATTTAATTTGCGCTACAACAGAGGAAGATAAGTGGAAACTTTTTTTCGATGGCGCGGCCAATAAGCATGGATATGGCATAGGGATGTTACTTGTCGATCCAAAGGACATGTATACTCCAATCGCTATCCGCCTCGAATTTGAAGCCACCAACAATATCGCCGAGTACGAAGCATGCATAGCGGGGCTCCAAGCGGCCCTCGAGAGAAATGTCACGAGCTTAGAGGTATTTGGTGATTCCTTACTCATCATCAATCAGACATCTAGAAAGTGGAATATTCAAGACTCGACTCTGCAACGGTATGGTCAACATCTCGAGGAGTTGGTTGAACAGTTTAAAGAAATCACCTTCAACTACCTGCCAAGGGACAAGAACCGTTTTGGTGATGCACTAGCCACCATCGCTTCACTGGTCGAAATGCCCGAGGGTAAAATGGTGAAGCCCTTTAAAATTTCCCGAAGAAACAGTCCAGCATACTGCATGAGTATCGAGGTCAACAAGGTCCAGGCAAACTCCCCGTGGTATTCAGATATCATGAATTTTCTCAAGAATGGCATGTATCCCGAGGATAGCAATAAGAAGTCCCAGATGGCGTTGCAAAGACTAGCCTCTCGATATGTACTAATCGGAGACCGAGTCTACAAAAGGAACCACGAAGGGATCAATCTCATATGCGCAAATGAGACCGAAGCTCAAGAAATAATGCATGAGATCCACGAAGGTGAATATGGGCCCCACATAAATGGGTTTATGTTGACCAAGAAGATACTCTGCATGGGTTATTATTGGAGTACCACGTAAAGAGACTGCATCGAGAAAGTCAAAAGGTGCGCCAAATGCCAATTCCATGCCAACCTATAGCACGCTCCGCCCTCACAGCTTTACAACATGACCACGCCATGGCCTTTCTCTTGTTGGGGCATAGACATCATCGGCAAAGTTCACCCTACTGGAAGCAACAGACAATCTTTCGTCCTAGTAGCCGTGGACTATTTTACAAAATGGGTCGAAGCACAGGCTTACTGGGTTCTCAACGCCAAGAAAGTGGCCGAATTCGTGAAGACCCACATCATGTGCCGGTACGGCGTTCCTCATGAAATCATCTCAGACAACGGTTCTCACTTTGAGAAAGAGATGGACGCGCTCCTGGTAGAATACAAGATTACCAAGCACAAGTCATCTCCATACCGCCCTCAAGCAAACGGCGCGGTCGAAGCAACTAATAAGACAATCGAGACCATTGTGGAGAAAATGGCCTCCACCGGAAGGGATTGGCCCGAAAAGCTACCTCTAGCATTGTGGGGCTACCGCACGTCTATACGGACAGCAACTGGAGAAACTCCTTATGCATTGGTGTATGGTTCCAAAGCTGTACTCCGAATAGAGCTCGAAGTTCCATCCCTACGGGTCCTCCTCGAGAACCAAGTCAATGAAATCGATTGGATGCAAAGTCGATATGAACAGCTAGCTCTACTCGACGAGAAAAGGCTAAGGGCACTCGAACGTACGAGAGCCTATCAACAAAGAATGACAAGGGCTTTCAACAAAAAGGTGAAACCTCGAAACATCAATGTGGGAGATTTGGTCCTAAGACAACACCCCCCTAATGCCATGAACCCCCTTGGAAAATGGGGACCCCGATGGATAGGTCCGTACGTGGTCAAGAAGATACTAAGCGGCGGTGCAGTCTAACTCACGGATTTAGACGGAGACCAGCTGCCAAAAGAAGTCAACCTCGACAAGTTGAAGAGATTCTACGCTTAATAAATGAAGACCATCAAAAAAAAAAAAAAAGCTCGCTAGGTTGAAAACCCGCAAGGGCGGCCTAAGCAAAAATTAGAGCACGTGCAAAAAGAGAAGCCCGCTAGATTGAAAACCCAAAAGGGCGGTCTAGGCAAAAAACAAGGTGCACACAAAAAAAATGGTCTTCGTTTGTTTGAACTACGGAGACCTGAGCCTCTACACTGGAGGAACGTAGGCAACCTTCGGGTGCGGTCTAAAATATAAACAAATACCCAAATCATTCCAAATTAACGAGATGCAATTCTTATTCATTTCTTGAATTACTTTGATCATTACAAGAATTGTTGAGCTACTAAAAGACATAAAACATTAAAATCCTAAAACAAGTGGTCTATTTTACTTGCAATCTCTTGGGGATACTAGTAAAAATCTAATTTTCTCTTGGCCTTTGAAGGACCACCCGAACGACCATCAATCCTACTCTTCTTGGGAGGTCTAGGAACACTGATACGGACCGAAACCTTCTGCGCAACAGAACGCCTCTGAGCATAAAAGTCATCCAAAGGGGTACCGAAAGGGTCGGTCAGAATGTTGTTCACATCAGCAGCAGCCTCCTTGTACCTCAAAGCACTGCTAGGCTCAAAGTCCTTCCCTAGCAATTCAGCCCGAAGAGCATCTACCCAAGTAATGCCGCGGTAGACGGTACCAAGCAAGTGATCTATGTAACTCTCGGGAAGAAAGATACTACCCCGATGCAAAGGAGCGGAAGCCCAGCGGTTACGATCATCTCCCCAAGCCGACTGAAGCTCACTCGAGAAGTCCGGACCCATGTAAGAAACTGGACGAAGCATCCCGTTCCTCAGAAAAGGAATTATTTGCTGACGACCGAACTGTCTCAAAACCCGTTCGGGTTGGTAAAACGAAGAATCTCTCAACCCGGGTAAAACCACATGCTGAAAAACAAAGATCCATTACACAAAAGGGCGAAGACCCCAAGGGCACCACTCAATGTCAGCTGTAAGACGAGAAGCGAAGAATCTCCTCCAACCCTCTTCAGTCAAATCTCTAATCAGTAACCGTCGCCTATGAACAACAAAAGGAGAGAGGTCGCCATCTGACGCATAAAGCCTGAAATGCTCCCGAAGCCATATGGTCAAAAGCAAGGGGCTTCCTCGTCGCATCTCGCCCGTACGATGCAATTCGTCCAGACCATGCAAGGTCTCTCCTACAATGAGCGGAATTATGCTAAATCGTTGTCCTTTCACATGCAACACAATTTCAGCCAACTGCGCATCCGCAGTACCCAGAGGAGTGACAAACAGAACCTCGCTGAAAAGACAAAGAGCCATGGCATTTCTCTTAAAAGACTGAACCGCGACATCTTCTGAATGCAAGCTGAAAAACATCGGAAGCTCAGTTATGTCAACAACGGTCCCGTGCATCATCTTCTTCACCTCTCCAACAGGGAGATTCAGAAGGTCAACCCAAGAGTCAACAACACCGCGGTGATACTTAGGGACGGCAATCCGACCGGCCAAAGGCATACCTAGAATGGCCCCAAAATCATCGACATTCGGCACCATTTCATTAGCCGAAAAGTTGAATGTATGGCTATCACAATCCCAAAAGGCTGCAGCAGCCTTCAACAAGTCCCAATCTGGTTTCAATGTCCACAAAGTAAAAAGAATTCGAAACCCGAAATCTTTGATGAAAGCATTTTTGGGATGGGTCTTGAAAGAATACACGAATGTCGACAAATCCTTCTCGTAAATCTTGACAACCTCGGCATCAAGACTAAAAAGGTTAGAGGCCATGGGGAAGAAGATCACAAGCAAAATTGAGCAATAAAATGGTGTTCAAAAATGGCAAAAGAGAGCTGTTAGAATCAGATTATCAGCCAGAAGCTGATATTATAGCTGTTGGGGGGATCTTTTGGTCAGCAAATGTCAGGCCCCGAATTTCGCCTACCAGAGGCGCGCGCCTCCCAACACTGGTCTATAAGGCGCGCGCGTCTCATCACCAAGAGAAGAAGCGCCCGCATCCCAGGTAAAAAATGCTTCAGAAATGGCCCTTGTCAAAGTTCAGAAAGCAACCCAGGCACTTCAAAAGCATTCAACCAGTAACAAGTTCAGGATCCCAGCAATGAGAAGGAGTTCAATGACAACAAACACTCAGCTGGGCACACATTAATTTGGTCTTCCCTTAAGGCATGTCTAAAAATTGAAATAAGATAGAAACTCCCACTCAAAGTAGGGTGTCTTTTATTTTCTCAAAAAATCAGTTTTTACAATTCATCCCCAGTAGAAAGCACTCCGCAGTCAACTGTGCCCGTACCCCATCGAAAGTCAAAGTCAAACAATCAACATCAAAGTGCGACTCACGGCAACAACTTGGTCCTGGGTGAGCCACAAAAATCACCACCTCCTCATCAAGCAAAATCTACATCCATTCAAGCAAATGGTCCTCCGGGTCCCGCACTTTAGCAAACAGTCCTCTGGGTCCCCCATCTAAGCAAACGGTCCTTCGGGTCCCGCACTTTAGCAGACGGTCCTCCGGGTCCCGCATCCAAGCAAACGGTCCTCTGGGTCCCGCATTCAAGCAAACGGTCCTCCGGGTCCCGCAATCAAGCAAACGGTCCCTCGGTACTCGCTATTCAAGCAAACGGTCCTCCGGATCCCGCTTCCAGCAAACAGGTCTCGCTTCCAGCAAACGGATCTCGCTACCAGCAAACAGGTCTCGCTTCCAGCAAATGGATCTCTCTATCAGCAAGACAGGTCCCGCTGTCGGCCATGGTAGGCCGCTTCATGCCACCGAACCTTTTATTATCAACCAAAGCTGCTCACAAAGGGAGCGCACCTCCATCCCTCGCAATTTCAAATTTCTGCTTTTATTGAGTCTTTTCTTTTTTCTTGGTGATGTCCTAGGCGGATGTCTGTCTTTCGTCGGCGTGTTTGCTTCACAATCCACGCCGCCGAGGGGCTCTGTAGACACCCCGCCTTGGACCGTTCACCCCGATTGCACACTTGATTTTGTGTTTCTCCCTCTTTTAAGTGTTTTCTGTTAGTTTCTGTTACTTTGGTTAAGTTCCAGACGGGCTCCCTTAAGTCCAGGGACTAAACTGAATAACAGTTCTAACTTTCTAGTCCATTCTGTCAGATTTTGCCTTTCAAAGTCGCGTGCTTCCGCCCCTTGAGGCCAGACGCGCGCGCCTTCTGCCGCCTAGGTGGGATGCGCGCGCATCTGGGGTGCGTCAGTTACAGATTCTGCCCAAGAATCTCTCCCTTGCTCATTATACATGATTTTGCCCGGGAAAGATTTCTTGGAGACTCCGTTTGGCTCCAAAAACTCCCCTCTTTCAACTATAAAAACCCCTCCAATCCATCATTGGAAGGGACCTCTTTTTGACCTTAAGAATTTTCCACCTTGAACCTTACTCTAAGCAATTTACTAAAGATATTCTCTCCAAGTATTCAACCTCTTCTTCAAGACTTTTCAAGAGGTTCTCTTTGAAGGATATTATAGGTAAAATGTCTTAACTTTATTCTTCTTCTTCTTCTAATTCTTCTTCTTCTTCAATCAAATGTGCAATCACCCCAAAACCATTTGGGACATGACACCAATGGCCCTTTCATTACATTGAATTGTCCTAGGAGTTATCTCCCTACATTTTAAACAATAAAACCCCTTTTTATCATAATAGGAAGAACACATTTATCTTTAAAGTTAATTATGAACAAACAAGACCGACTTTGCTTGGGCGAAATGGGTGTTTAAGTACTTCCCATTTCGTAACCTAACCCCCGAAGCCCTCATCCCAAAGAATCTCTGTTTTCGTAAATCAAACTTAGGCTCATAAATATTAGGTTTTCTTACGTTCCTCAAAAACGTGGGTGGCGACTCTAAAATCAAGTAGACATCTTAGGGTAATTCGTGCGCTCTAGGCAAGCCGCGGTTCCCCGGGGTATCTACACCGGGGATACCACCAGAAAGAGAAGTAGAGTTTTCCATCGATTTGGTACTGGAGACTACACCAATATCGAAGGCGCCGTATAGAATGGCTCCGTCGGAACTAAAGGAATTGAAGGAACAACTGCAAGAGTTGTTGGATAAGGGTTTGATTAGACCAAGTGTGTCACTATGGGGTGCACCGGTGTTATTTTTTAAGAATAATGATGGGTCGATGAGGTTGTGTATCGACTACCATGAATTAAATCGTGTGACGGTGAGGAATCAATATCCGTTGCCAAGAATAGATGATCTGTTTGACCAACTTCGTGGAGCGTGTTATTTCTCGAAGATAGATTTGAGGTCTGGTTATCATCAATTGAGAGTAAAGAAGGACGATATAGCAAAGACTGACTTTAGGACAAGGTATGGTCATTACGAGTTTGTGGTGATGCCGTTTGGGTTGACTAATGCACCGGCAGCGTTTATGGAACTTATGAATAGGATATTTTAGAAGTTTCTGGATAAATGTGTAATTGTGTTTATCGATGATATCTTGGTGTATTCGAAGACCAAGGAGGAACATGAGGAGCACTTAAGGTTAGTACTGCAGATCTTGAGAGAGCAGAAGTTATACGCTAAATTCAAGAAGTGTGAGTTTTGGCTTGAGAAAGTGGCATTCTTAGGACATGTGGTGTTAAAGGATGGAATAGTTGTGGATCCAACAAAAATAGAAGCAATCGTGAATTCGGAGAGACCAACTTCGGTTAGTGAAATAAGGAGTTTCTTAGGCTTGGCTGGCTACTATAGGAGATTCATAAAAGGTTTCTCGAAGTTGTCAGTGCCATTAACGAAATTGACTCAGAAAGGAGCTAAGTTTGTTTCGTCAGAAGAGTGTGAAAAGAGCTTTGAAGAGTTAAAGCGACGATTGGTGTCCGCACCAGTTCTTGCCTTACCATCAGGATCGGATGGATTTGTGATATATAGTGATGCTTCGCTTAAAGGATTAGGCTGCGTGTTGATGCAGAATGATAAGGTTATAGCTTATGCATCTAGGCAATTGAAGAATCATGAGAACAACTATCCAACCCATGATTTAGAATTAGCTACAGTGGTGTTTGCTTTGAAGATATGGAGGCATTGCTTATATAGGGTGACATGTCATATTTATACGGATCATAAGAGCCTTAAGTACATATTCACCCAGAAGGAGCTTAATATGAGGCAAAGGAAATGGTTGAAGTTGTTAAAAGATTATGATTGTACGATTTTGTACCACCCTGGGAAAGCTAATAAAGTGGCAGACGCGTTGAGCAGGAAGAACCGCGGCACGTTAGCGACGATAATTTCTAAGGAGGAAAGTGCGTGGAACCGCATTGATATTTCAAGCGTGGAAGTACAAGTTAAGGGTTATTTGGCTCAAATGAGTGTTCAGCCAACGCTTATGGATAGGATCAAAGTAGCACAAGGAGTAGATGAGGATGTATTGAAGGTGCACGAGAGTATTGCTAAAGTGAAAACCAAGGACTTTTATGTAGGAGAGGATGGAATCATGAGGTACCAATCTAGGATATGGGTGCCAGACAATGAGGATATTAAGCGAGAGATTCTGAAGGAAGCTCATTGTTCTAGATTTTTCGTACATCCTGGACGTACGAAAATGTACAGAAACCTAAGAGAATCATTCTGGTGGAATAACATGAAAGGAGATGTAGCGGAATTTGTATCGAAATGTTTGGTATGTCAACAAGTGAAAAGTGAACACCAGAGACCGCAGGATTATTGCAGTCGCTACTGTAGACACCCCGATCTCGCACCCCTAAAACCAACCCTTAATTCGGTCTAAACGCGATAATCGACCTAAAACCCTAGATAGGGACGTTTAGGACTACCGACTGCCTTATCGGTGCATCGGATGCAAAAACTGAGTCCGGATTCATGATTAGGGCTCAAAACTGAGTAAGCTGGCACATTCTACAAAAATCACGCGCGCGGACCTCGGAGCGGGTCCCGCACCCATAAAAAGCCTTTTACCGGTTATCCTTTGCATTTAAAATTATATTTATGTCATTCCTTGCTTATTAAAATATTTCAGATATACCGGCGTGATCAGAAAAATATTCCAAGCAACTTTAATGTTGGGCCCGCGGACAACCGGCACACTGGTGCACGCACATCGGGACAGTTGTGGAGCAGGAAGACGGAGCAGGAAATGATGAGTGGCATGAACACAAAACGTGGCTGGCTATTGTCTTGGCAATTTGGTGAGTCACATGGCAACACAACTCATCCAACACAATTCATTCACCTCCTTCCATCTACTCCAGTTCATCCTCACTTCTCTCTCTTGTTCTTTCTCCCACCAAGACACCACCACTACTCCACCACATCTCCACCACTCTACCACCACTAAACCACCACAAAACAACCACAAAAACACCCACAAACACAAGCAACTCAAGCAAACAACCACACAATCTCCATCCATTCAATCAAACAACAACAACTCAAATCAAAACAAAAAAAAAAAAGTCTTCACTTGGGTAGACAAAGGAAGCACACCCCCATCCTAATATAGGTAAGAAGGTAAGAATCATATGTAAGTGGTAAGAGATGTAAGTATTTGCATGGTTTAGTTTGGGGTCTAGCCATTAGATGGCTAGACCCTCATGTTCTTTCATGTAATCTTTGTTGAATCATGCAAATCTCCATGTAAATATGTTTTAAATGTTCAAAATTCAGCTCCATCATGTATATATGAGTCTTATGTTCATTGCATGTTAATTCTCAAGCTCTAAATGAAAGGTTTTAGCATGAAAATGAAGTTTCTTTCAAAATATATACAATCTGTCAACTTTTTTCTTCTTCATGTTTATCCACGTTTTTATTCATATTTGTTACCAAATAGATACTTAAAAATGTTAATAACATGTTAGTAAACAAGTTCTCAAAGTTTCATGTCTTGTTTCCAAGATTTGATCATGTTTTGAGGTCCATCTTCATGATACTTGCAACCAGTTCATGTACTCTGTTCAACTCATGCTTTTCATGTGCTTTTTTCTCCATCATAACTCCGTTTTTGGGCTTAGCTAAAAAGATGAAAGTTGTTTCTTACATATTTAAGATGATTCATGCCAAGTTTCATAGTCATATTCCAAGGTTTGGTAAATATTTTCGTAGTTTAGATGTGCTGCCCTGTCTGCTGCATTTATGACCAACTTGTGTTTTCATGCCTAAATCTTTATCAAAACTCAATTTTTAAACTGAGGTCAAAACATGAAATATGTTCTAAACAGAATACGGAAAATCATCATATTTTTGGAATAATTTTTTGACCTCGTAAAACGCCTCTTTCCAATTTTTAAAACAAGTGTTTGCTCTCAGATAGACATTTTTTCAGATTCTGACACCTAAATGTCAGATGGCTTTTGAGGCATTTAAACTAATTTTCTCCACAAACTGTTTTCATGCTCCATATTCAATATGTGATCTTCAAGTTTCATGTTTTGCGTTTCTTCAGATTCATGAGTTATGATGGTGTAAATTTGCATTCAAAATCTGACATGCTATGATTTCCAGTTCTGGGCAGTTTTTACATCTGTGTTTCTTGCATAATTTAAGCATGATAACCTAATCCATAAATCCAACTAAAATTCAGGTATGTTCTATAATGTGTTGGGAGAAAATCTCAAGTTTTGTTTTCTGGATTTGGAGCAGGTTTGACAGGTATAATTGCATGGGGACAGAATATGGTCCTAAATCAACAAAACCCCTAAAACTTGGACATTTATTTTTATGGGATTTGTCTCCCTCTTTTGTGTATAATTTGTACATTATTCCCCCTTCCCTTCATGTGTTTTCATTTCCTAAATGTGTTCAAAACCATTTTCAAAAACCAATCGGGAATCCACCCAAACCGGTTCCCGGTTGTGATCAAATGAATATACCTAGATAAAGAGACTCCTTTGTATATAAAACACACATTTTTCAAAGTTAGGGCATAAAAGGCATTTTTTCGAAAAGGCATAAAATCAAGCGTAGGCGGAAGCATGATAGAGACCGTAAGGGCGAGCGGAGTGCCTAACACCTTCTCCTCTCGTAACTTAGCCCCCGAACCCACTTCTCTTTCAAAACAAAAGGTTTTATCTCTATTTTCTTTTAATAAAATGAGGTGGCGACTCTTCTTTTCCAAAACCAAAGTAGGGTGACCATTGCGAGGACGCGAGCGCAGATCACGGTTCGAGCGTGGGCTCTCACAGTGGCGACTCTGCTGGGGACATTTCCAAAAAGTGGGCTAGACTCAAATGTGTGCTTCCGCCATTGCTTGCCTTTGCCTTGTATATACATGTCCTAACTTTGTTTTGCAGGTTTGTTACCTTCTCATTTGTTTGTGTAAATAAAACAAAAACGAAAACAAAAAATATGTGCTTTTCTTTCTTTTTTTCAAAAAATCATTTTTTAAAATTAGAGACCTCACACACATTCACATTTTCGAACTTGCGACTTAGAAACCGTACAAACCTTAGGGAGTGTTACCCGGTGAGTGAAGGGGGGTCACCGATCCTCCGATAGGGCTCCCGGTTGACATTCCCGCCCCAAAAGCACGGCTACTAGTCGTCGCTGCGGGTGTAAGCCTCATGCAAGCCAACCATCAAAAGCCTCGATGTCCGAATTTTCAAAATCGCACGTCCTCGACTTAAAGCCGGTTTTTGTCTAGCAATTTCCCTTCAATCCTATGCATTTCCCAAAAGGTTATAAAGAACCTAAATGTTGATATCAATTGAAATGCTTGGATTGACCCGAAATTGTCAAGACATTTCACATAGACCGTAACCCGAATGGTGGATCCCCGAAAGAGTATAGGCCCTTCGCTAGGGGCTTCGGACGGCCATTAGTACAGGTGCAAAACGTTGGTCCTATACTTTGGAGACGGTATCCACTATTCCAGGATTTAATCATCGAACGAGTCAAAACGAAGCAAAGTGCTTGTCCGGCTTCCTAGGTTTTGTGCGTTGCTTGCGCTTCAACCTTTCTCAAAAATGATTTTGTTCCTTATACTTTTATTCTCTTTGTTATTTTATTCTTGTACATAAAAGAAAGCCCGTTTCAAAATCTAAAACATTATTCTTCCACTCCATTCTTGTAAAGGGAGAATATCACTTCTTTTTCTAGCGCGGCATTCAAGGTCAGTTCCAGACACCACTTTGATCAAGGTCTACTCTGGGGTCTCTCATCAAGCATGGCCAACAGCGAGCAGAAATCAGGAAATGGGGCTAGGGGCTCACTTAACATTGAGCCGAGGAATGCAGTGGAACAATGGTTGGAATGGCGCTTGAACGAACACACCAATCGCATGACCAGCCTTTTGCAAGAATTTCAGAAAGGGATATTAGATCAAATGGGGAGCCTCTTGAGGGACCAAAGTAAATTGGAGCTCAACGAGCTCCACATACCCCAATTCCAAAATATCGGTTCCGATCTCAACTCTCCTTCCCCCCGAGATGTGAGGTTCATGACATGTAATGATAATGCGCAACAGATGAAAAATGACAATTCAAGTTTGCATAATGATGGGGATCAAAAACCAAGTCGCTCACAGAGAAGGTTCAGTCGCCATGATAGGCACTTTGATGAATTGTATGCTCCCATGAGTGTGATACTCCACAACTTGATGGCTCAAGGCTTATTGAAACCTATGGAAGGTTATGTGCCGCCAAATCCATTGCCAAAACATTGGGATGATTCTGTGTATTATGAGTTTCATCAGTCAAGAGGGCATAGCACAGACATTTGCTTTCAACTCCAGCATGTAATCCAAAACCTTATTGATGAGGAAATCATTGAGAAGCCCATACCGCAAATCAACCCGCCATATGACAATCGTAACGCCCCAAGGCCTGTGACTCCATACTGTGTAAACCCCTATGGAACCCCGAAAGCTTACAATCCTGTCCCATCTAGAAAGGCTAAGGAGAAGAATTTGGTTCGAAAAGAAGATAGACAATTTGATGATTTGGAGCCCCGATATCCAGTGTTTTTTACAGTTTGGTTTCTCAAGCCCATGGAAGGGTATAAGTTACCCAACCCGTTGCCTAAATCTTGGGACCCCTCAAAGCTCTGCATGTACCATCAAGTTTGGGGTCACGATACAGACTCATGTTGGTCTCTCAAGCATGCCCTCCAGGAACTTATCGATAGAGAAGTCATTCCGAGGCCACCCCCAAAGGCTTCAAGTTCGAAGGTGTTATCCTAAGGGCTCACAGAGCCCCAAGGAAGGTGTTCCCTCTTTAGTAAGATGACCGCAGTGTATCGACGCGAGAAAATGTTCCTTTTGCTAATGATGGAAGTTTGCCGACCCGAGAGATTATGCCTCTTTTGCTGTGAATAGGGCACACCGCCCAAACTCCAATCCCTTTTGCTTTCGGGCCCGTTCTAAAAAATGTGCTCACTTTTTCTTTTGCCTTCCAAATCAACACTTGCGTGTCATCTTTTGTACAAATTTTAGTTGCTTGCTTGTCTTGTAAAATATGTTTTCCGTTAATGAATCCGTGTTATAATCAAGTGCTTCTTAATCACGCAAAAGATTAATCTCACTTAATTAAAAGCCAATAATAAAAATGAACTAATTTTAGACTCCGATTAATTGAGATGAGAACTAGATCCGCGAAGGTGATCAATGAAATCCACGAAGGCGATCAACGAAGTTCTTAAAGGTGATCAATAGAATTCCCAAAAACGCTCGATCAACTGAGGTCCCAAAAGGCAATTTGGCGCAGATCCGAGGACCGAGAACGAGAAATGGTCGTGATTACTACGCGGGTGTTGTTAATTTTTTTCTGTCAATGTATTATGTGTTTTAAGTTTGTGTTATGTTCGGCATTTTTATTTCAAGCATCATGCATTGTAAATTTCCAAATGTTATGAGTTTATACTTTACAAATTTTTGTTCGATGTATTAAAAAAAATGAAAAAATGATGAGCGCAAAAAAAAAATCTCGCTTTATTCTTATACATTATTCATTATTCTTTGTTCATATTACATGCATCTTTCATTATTACTTCGAAGAAACATCTCGACCCCATTGAGCGAGCAACATCAACGGCGGCAACTGGTGACTCTCGCTAGAGACCTTATGCTTTCAAACCGACCTCTTACACTGAGAGGTTAAGAACCCTTGCCCCAGAAATTTTGAGAGTTAAACATTTGCCCTTAACAAACCAACCTCTCAATTTTAGAGGTTAGACACCAAAAGTCAGACAGTCTCCAAAGACTCCATCAAGATTAAAAATGATGACAACGGCAAAAACAACGATGACAAGGACCTCCCACCCATGAGATCAACATGCGGTGCTAATTACAATTGTTTGGTGGTGTTCTCATCTTGATTTTTCACGGTCTAATTTGAGTCCAAATGAATTTGCATGCTTTTCTAAAATTGAAATTAATCTGATTGCGAAACCCATTTGATTTTGAAGCACTTGACCATTAACGCAAATTATAATCTTGAGTCATTGATTTCAAATTGTGAGCAATTTCCTCGAGACTAGGGGCTTCCCCCTACTCTCGTCCTTCTGTCAATCTTTTCTGCGCAAACACAATGTCAAATATCCCACGGAATATTTCTTTGCTTTCCCAAAACACTGGCCTTGTGCCTTCCCCAGACAATTCCTGTAATTTGTCACAGTAAGGGAGACGAAGGAATGTGATCCTTTGACTCTTAAAATCCAAAATCAGGAAGTATACTCGAATGAATGAATGTGAACTGGGCTGCGCGTCAGGTTTCGGAAATGATAGATGGGTTCCCCGTTAATGCAGAATTGTGAGACAACCATCACAGATGGTTAGGTACCTCTCAAAGAATCATCGAAGGGAAGTTTTTCAGATTAGCAGTTTGGGCCACAGGTCACAAAGCTCAATCGCCGGCAATACTGGGGCTGTGTATAATTGGTTAATTCTCGAAGGTAGTTGATTTCCCCATCAAAGCGTCGAATGGAAATGTGACTATCACAATGTGTGAGTTACTCCCAGCAGCGAAACATCGATTCAGTGACAACTCTCAATGACAGTTATGACTCAAAGCAGTATGAGTATCAAGGCATGGGGCTACCTCAAACCGATAGAGAGTACAAAGGTCACTTGGGATAACAGTAGCGCTTCAGAACTTATGACCGCTCTTATAAACAGCGAGGTCCTCAGAAAATGAGCCATCAGTGTGGGGCTGATCCTTGAAAAAGTGGGGCTTTCATAATTGAAGAACTGGGGTTGGTTCTGAAAAGGCACTGGGGCTTCCACGACCGACATCTGGGACAAGTCAAAGCAATCCACCAGGAGAGACGTCGTCGAGTAAGCTTGATCAAATGGGTGTAGGGAATTGACCTTTCGAGTACTTGCGCTAGACTTTCATTCCCGCTCCACCATATATCTCCCCCACGACTCTCGTTTGTCGTAAAGTTCTCAAAAAGAAAAATACACAATTCCTTCCTTTCCCAATTCTCCCTCTTTGCACATAAACACTTTGTTCATTTTATAAAAAGAATGATGGTTGAAATGCAAGCAATGCACACGTGTCAAAAAAAAAACGAAAAATGATTAAAAAAAATGTGTGTTTTCCATTTTGAAAAAAAAACGAAAGAAGAAAAAAATGAGGTTCGAAGTTCAAATTCAAATTGCAAAAGAAATCCTCATTCGAAGTTCATCAAAGCGAGAAGTTCTCAAAGTGATATGTTATTTATCTCTCGATCTTTTAATCATAATGTTTTGGTTGCATGTATGTCACTTCCAAGCACGTAATGTCATGATATATCTGTATGCTTGTGACAGGTCTTATGCAGGTACTCAAATCCAATCTCCGAGGCCATGTCACGTCCAAACCCCTCAAGAAAGTTCTTCTTCAACATCACACCACATCTGTTCCAATCAAATTGTGTTTTTCGAGTTTTTCACAAACTCGAACTACGTAAGATCTGATTCCCGAAAGGGATACGTAGGCAGCCTGTCACCTCAGGTCCGACCACAAACGCATCGAAATGTTGAAAAGAAGCTTGGCCACATACACAGAAACTAGAGATGGCCTCCCGACGAATCCAAACATGTCCAGACATGAAAACATGGTGATTGGTTTGCTCTCCTCAAGTCAAGAATCAAAAATCTCATCACACAGCAACTACAAAGCCAAAGGATCCGCACATGGCAGTAGCTTGCAGCGTATCCTTGATTTATCAAATATGAATGTGTGTTGACATTTAGATCAGCTTATTCCTATCATGTCATGTCATATACGATGTTTCACCCCCATTCCCAGCATGTCATTTTCACATCCATGTACTTACCATGCTAACATCGTAATTGCAGCCACCATCACGTCAGATCTAATTATAACCTTTGCTAAAAAACGTGAGTTCTCAAAGAGAAAAGAAACTTGTGCATCTAGGTCACAATAAAAAAATCAAATGTAATTAGCACAAGCACAAGTACTTCCGTGGCTTGCAAATGTTTGTACAGGTGCGCTCCGAGCTTATCAACTCCGTTCCTGCTTAACGGTGGTTCACTGTAAGGCAAAGCTCAGAATCTAATCACGCAGCAATCTCAAAGCTAAAGGATCGGAGCAAAATCACAATGTGCAGCGTATCCTTGAATTTACTTTCATGATGTTTCTCTTGAATGCTGGAATGTCTTGAATATCGAAAAATTTGGTTACTCTGGTCTGTTCGGTCACCCCCAAATTTGATCATTTCGAATAGTTTGGTTACTTCGGTATGTTCAGTCACCCCCGAATTCGACCTCCTCGAATTATGTTTGGTTACTTCTTGGTTCGCTCGAAGGCTCGAGTTGAATCTCCCCATTGAACTACGTGACTGGTCTGATTCCCGAAAGGGATACGTAGGCATCCTGTCACCTCAGGTTCGACCACCCCTTATTTCGAATGTTTGGTTACCCCGGTCTGTTCAGTCACCCCCGAATTTGATCTTCTAAAAAACTTGGTTACTTTCTGGTCCACTCGAGCGCTCGGGTTAGATCTCCCTCAGAACTACGCCCCAACTTGATTCCCGAAAGGGATACGTATGCAACTCGATAACAAGAGTTTCAGTCAGACGATCTATCGAAAATGTGTTACCTCAACCCCCGGCTCAGAGATGTATGTGATCTCACCAACCCATAAGCCGTTCATCCATTCCAACCCAGACTCAGAGATGTATGTGATCTCACCAACCCATAAGTCTATCATCCATCCCCATCCATCTGAACTACGATTGGTCTGATTCTCACAAGAGATACGTAGGAATCTCGGGTTCCTGAGTTCGACCATATGATTGTTGTGTTTGTTGCTTGCTTGAGTAGAACTACGGAGGCTTGATTCCCGCAAGGGATACATAGGAAGCCCTACTTTGGGCCCAGACGTCGAACCCTAGACGAGATCGGTTGTCTATATTGGATCGTCGAATCCACTTTACATCACAAGTGAATTCGACGAGGGGCTCTGTAGACACCCCGATCTCGCACCCCTAAAACCAACCCTTGATTCGGTCTAAACGCGATAATCGACCTAAAACCCTAGATAGGGCGGTTTAGGACTACCGACTGCCTTATCGGTGCATCGGATGCAAAAACCGAGTCCGGATTCATGATCAGGGCTCAAAACCGAGAAAGCTGGCACATTCTAAAAAAATCGCGCGCGGGGACCTCGGAGCGAGTCCCGCACCATAAAAAGCCTTTTACCGGTTATCCTTTGCATTTAAAATTATATTTATGTCATTCCTTGCTTATTAAAATATTTCAGATATACCGGCGTGATCAGAAAAATATTCCGAGCAACTTTCATGTTGGGCCCGCGGACAACCGGGACACTGGTGCGTGCACATCGGGATAATTGCGGAGCAAACAGACGGAGCCGGAAATGATGAGTGGTATGAACACAAAACGTGGCTGGCTATTGTCTTGGCAATTTGGTGAGTAACATGGCAACACAACTCATCCAACACAATTCATTCACCTCCTTCCATCTACTCCACTTCATCCTCACTTCTCTCTCTTGTTCTTGCTCCCACCAAGACACCACCACTACTCCACCACATCTCCACCACTCCACCACCACTAAACCACCACAAAACAACCACAAAAACACCCTCAAACACAAGCAACTCAAGCAAACAAACACACAATCTCCATCCATTCAATCAAACAACAACAACTCAAATCAAAACAAAAAAAAGAAGTCTTCCCTTGGGTAGACAAAGGAAGCACACCCCCCATCCTAATCTAGGTAAGAATGTAATAATCATATGTAAGTGGTAAGAGATGTAAGTATTTGCATGGTTTAGTTTGGGGTCTAGCCATTAGATGGCTAGACCCTCATGTTCTTTCATGTAATCTTTGTTGAATCATGCAAATCTCAATGTAAATATGTTGTAAATGTTCACAATTCAGCTCCATCATGTGTATATGTGAGTCTTATGTTCATTTCATGTTCATTCTCAAGCTTTAAATGAAAGGTTTTAGCATGAAAATAAAGTTTCTTTCAAAATATATACAATCTGTCCACTTTTTTCTTCTTCATGTTTATCCGCGTTTTTGTTCATATTTGTTACCAAATAGATACTTGAAAATGTTAATAACATGTTAATAAACAAGTTCTAAAATTTTCATGGCTTGTTTCCAAGATTTGATCATGTTTTGAGGTCCATCTTCATGCTACTTGTAACCAGTTCATGTACTCTGTTCAACTCATGTTTTTCATGTACTTTTTTCTCCATCATAACTCCGTTTTTGGGCTTAGATCAAAAGATTAAAGTTGTTTATTACATATTTAAGATGATTCATGGCAAGTTTAGTGGTCATATTCCAAGTTTAGGTTATGTTTTGGTAAATATTTTGGTAGCTTAGATGTGCTGCCCTGTCTGCTGCATTTATGACCAACTTGTGTTTTCATGCCTAAATATTTATTAAAAATCGATTTTCAAACTGAGTTCAAAACATAAAATTTGTTCTAAACATAATAAGGAAAATCATCATATTTTTTGAATAATTTTTTGACCTCGTAAAAGGCCTCTTTCCAATTTTTAAAACAAGTGTTTGCTCTCAGATAGACATTTTTCAGATTCTGACACCTAAATGTCAGAGGGCTTTTGAGGAATTTAAACTAATTTATCCACGAAATTTTTTTCATGCTCCATATTCAATATGTGATCTTAAAGTTTCATGTTTTGCGTTTCTTCAGATTCATGAGTTATGATGGTGTAAATTTGCATTCAAAATCTGACATGCTATGATTTCCAGTTCTGGGCAGTTTTTGCATCTTTGTTTCTTGCATGATTTGAGCATGATAACCTAATCCATAAATCCAACAAAAATTCAGGTGTGTTATCTAATGTGTTGGGAGAAAATCCCAAGTTTTATTTTTTGGATTTGGAGCAGGTTTGACAGGTATAATTGCATGGGGACAGAATATGGTCCTAAATCAACAAAACCCCTAAAACTTGGACATTTATTTTTATGGGATTTGTCTCCCTCTTTTGTGTATAATTTGTACATAATTCCCCCTTCCCTTCATGTGTTTTCATTTTCTAAATGTGTTCAAAACCATTTTCAAAAACCAATCGGGAATCCATCCAAACCGGTTCCCGGTTGCGATCAAATGAATATACCTAGATTAGGAGACTCCTTTGTATATAAAACACACATTTTTCAAAGTTAGGGCATAAAAGGTATTTTTTGAAAAGGCATAAAATCAAGCGTAGGCGGAAGCATGATAGAGACCGTAAGGGCGAGCGGAGTGCCTAACACCTTCTCCTCTCGTAACTTAGCCCCCGAACCCACTTCTCTTTCAAAACAAAAGGTTTTATCTCTATTTTCCTTTAATAAAATGAGGTGGCGACTCTTCTTTTCCAAAACCAAAGTAGGGTGACCATTGCGAGGACGCGAACGCGGATCACGGTTCGAGCGCGGGCTCTCACAGCTATCTATTCTAGAGTGGAAGTGGGAGCATATAGCCATGGATTTGGTAGTAGGGTTGCCAAAGACACTGAAGGGTCACAACGCAATTTGGGTCATTATAGATAGACTTACGAAGTCGGCTCATTTTCTAGCAATCAAGGTAACAGATTCGTTGGAGAAATTAGCCAAGTTATATATTGATGAAATTGTGAGACTGCATGGAAAACCAGTTTCGATAGTGTCCGATCGAGATGCGAGGTTTACATCAAAATTCTGGAAGAGTTTACAACAAGCCTTGGGTACGGAGTTGACGATGAGTATAGCTTTTCACCCGCAGACAGATAGACAGTCGGAAAGGACTATCCAGACTCTAGAAGACATGTTGAGAGCTACATCGTTGGACTGGAAAGGAACGTGGGACGAGCATTTGACGCTTGTGGAATTCGCGTACAACAATAGTTTTCATGCTAGTATCGGGATGACACCGTATGAGGCATTATATGGACGAAAGTTTAGATCACCTACTTGTTGGGATGAAGTTGGTGAAAGGAAGTTAACTGGACCGGAACTTGTCCAAGTGACCGCAGATAAGGTACAACAGATTCGTAAATGGTTCTTAACCGCTCAGAGTAGACAAAAGTCGTATGCTGATCGTCGAAGGCGCGATTTGGAATTTTAATTAGGCGACCATGTATTCTTGAAGATTTTGCCAATGAAGGGAGTTATGAGGTTCAGTATTCGCGGGAAGTTAAGCCCAAGATATGTTGGACTGTTTGAAATTTTGGAACGAGTTGGTACGGTAGCTTATAAGTTAGCTTTACCGCCTGTGCTAGCTGGAGTGCACAATGTGTTTCACGTATCGATGTTAATACAGTACATTTCCGATCCGAGTCATCTGATCGAGTATAAACAACTCAGAGTTCGTGATGATTTGAGTTACAACGAGGAACATGTGAAGATTGTAGATCGGAAGGATCAGATCCTGAGGAAAAGAGTGATTCCTTATATGAAAGTACAATGGAGCAACCATACGGAAAGAGGAGCTACGTGGGAGCTCGAGAGCGAGATGCGAGAGGCATATCCTGCCCTGTTTTCTGATTAAGGTACGTTAGTTTGGTGGACCAAACTCTTTTAAGGAGGAAAAGAACTTGAGACTACTCTCTCTCATCTTCAAATATACTCTTGAGATTCAAAAGGAATTTGTGAAAGATAAACATTCCAAGTTCACAATCTCTCTATCCAAGGTCTTTGATATCAAGACCATGCGGTCTACCTTCCGTAACCGCTTTAGGATGCGCAGTACAGAGAGTACTTGGCTCGTGATCCCAAGGAACCTTATGAAGCCCCAAACTATACCAAGGCAGCCAGAGAAGCCTTAGTTCTTGATCAACCTCAGGATGGTTCAACCGCAGCTCAAGAAGAAGACACAAGTTAAGGCGTTGAAGAAAGGGAAGCTCGTATTGTCAAAGGCAAAGCCAAAGTAAGTGCCTCGACCGCACCACCTCCTCCCAAATCAAATCCCTTAACTGGGATCAAGTTAAAAGAACCTATTGTTGAAAGCTCCAAGTCCAAGACTCCACCATCCAAACCTGCCTCCAAATCCACTCTGACCGCCCCTCAGAAACAAGTTAAGTCAACTGCTCCCTCTAAATCCACCACATCCAAGTCTACCACAACTTCTCCTACCGCTCCATCGAAGACCTTGAAACCAAAGACTTCATCACTCCCCACATCATCTCAGGGGGAGAAGACCAAGAAGAGAGACTTATCCCTTAGTCCTCCTAAAATTTCCAAGAAGTCAAGGGTCACTCTGTAATACCCGATTTTCCCCCTTATTTATTTTATTTTGGACTTTTTTATTTTTAATTGGGCCAAGTCAATTAATGAAAGTATTGGGCTTAAGCTATTGAGTTAAAATAGAATAGCCTAAGTCATTATTGAAGAGGAAAAGGAATCCTTTTTGGGTTAGAAGTGAAAACCCTTTTTAATATATAAACCCCTCTCTAAGATCCCTAGTATTATTATTCTACCACAAAAGAAAAGAAAAGAAAAAGAGAACCGGAGAAAGAGAGAGAGACGGCTCAGAGAGAAAGAGAGAGACGCAGAGAAAGAGAAGCTAATAGAGAGAGAGAGAGAGAGGGCGGAGGAAGCTTGAGAGGAGCCCAGTTTTGGATCATCAAAGGTACTCCTCAATTCCCCCTAATCTTTTCTCTTCCGTATAAATCATTGGGATGGATGATTTAGAAACCCTAAGTTAATGATATTAATTAGGGTTGCATGAAAGTATAAGAAATAGGAAGAACATATGTGTGTGGTGCGCGTATGTGTGTGACTGTGTGCGTTTTGTGTGTGTGTGGGCACTGTGTAGTGTGTGTGTGTTGTGTGTGCATGTGTGTACAGCTGTGTATATGTGTACGCTGGTGTGCATGTCTGTGTGCACCAGTGTGTGTGTGTGTGTGTGTGTGTGCGTGTGTGCGTGTGTGTGTGTGCATGTGCGCGTGTGTTTGTGTGTGTGCTGGGAAGGTGTTTTCAGTGTGTGTGAATTGAATCTTAGAAAATAACAATGGGGACAGAAAATAGTAAACCCTAGAGGTGTATGGATAAAATCCTAGGGGTATTGTGGTAAACCTAAAAGGGTATTTTGGGTATATATAAATGGGTAATATGTGAAACCCTAGAATTTTTATTAACCGTAAAAGAAGTTAAAGAGAATAACTCGTAGAGAAGTAAGGGGACAGAAGTAAATAGTGTTTACTTTGGTCTAAGACTATTAATTGCATGATTGTAGATTCGTGCTCGTAGTATTACAAAGGAGATTAAGCAAGCCAAGGTAAGGGATTACGTTCCTAAGTCTTTTTGAGATTCATCTTTTGAAATAGGATCCTGATAAGTCTTTCTAAGTCTAGCTACCAAGTGGCCGGTAGTATTTGAACTCTACGTTATGAACGTCTTTTGGAATGATCTTACCCTTGATATGTTTTGTTCAATGGGTATCTAAAGTGAATTGAAATTGTATTATGTGTTCTTGTACATTTGAACACTATGTGGAATATTGTTGTATCTAATTGAATCAGGTGCAGTTAGCTTTATCTGATTGAAAAGGACTTAGCAGGAATTAGTCTGATTGAAAATGACTAAATGAAATTGTCTAGTTTTATTGAAAAGAACTTAAACACTTATATGCTATTTGATGAAGTAGCTTAATGATCATGATCTAAACTAAGTTATTAATGATTAAGCCTTTCATTGAGAATATTTGTTTGGCTCCGTTCTTTCGGTCATATCTTCTTAGTACCCGGAGAGATCCCGTATGAACTTTACTGAGCATTGTTCGCTCACCTCTTTCATTATTTTCCCTTCCCAAGTAAAGAGTAGGAGAAGGGACTGTCGCGAGGATGGCGGCGCAATTAAGAAGATTGAAGTTTCTTTAATGTTTAGTTGAATAAGTTAGTGGATGTACTAGCCGTTAAGTTTTGAAAGATAGTTATGTTCCGTACTATTTGAATTGTAGTTAGATTATGTTGGTGTATATTCCCTAGGCATGTTATTTGGCACATTGTTTGACAATGTTTGTTATTACTTTTCATTTAAATAAAGAGATATTTGGATTATTATTTATTGTTTCACTTTTGTTATAATAATCCCCGTCCCTAGTACTTATGAAGAACTAGTATAAGTTTAATTAGATAATCATATGATGATTATGTGTATGGGATACAAGTTAAATTTATGGGTATATGTTGGTGAACATATACTGGACATGACCCAAAGATGAGGTTTATGTCATAGTCATAATGTCATAATTAAACCTCTAATAGTTGTATCATTGAATCCCTAGACCTGAGATTATTACGATCTTCCACATAGTGGAGATCATGTTTGACATATTCAAACGTTACTCTTAACCAAGTAATTATAAAGGATATGATTAGGCATGATCAAAGCTATGTAGGGAAGGTAATAAGTCAAGATGGGATGGATTGTCCCTCAATATGAGAGATGTCAGGCTCCTCGATGAATAGTGTTGATGAAATGCATGGCCGTGCTCAAATGAATTGATGAGATTGATATCATTTGTCTTATCAAACTATTCGGGATCGATAAAGTATTGAGCATTGTAAGTTGACCATTGACCATGCTTACGTTCAATGACATCGTGGACAAAAGGATTATGATATGTTCTATAAAGGATTCACGAACTTTAACAAGTATATTATTGGGTAGTCATGATGGCTTGCTAGAGTCCGCTCATGATTTATGATTACAATGTGTTTGGGATCATTGCCAACTTATATAATCGTATGGGGTCAAACACAAAAGAAACGAATTGTTTAAAAGGCTAAAATTGACATCCTGGTGGTGCTCGGCCGAGCACCACAAAGGACTCGGCGAGCAAGAGAAACAGAATGGTGAGAAATAAAGGCGCTCTGCCGAGCACCTCAAAGGACTCGGCCGAGCATGCCCTATTCGGGCCCAGTTTCCTGATTTCGTATTGTGACGGATTTTAACCTATTTCTCCTAAAGGGTTTAGGTTTAATGAGTTTAAATACCCCTCTCCATAACCTAATCATAGACAATTGATATTAGATCAATAAGAGAGCCTCCAAGAGAGAAAATTTGGTTTTCTTCTTCCTCAAGAACAAGAACCATATTTTCATATAGCCTCCATAATACAACGCGTTCTATTGAGTCTAGCAATCCGGATTAAGAAGAGTTCTTGATATTCGTTCGCGTGTGGATAAACATAGAGGGTGTTGGCATCAACTCCTTTAAGTTCGTGATCCAAGCCTTGAGGTCGTGTTCCTGCGATTGTGATTCAAAGAAGCGCGAAGAACAAAGATTGAAGATCTGAAAATTTTAAAGCATCACCACGGTTAGTATTCTAAATTCATCTCCGTATTAATTTAATCATCTTGAATGGATCTAGACTTTTGGTTTATTCCGCTGCGTTTTATTATGCAAAACCCAACAGATTATACTAGCCGTTACTTTTGAACATTGGATTTAAATTGTGTTTGATGTTTGGGATTTCCTAGTTTATGGATAATATTATTATTGGAAAGTTTGGGTCGTTACACACTCAACCTCCTCCATCGACCGCATCTCCAATCTTTACCCCATCCGGTTCACCATCACCTAGTGACCGTGATGATACTGTTGAAGTTCTCCCTCAAAAACCCCAACGCTCGAACAAGCAACCAACTCTTAAACTAACACTTGGTTTAGTTGATGAACCAACTGATGACGAAGTGGAGATTGTGTCTGATGAGTCGGAACAATCTGAGAACGTTGAAACTGCAAGTGGAGTTAAGGGTATCAATACTGATAGCCCGGTTTTTAGTGAAGACAAGGTTGATGAAGACAAGGATGAAGAGATTGAGAAGGCAACTACTGAGACTAAAAAGGCTTCTGATGATGAAGGGATTGAGCGTGAGGGTCACGGTCAAAGAACTGAAGACGACCATGAACCCAGTGACCGCATGTTTGATGACAATATTGGTGAAATGACTAAGTCTCCCACTCACTCTCCAGTCAAGCCTACCTCTACCGCGCCTGACACTCCGGTTGACCCCATTGCTCACCTTTTGACCACAGTAGAGATGCTCACTCAGATCAGTTTGGATTCTCAGACTCAGATATCTAAGCTACCGAGAACCAACTTGCCCTACAAAATGAGCTTACTGAACTGCGATCTACCAATGCTATGCTTCAAGACCAGGTTACTTCTCTTCCCTCTCAATTTCTTGAGACCATTAAGGTGGATAGAGAGTACTTAACAAAGGCTGTCAAAGATATTATTGCCGGCCAAGCAAGCAGCTCCTCAAGGCCGACCGCAACATCTAGCCAGTCATCCGCCCTTGTAGCACCCAGCGCTGTTATGGTAACGCCTGACTTTATGAAGTAATATTTTCTCATTCAGACTAAGGCGATCAACAGGTGAATTACAAAGGAAATGACAGATGTCTCGGTCGAAATCTCCAAAGAGCTCCAAAATAACAAAGATGGTCTGACTCAAGAGGTCAAGAAAGTTAGGCTGTCGGTTGAAAAGGATGTGGACATAGCCATCAAGGCATCTCTGTCTACCTTAAATGAGAGTTTGGGAAAAAAAACTTGAAACCTTCAAGCAGGCCATGATTGTTCACACTAACCGCATCAAAAGCCAATCCACCAAGATTGATCTGCTGTCAAACAGAGTAAATACCGTGATGAACAGGCTCAACCGTGGAGGCAATCAAGGAGCAAATCAAGATGGACATGGAAATGTGAATGCTCAAGGTGATGAGGAAGATGAAGAAGATGGAGTCACTATTCCCATTCTCATTCATGGACTGACCCTGCCATGCTACCGCTTTCCTTTTACCACCAGCTCAAAATCCGACCTCCTTGAATTCGACCGCATCTGATTTGACTCTACCGTGAACTATTCTACCGTAACTCTTTGATATGACCGTGAGTGGTCATTTAAACAATTATGATGTTGATGTTAAAACAATTTTTCCTTTATTTTGTTTTTATTTGGGTTGTAAGTTTACAATTATTACCCTTTTGATTCTGCACTCCTATGCGTGAATGGATATTCTTATGGAGTGTTATGATTGTCTGTGTTTGATGAATTTACATTCTTATTGTTATCATCTCTAAATGCATTCAAAATTATATTTCTATCTTGCTAGGATTATAATATTTTAATTATTTTTATAGGATGATAGAAATCTATGACATTGGCTTAGAGTGTGCATTGACTTGGTACATTAAATTAATAAAATAATATTTCTTGAAAACATGTTATTACCAACTACAATGAATTAGCCTTTGTTATAGTAGATAATGGTCTCAATCAAATATGGGGAGATTGTTGGGTATGCTTATTATAAACTACTCCTATTACCTAGATTTGATTGATCCCATAACCTAATTTTACTTTTTGTGGACTTTAGGATATATTGTAAGAAGTGTAAAACTTCATTTTTAGTATAGTCCATTTTAGTAGAATATGCTTTAGATTGATAGGGCTTAAAATTTTCTAAGTCTGGAAGACTCAAGGTGAAGTTGTTGACCGCAACATACTTGACCGCAAGGTTCCTGAGGTCTCTTAACCGTAAGGTTACCTAAGGTCACTTGACTGTAAGGTCTTGACCGCATGTAAAGAAGAAGTCCAAGTAACCAAGTTTGTTCAAACTTAACCATGGTCACACTAGTGTTCAAAAATATGGTTAGTTTAGAACGTTGCAAAAATTCAAATTTCAAATTTGAATACAACTGTCAGTTGGACCACCACTACTCTGCAACAAAAGGACAACTCAGACTGAGCACCAATCAGAATTCAACAGCTTATTGTCCTTCAACTTGGACCCCAAGTATTTAAACGGCTAGTCTCTCATTCAAGGATATAAATAGACCTTGAGTTCTTCATTGAACATTGCTGAGATTCTAAGAGAGAAATTGCTGTTGAAATTCTTGGTGATTGAAGATCATACTCAAGATTTCCAGAATCCTTTGAATCTTCAAGCGTTCACCTTCAAATCTTCAAAGATCTCCAACAACATTCAAGTCATCTCAAGCCTTGTAACACACAAGATTCATTAGGCTCTACAATCACTTAGATTTTAAAGAGCTTTTGATTTTTACACACACTCACCCCGATTGATCAATCACATAGATTGAATCATTAGGGATACACTGGTCTAAGTCAAGGATTTGTTCTTCATAGAAAGTAGGTGTTGATTCAATACTTCATATCTATAATCTGTACTCAAATGAATCAATATATACCTCATTCAAAATCCAAGACTGACCATCTTGGTAAAGGACGTAGATCTTTTAACAGATCGAACATTTCCAAATCATTGTGTCATTTACTTACTGCTTTTTACTTTCTGCAAATTTACTTCAAGTATTGTTCATATTGATCTTCATTGTTCATATTAATCTTGTTTGTCGTTTAGTGTTTGATCTTTCAGATATCCAAACTTATTGTGAATTGTGTTTGTATGTTCTCCATATTGCCTAAGCTAAAATCTGACTAACATAACATTTTGCCAAACTTTCTAGACAACAACTTTCAAACTCTCAACCTCTACTTTGACCGCACCTCTATTCTGACCGCACTCTCCTGACCGCAATCACTTGACAGCACTGTGGTCAACCGTGAGTGCTGGTATTTTCCACTTAGTGTTTTTTATCAAAACCAACTCTAACTCATTTCTTACGAAAACTTCCGCTGTGCATATTACACTTGACCGCGTGGTTTTCATTGACCACAAAGTTCAAGTTGTAAGCATAAGGTTGAATTTTGAAAAAGGGTTAAATTTTCAGTAGGGGCTATTCACCCCCCCCCCTCTAGCCTCCTTTTCATACCCTTGTTGTGTCTTTGGGACCAACAGTCCTCAGTAGCAAGACCGCATGCCCGTAAAAGATGAAGCTTTACCTTGGCTCATTTTAAGTCCGTGACAAAAGTAAGAAAACAAAGGTTACAGACCCACTACAGTGGACATACGGATGATGCGGTCACAAAATGACTCGAAAGGGATATACAGGATCTACTCCTAAACATCCACGAGCATAAAGAACGTCGACTCACCTAAAGTAAACGTTTCTTAACCAAAAACATGAAATATTGGCTAAGTGTCTGGCCTTGGCGCGAGCAAAGAAATGCTACGAATCACTCTGTAAAAAAAAGAAAAAAAAGGGATACATGGGTGAGAAAAACTTAGTTTTTCAAAGGACGCTTGATTACTCAAGCGGGCACGAGCTCCCGAGCAAAGTTAAGCCTCGTTCATACAAGCAAGAATGTGTACAAAAGCCAAACATAACAAAAGTCAAAAGATCACACCAACAAAAATATAAAGACTTGTTCATAAAGTTAAACGGTTGACACCCCCAAAACACGGGCTAAATACTGAAGAAGGGAAAATACGAAGGATCGAAACTGTTCCTGGACCCCGCGTCCAAACAACTTACAAAGTTAGTTCCCAAAGCACGGGTCAAATAAAAATAAAAAAAGTATTGAGAATTGTTCAAAGAGCGTATACTGTTACAACGAATACCCAGGACACATCCCGGTCTGAACTTCAATTCGTTGGGGGAGGATTGTTTTCCACTTCCAGAACAGAGGCAGAGACGTTAGGATCGTCAATAGAATCAGACTGAGCTTGGAGAGCATTGGCCAGAGTAGAGGCAAAAGAGGAGAATGGAAGAACCATACCTTAAACATAAGGGCCATTGGGGCCAAAAACCTCTTCCAAAGCGTGGCCAGAGGCAGACCAGATTCATCCCCAGGAAACCGCAAGTCGTTAATGGCAGTAAGTAAAGATTGAACGGTGACCGAGGAAATGGGAGGAAGTGAGTTCTGGACAGATGCAGGCAACACTTGGAGTTAATCTTCAGTGAATGGCACAAGGGAATGGTTGGAGAAACACTCTAGATTCATGACTACGCTAGAGCATAAGATCACAATTTCTTGCGCAGTATATTATCCCATGGCTGCTAAGTTCCGGGCAAGGGTATGCATTGCCATCTCATACAGACCAAAGCCCACATCATTCAATAATTTTGCCTATTCGTCAGAGGTTTTATACTCCGCCACCGCCTTCTTCCTTTCTTCTTTCAAAACTACCTCCCTCTCATTATCATAGCGCATTTGATCTAGCAGTTTGCCATTATGCTCGTCCACTTTCTCTGATAATTCCTCATTCTTTTTCCACTCATCCTCTAATGATTTTTGAAGTTCAGCGCAATGGGCTTCAAAACGTTGCCTTTCTAACTCAAAGCTTTGCCTCTCTTCTTATGCCTGCTCTTTCGCCTCTCGGGCAGCGGTCGGCTCTTTGTTAAGATCAGAAATTTGCGTGGCCGCACCCACTACCTCAGCATCTTTATCTTTGACCTCCTTAGCGCCTTTGTTAGTCTCCCAAACTCATCCTTCCCCTCCAAAAGTTGTTTGCCTCTCTCGGCAATAATGGCCGCATCCGCTTCATGCTTCGACGGCAAATAAATAAGATCGTTGGCTATCTGCAGAGACAAAAAGGAAATCAGTAAAACCAAAAAAACAAAAGGGAAGAACCCAAAGCAACAAGTTGAGGCATAATCAAACCTCGGTCAAAGCCAGCCCTGCGTGCCCGAAGGCTAAAATAGGATTGGAAGCGGACAAAACCTTCTGCTGATAATCCGGAAAATCAAGGCGATGCAACAATCCATCTCCGACATAGGCGTTGGTGCTACGGGGGCTATGGAGATCCACCCCAAACACCTATGGGGATTTCTGAATTTTCATTCCGAACTCCTTAGCCTGGTCCCGGTCTTCAATAGATTCGACCGAGTAAAGATTAGAACAAAGTGTTCCCCAAGCGGGAGAAGAAACAGAAAACTCAGTTGCAGAAAGATCGGTCTTCTGATGTTTATCATTTTGTTGGAACTAGTCCGCCGGAGGAGGTCTCTTGTTAGTTTGCTCGGGCGTAGTGAAGCCCAAGTCTGAAGAAGGCTGGGGAACATGACCCGTCCTAGTAAGACCTTTACCTCTCCCTTGTCCAAGGTGTGGGTTTGGGGGAAGATGACGGGTGAGAGTCGGATGCACTGAAGAAGGCACAACACCTGTTTTATCAGTTTTGTCAGTAACGGGGAGCCTGTTCCCCGGGGCCTCAGTCTTGTTAATGGCGGCCTCTCGCTTCCTTCTCTCTTCAAGAGCATGAGCCTTGGCAGCCTTTTTTAGTGCAGTTGTGTTCTAGGGCGGCATCTGGTATAGAGGATTTATAGCAAAGAAACGAGAAGATTATAAAAACAAGGTAGAATGAAATAATCGAAAAGAAGTAATATAAAGACATGCTTGAACAGAGACCAGTTAGACCAGGATCAGTGCACGGAGTCCCCAAATTACAGAGAGCCAAAAGAAAAAGACCGATGAAATCTCCAGTCAGGATCACGCCATAAAGGACTCATTACAACTCTGGGCGCAGGTCCAGAAGAGCGACTTGGGGCCACTCCAGCATAAATCAGCAGCTCATCATCATCTATGATAGCCTGGACATCAAAAACTTGAGCAATTTCTAGCACTGTTTGATCTTCCTTAGTAATCCTCCTCACGTGTCTAGCAAGATAAGCCTCAATGGCAGCGGTGAGCTCGCGACCTTTATCCGGACTAGGAATGTTTTTTCTTGAAATGGAAATGGGCGCAATGTTATCAGGATGGGGAAAAGGCCATCCTAGGCGGTTTTTGATCACTAATGGATACCTTTGCCATCGGTCAAACTTATTTGAGGCAACAGAAAAAAAAATACTTAGAGTAGTGTTTTGTTTTAAAACCTAAAGAACCCGTAGTTATTTGATGGGTAAAGTATGTATGAAGGGCGGGAAAGGAAGGCTCAAAGCCTAAAACACGGCTTACAACAATGAAAGACATGAGATAGCGAATGGCATTCGGGGACAAGTCCATAGGAAGGCATCGAGAAAACTCTAAAAATTCTCAAATAAAATGGTCTAATGGAAGACGGAACCCATTTTCAAATTGTACAGGGAAAGAAATACAAGCTATATTCTCAGCCCGGATGATAGAAGGAGTTATAGAAGCAACCCCCGTTAAAGTCTCAAATTCTCCTTGGCCGCTAACAAAGTATACATCAGCGTCAATGCCAAACTGAGAGATAAACTCATCATCAGAATCCTGCTCATCACCACCTCCTAATCCCGAGCCCGAACTAGATGCCCCAGATTGACTCATCGTTCTATTGTTTGGACCCTCAGGGAAAGAGTCAACTATTGTGACCGGTGATCGCATTCGAATGGCTTTTCGGGATGTATCTGGGGCCAGTCTTTCTAAGTGCTCACGCTCATCAATTGGAGTTTCATAGGACTCTCCCTCACCCACTAACCTATGCCCGGAATGGCTATCTCCCTCAAAATTGTGGGCAGGCTCATCTAACAGAAAATTCTCACCTTCATTGGCTTCGTGAGATGCATCTGCACTACTGCTTACCTCTATTATACCAGGGGCCACTTGATAGCCCTGATCTGGATCAATTGCGGGCATAACATCATCCAGCGGAGTCTCTAACCAAGACATGGGGTCGGTTCCACTTGACACATGTTGCCCACCAAATTTTACAAGTCTCCTAGCATTACCCGCTATATCTACATTATCGGGGAATCGAGTTAAAATTGCTTTCACAAAAACACCTAATTTCTCTTCACCTCCTAAAAACGTCATCCTATCAGAATCAAAGTGAACGGAGGGACCTGTTTCCCACACGGGGCGGAATCCAAGGTTCCGAGCCATAAACTATCCCAATCGTCTCAAAAGAATGCAGCGAAAGCCGTTTCCAGCAATTTATGAGATATCTATAAATCCCCCCATCTTTCGACAACAAGCAAAAAGATCAGGACGAAGCATTCGCCCCAAATCCAACTCATCCATGACGAAAAAGTTCAAAAAATTAAGAAACACAGAAAAGATCTTGCAAATCCTTGGAACAAGGCACTAACCGGTCAAAATCCAAAAACCTTGTTCAAGAACTTGAAATTTTGGAAAATTGCAGCGAGGGTGTTTTCGTTCGTGAAAATTTTTAAGAATCGGTGTTTCTTAAAAAGCGACAAATAAAAAGTAGAAGTGCCAAATAAAAAACCGGAGTACTACCTGTTGATTGATCAAGTAAACGGAGTAAATAAAGATAATATGAAGAATCAAGTTCCTGGAAAGTCGAAGGATTCCGTATCTCTCTCTAAAAGCAGTTGCAGAAATTTCGAGGATGATAAAGTTTCCAATGATGTTGGGTCGCGTTATTTATAGTTCCTGAATGGTTCAGGTCAACCCGTATTTGTGAGGCGCCCCGACCAGATTCCCTGAGAAATGAAGAGGCGGGAATTAAAATTTCAAAATTTAATGATGGTTGTTGGTGTTGTATGCTCTAGGCACGTTTTGTAAAACGATTAATGTTATTTATATATTAAAGATATTGAATGTTTGATTATTATATCCTTTGCATGTTTATTATAATAATCCCCGTCCCTGATAATTATGATTAATTGTTAGTATAAGTTTAATGGATAATCATATGATGATTATGGTGTATGGGATACAATTAAACTTATGGGTATTTGTTGGAGACCAAATACTGGACTGACCCATATGAGATTTATGTCATGGTCACAATGTCATAATTAAGTCTCATATAGTTATATTACTGGAATCTTTAGACCTGAGATTATCACAGTCTTCCACTCGATGAACATTACGTTTGACATATTCAAACGTTACCCCTAATCGGGTAGCTATAAAGAATGTGATTGGCGTAATCGGATTCATGTAGGGAAAGGTAATAAATCAAGAAGGGATTTGTTCCTCGTAATAGAGAGATGTCAAGCTTTGGCACTCGAAGAATGGTGTTGATGAAATGCATGGCCGTGCTCAAATAAGATTTGTACTTTCAATACATTCTGGATCGAGAAAGCATTGAACATTGTAAGTTGACCATTGACCATGGCTTACGTTCAATAGACATCGTGAAACAAAGAGATTGTAATATGTTCTATAGGATTCACGAACTTACACAAGTTGTATTAATTGGGTAGTCATGATGGCTTGCTAGAGTCCGCTCATGATTTATGAGCACAAATGTGTTTGGGCTCATTGCCAACTTAATATAATCCTATGGGGTCACACACAAAAGGACGAATTGTTTAAAAGGCTAAAATCGGAATTCTGGTGGTGCTCGGCCGAGCACCTCATATGAACTCGGCCGAGCATGGGGAATCAGAAGGTCAGATTTTCTGGAGCAAAGGTGCTCTGGCCGAGCACCTTAAAGGACTCGCCGAGCAGGCCCTGTTCGGGCCCAAAAACTGATTTCGTGTTGTGACGGGTTTTAACCTATTTCTCCTAAACGGTTTTAGGACTAATAAGTATATAAACCTCTAACAACGACCTAATCAGTATAATTGATTGATATCAAATTAGATAGCCTCCGAGAGAGAGAAAAACAAGTTCTTCTTCTTCCTCAAGAACAAGAACATTGATTTTCCATATAGCCTTCAAAGTAGAAAGAGTTTCTATTGGGTCTAGTCAATCCGGTTCAAGAATCGTTCTTGAAATTCGTTCGCGTGTGGATAAACATAGAGGGCGTTGGCATCAACTCCTTCAAAGTTCGTGATCCAAGTTTTGCGGTCGTTTCTACGTTCGTGATTCGAAGAAGCGCGAAGAACAAAGATTGAAGATCTCAGAATTTTTAAAGCTCCGTCACGGTTAGTGTTCTAAATTCATCTCCATATTAATTTAATCATCGTGATCGGATCTAGGCTTTTGGGTTTATTCCGCTGCGCATGTTGCCAAAACCCAACAGTGGTATCAGAGCCCCGTTCATCATGATTATTTTAATAATAACATGTTAATGATATAATTGGATTATATGTTTTGCATGCTATGTGAATTTGGATTCAAGATTTTATGTGATCTGAGTTTTATGTTTGTATATGAGATATATTGAAATCATAAAATCGCACCGTTTAAATATGTTATGTGGGATCTACGATTGCAACAAATAATATTTGATTATTATGTTCCTTTAGATTATCAAAAATTATTGGATTGATTTGTTGATGATCTTTGATTCATGAATAAATCGTTTATTCAAGGTTTTGATGAACATGATGATATGATCATTATGAACACCAAATCCTAAATGAATCAGGAAAGCAATCTTAGAATTAAAATTCGACAAGAAAAACTGTTCTGTTCGTGGTGCTCGGCCGAGCAATCTATAAGACTCGGCCGAGCAGAGTCGTCAGAAGCAAAGGGTTTTCTGGAAACAGAGGCGCTCGGCCGAGCACCTTAAAGGACTCGGCCGGAGCGGGTTGATTTTTGGACAGAATTTGTTTTTCAGATGGCTGGTTTTAGAAACCGTGTGTTCCTGAAATTAAATGGCTTGTTTAAAATCACTTTGGATTGATTTGTTTGTCAGTATACTGGTTTGAGAAACCGTGTTTCCTGAAAACAAATATCAAGGTCAAAGTAATGAATTGATGGGACAAAAGAATTTAGAATCGAGTTACTTTATGTAAGGGATTGTGGATGCCTATTGGCTTAGTTTCGACCTTACATAGTTGTTCCTTCTAGTTTCTAAATTTGGTACGGGATTGTGGATTCTTTCTGGCTTAGTTTCGACCGTACAATCGTGCTCTCAATAATGTGTTAAAGAATTTATCCCCATAAATCAATCACATGAAATCTTAATTTAATTAATGAGATTAGTTAAATTATTAACCGTTGCTTTATGTGTTTTATTATGTGACTATAAACATTGACCATGCTATATGTCATGAACCTTCTTTAAAATTTAAGTTCCGTGTCGTCAATCCATGATTAAAACACTTGTGAGTACGTGGGTAGTTTTGTGTGTGGGTTACGCCGCCTAGCGTAGGTGCATTGATTTCTATCCATTTATGAGCAAGATGAGAAACAGTGATTCCTATACGTTAAAATGGTTTACTTAATTAGGCTATCAAAACAGTTTTGGGCCTAAGGCACATATGAGATTAAAACATGTTAGATATACGATATCTAAAATCTCATAAAAGATCTAAGAGTCATATACGATATGATTGACACGGAGTTGTCTACCTAAATAACTTATTTTGAGCAGTCGTGCCCTAGCCGACTCAAAGTTAAGTGAAATATGGATCTTAGCCCATTCAAAATTATATTATACATTGGATGTATATGAAGGTTATATAATTTAGTGGGAGTATTTGTAAATACTATTAATTTAATATCTTTAATTAAGTTGGTGATCATATTTAATTATATGTTTGCATATTGTAGATAATGGCTCAGAATACAAATTTATCACTGCGATCTGTCCTTGAGAAGAGAAACTTCAAGAAGATGGAGCTAACATACGGATTGGATCCGTAGCCTTAGAATTGTTCTAAAGCATGAGGATAAGCTCTATATTCTTGATGAGCCCGTTCCTGAAGAAGAACCTGCTTCTAATGCACCCAAGGATAGAGAAACGCCTACAAGAAACATGTGAATGATTCTCGTGAGTGGGTTGTCTTATGCTTGCGGCCATGTGTTCAGAACTTCAGAAGATTCTTGAACACTTGGAAGCATTTGACCTTGCTGCTACATTGAAAGATATGTTCCAAGAACAAGCAAGGCAAGAGAGGTTCGACACCATAGCTGCCCTAGTCTCATGCAAGATGAGCGAAGGACAGTCTGTGAGCCCTCATGTTTTGAAAATGAAGGCTTACTTTGAGAAACTAGAGAGGCTTGGCATCCAATTGAGATTGAGTTGGCTACCGATTTTATTCTTAATTCATTGCCCAAAGCTATAATCAGTTCGTCATGAACTTTAATATGCAAGGGATGGATAAGACTATGTCTGAATTGCATGGGATGCTTAAGCAGGCAGAAAGAAAATCGGTAAAGAGACCTCCTGTACTCATTGTGTCTAAGGAAGGAAGGGCCAAAAAGGCAAAGGAAAGGGTAAGGCAAAAGTTTGTCAAACCAAGATTAGCAGGCAATTGTTGCCAAAGCTAATGTGGCTAAACCTGCTTCCCAAAAGGATGCAATTTGTTTCCCTGCAATGAGATTGGACATTGGAAACGAAATTGCAAGGTTTACAAGGAAGAGTTAAAGAAGAAGAAGAGCGGTGGGACTGCATCTACTTCAGGTATCTATGTTATAGATATTCTACTTTCTACTTCTAGCTCCTGGGTATTAGATACTGGATGTGGATCTCACATTTGTTTAAATGTGCAGGGACTAAGGAATAGAAGGCTACTTAAAGATGGCGAAGTGGACCTACGCGTGGGGAATGGAGCAAGAGTTGCTGCATTAGCCGTAGGAACATATGATGTCATTTTACTAGCGGATTAATTCTTGTTTTGAACAATTGTTATTACGTTCCGGATTTAAGTAGAAATATTATTTCAATTTCTTGTTTGGATAATGAAGGTTTTAAGTTTCTTATTGAAAATAAGAAGTTTTCTATTTATTTAAATGATATGCTTTATTGTACTGCATGTTCATTTAATGGCCTTTATGTTCTTGATGTTGAAAGTGGGAATAATGAGAATGTTTATAATGTAAATAAGAAATCCAAACCTAATGATGTAAATCATACTTATTTGTGGCATTGCCGTCTTGGTCATATTAATGAGAAGCGTATCTCAAAACTCCATGGGGACGGACTTCTAGATCACATGATTTTGAATCATATGAAACTTGTGAGTCATGTTTACTTGGAAAGATGACTAAGGCACCTTTTACTAAGAGTAGTGAAAGGGCTAATGACTTATTGGCCCTCATACATACTGATGTGTGTGGACCAATGAGTTGCAATGCTAGGGGAGGATATCAATACTTCATAACTTTTACTGATGATTTTAGTAGATATGGCTATGTCTACTTAATGAAACATAAAAGTGAATCTTTTGAGATATTTAGAATATTTCAAATGAAGTACAAAATCAACTTGGCAAAACTATTAAAGCACTTCGATCAGATCGTGGTGGAGAATATTTAGCCAAGAATTTGACAATCATCTGAAAGATTGTGGAATTGTTTCACAATTAACTCCACCTGGGACACCACAATGGATGGTGTGTCCGAACGGAGAAATAGGACTTTATTGGATATGGTCCGCTCCATGATGAGTCAAGTTGATCTTCTTTAACCTTTTGGGGACATGCACTAGAAACTGCTGCACTAACACTAAATAATGTTCCAACAAAATCTGTTCCAAAGACTCCACATGAGATGTGGACTGGAAGAAAACCTAGTTTGTCTTTCATGAAGATTTGGGGTTGTGAAGCATTTGTTAAGAAGCTCATATCTGACAAACTCACACCTAAATCTGATAAATGTATTTTCGTTGGTTACCCTAAGGAAACTAAGGGTTTACTTTTACAACCGCACGGAAAACAAAGTGTTTGTTGCCCGTCATGGTACCTTTCTAGAGAAAGAGTTTCTCTCCAAAGGAATTAGTGGAGTAAAATTAATCTCGAAGAAATTCGAGAACCCGAAATTACATGGAACATGAACAAAATGTTGGATCTGAACAAGTTTCACAAAGAGTTGTGGAACCTACTCAGAATACTCAAGTTCCTCGCAGAACTGGTAGGGTGCGATCTGAACCTGAGAGATATGGATTTCTCATGACGGATAGCAATGAAGTAGAAGTCATAGTTGATGACGAACCTACTTCCTACCAAGAAGCGATGTCCGCTCCTGATTCAGATAAATGGCTTGGAGCCATGGAATCTGAAATTAAATCCATGTATGAAATCAAGTTTGGAACTTGATTGATGCGCCCGAAGGTGTAAAAACCATAGGATGCAAATGGGTTTTCAAAAGAAAACTGACATGGATGGAAGGTGCATACTTATAAAGCTAGACTTGTAGCGAAAGGCTATAGGCAGATTCATGGAATCGACTATGATGAAACCTTTTCGCCCGTAGCAATGATCAAGTCTATAAGAATTTTACTTGCCATAGCCGCATATTTTGACTATGAGATATGGCAAATGGATGTCAAAACAGCGTTCCTTAACGGGAACTTACTTGAGGATGTTTACATGACACAACCTGAAGGTTTTGTAATTCCAGAAAATTCTAACAAAGTATGCAAATTGCAACGATCCATTTATGGATTGAAGCAAGCCTCTAGGAGTTGGAATCTTCGATTTGATGAATCGGTCAAAGAGTTTGGCTTCATCAAGAACGAAGATGAACCTTGCGTTTACAAGAAGATTAGTGGGAGCGTAGTATTATTTCTGGTACTATATGTTGATGACATATGATCATAGGAAACGACATTCCCGCACTACAGTCTGTAAAGACTTGGTTAGGAAAGTGTTTCTCTATGAAAGATATGGGAGAAGCCGCTTATATCCTTGGCATTAGGATCTATCGTGATAGATCCAAGAAATTGATTGGTTTAAGTCAAGATACATATATTGACAAAGTTCTTAAGAGATTCTGCATGGAAAACTCTAAGAGAGGAAATTTGCCAGTAGGACATGGCATAACTCTAAGCAAGAATCAGTGTCCTAAGACAACTGATGAGCGTAAGAGAATGATTGGGATTCCATATGCTTCCGCAATTGGATCAATCATGTATGCCATGATATGTACTAGACCCGATGTCTCGTATGCTTTGAGCATGACGAGTAGATATCAATCAAATCCTGGTGAAAATCATTGGATTGCAGTCAAGACGATTCTTAAGTACTTGCGAAGGACTAAAGATTCGTTCTTGGTGTATGGAGGTGTGTGAAGGTGATCTTGTTGTAAGTGGTTACACAGATGCAAGCTTCCAAACCGACAAGGATGATTTTAGATCGCAATCTGGATTTGTATTTGTGCTTAATGGAGGTGCTGTTAGCTGGAAGAGTTCTAAGCAAAGTACTGTCGCTGATTCTACAACGGAAGCTGAGTATATTGCTGCATCCGATGCTGCTAAAGAAGCTGTTTGGATCAAGAAGTTCATAACTGAACTAGAGGTAGTTCCTAGCATTGCTGATCCAATAGACCTTTATTGTGATAATAATGGTGCTATTGCTCAAGGCAAGGGAACCAAGAAACCATCAGAAGTCCAAACACATACTTAGGCGTTACCATGTCATTCGAGAAATCATTAACAGAGGTGACGTGAATATATGCAGAGTACCAACTGATGATAACATTGCCGACCCATTGACAAAGGGTCTTCCACAAGCAAAGCATGATGGTCATGTTAGGTCTATGGGTATTCGATACATTAATTAGGCCTAGTGCAAGTGGGAGATTGTTGGTGTTGTATGCTCTAGGCACGTTTTGTAAAACGTTAATGTTATTTATATATTAAAGATATTGAATGTTTGATTATTATATCCTTTGCATGTTTATTATAATAATCCCCGTCCCTGATAATTATGATTAATTGTTAGTATAAGTTTAATGGATAATCATATGATGATTATGGTGTATGGGATACAATTAAACTTATGGGTATTTGTTGGAGACCAAATACTGGACTGACCCATATGAGATTATGTCATGGTCACAATGTCATAATTAAGTCTCATATAGTTATATTACTGGAATCTTTAGACCTGAGATTATCACAGTCTTCCACTCGATGAACATTACGTTTGACATATTCAAACGTTACCCCTAATCGGGTAGCTATAAAGAATGTGATTGGCGTAATCGGATTCATGTAGGGAAAGGTAATAAATCAAGAGGGATTTGTTCCTCGTAAGAGAGAGATGTCAAGCTTTGGCCACTCGAAGAATGGTGTTGATGAAATGCATGGCCGTGCTCAAATAAGATTTGTACTATCAATACATTCTGGATCGAGAAAGCATTGAACATTGTAAGTTGACCATTGACCATGGCTTACGTTCAATAGACATCGTGAAACAAAGAGATTGTAATATGTTCTATAAAGGATTCACGAACTTACCAAGTTATATTTATTGGGTAGTCATGATGGCTTGCTAGAGTCCGCTCATGATTTATGAGCACAAATGTGTTTGGGCTCATTGCCAACTTAATATATCCTATGGGGTCACACACAAAAGGACGAATTGGTTTTAAAGGCTAAAATCGGAATTCTGGTGGTGCTCGGCCGAGCACCTCATATGACTCGGCCGAGCATGGGAAATCAGAAGGTCAGATTTTCTGGAGCAAAGGTGCTCGGCCGAGCACCTTAAAGGCTCGGCCGAGCAGGCCCGTGTTGGGGGCCCAAAAACTGATTTCGTGTTGTGACGGGTTTTAACCTATTTCTCCTAAACGGTTTAGGACTAATAGTATATAAACCTCTAACAACGCCTAATCAGTATGATTTGATTCCATATCAATTAGATAGCCTCCGAGAGAGAGAAAAACAAGTTCTTCTCTTCCTCAAGAACAAGAACATTGATTTTCCTATAGCCTTCAAAGTAGAAAGAGTTTCTATTGGGTCTAGCAATCGGTTCAAGAATCGTTCTTGAAATTCGTTCGCGTGTTGATAAACATAGAGGGCGTTGGCATCAACTCCTTCAAAGTTCGTGATCCAAGTTTTGCGGTCGTTTCTACGTTCGTGATTCGAAGAAGCGCGAAGAACAAAGATTGAAGATCTCAGAATTTTAAAGCTCCGTCACGGTTAGTGTTCTAAATTCATCTCCATATTAATTTAATCATCGTGATCGGATCT